>CM062289.1:4966392-5148280 GCA_031216915.1 Pictodentalium vernedei | reverse complement strand
CTCAGGCCAGTTACTATAACAACTAAAAGTTCATATAGCAAAAGGTTCAAAGTGGGCAGAAGTGTGTTCAGAGGAGAATTGAAACTCTTTCAATTTAAATGATTCGTATGCTGCGTTTGTTTCTAATACTCATTTGCCTATTTGTCTGCTGCAGGGGTGGTGCCGGGGGGGGGGGGGGGGCTAGAGCTCCCTTTCCCATCGGCAAGTGTTACCCCCCCCCCCCTTCCACACACACAGTTTGCGCTAGTGTACGTTATCCCGCGAAACAAACTTTCTTTAGCATGCCAGAAAGCAAAAAAATACTTTCCGACAATCAACATTTTCTTCTTCTTTTGTGAGTACCGGTATCAGAAGTTTTAACAGTTTTTCACAAAATTCCAGATCGAGTCGAGAAAAAAATATTGGGTCCATGAGAAAAGGCAAATTTTGCCCAGAGTGCGTCCCAAATAGCTTCTGATGGGCTTTTAGTTAAAAAATTTATATGGGGGAAGGCCCCAGCCCCCCCCCACCAACCCCGCTCATTTCTTCACGCCCCCAGCGCTCGCAACGACGAGGCTTCGCGTCGTCGATTCTGATGACACCTGGTGTAGCCCCCTGTCGAAAAAGGAAGCCCCCCCCCCCCCCCCCCCCCCACCTTGTCGGAGATATGCTGGCGCCACCCCTGGCTTGCTGTTGGCATTTTGTTGGCTAATTTGCAAAGTAGACATGGTCTGGCGAACATTCACCCCCCTCCCCTCCCCTCCCCCCCCCCCCCCCCCCCCCCCCCCTCCCCCCCCCCCCCCACACACACAAACACCACCAAAAAGGCATGGGGCAGAGGAAAGCTGTATTTCACTTTTTTTGCAGGTCAATACGCATATACACGCTCATTGTTATTGATATCTTATTTTTAGTATTATTCGATGAAAGTCGGAAGCGTGAGTTAGGCTGATGCATAACCATGATCTTTTGGGGGAGGTTGTACGTCATTACAAGTTAATGCCCTTAATCAACTGTAGAAACTTTATGTATTCATATTGTTTAATTTAAATAAATGGGGATGATATACAATCTCAGTCCAACCTGGTCTTATATTTAAGTTTAGATCTTAACATGGGTCGACAGTCAAATGTAATTGTTTGATATTGAATTGTAATATTTGTATGTTATATATTTATCCCCCTCCCCCCCCCCCCCTCCTCTTAAAGTATTATTAATATACAATTAACGGAACATTTAGGCACTCTAATGAGCAACTTAGGGTACATGGCAAACGATTTCATTCTTCTCATGTTGCCTAGATATGGCTTAAATGGTATGTATTTGGTGATAATAAACTGCGCGTAAATGTCATTTGAACCGAATTCAACCGTTCAACTGCCAATCATGAACGATTTTATTTTTGTTCTGTTGCTTCATATATATAGTTATTTGTTAGCAGATACATTTGACAGTATTGAGATCAGCTGTGGTTGAGAAAAGAAGTGTCATGGTTTTGGAATACGAGGTACAATCACGTCAGAGGTTGATTGTGACATGGATGTTTTAACCCACACATGAACACTCAACGAATTGGCGAATAGCTCACAAGCGAATGGCAAATATCTTCCAGCGATTCGCGAATGGCGATCGACAACTACGAGAGTCGTCATTCGCCAATAGTCAAATTTATACCGCTTTTCGCCATTCGCTCGTCTCTAAATGCCATTTGCCATTCGCTAATCGCCAAAACGCCAATCGCTATTAACCAGTCGCAAATGACAAATTAATCGCCAATCGCCATTTGTAACTCACCAATCGCCGATAACAAAAAATGCCAATCGCTTCGCCAATCGCCAATCAGCGAACAACCAACCATCACGCTCGTCTCAAGCCTGCTGAGAATAATAATGGCGGAATTTTCACAATTCATTTCGGAGTTAAAAAGAATGGGCCCAGATTGATGAGCAAGAAAAAAAATTACGGTTAGCAATTAATTATTGGCGATTGGCGATTGGCATCGTTGCAGGGTCCAAATACCAGTTAGCAATTAGCGATTGACGACAAAAACAGTTAGCGATTAGCGATTGACGACAAAAACAGTTAGCGATTAGCGACTGACGACAAAAACAGTTAGCGATTGGCGATTGACGACAAAAACAGTTAGCGATTAGCGACTGACGACAAAAACAGTTAGCGATTAGTGACTGACGATAAAAACAGTTAGCGATTAGCGACTGACGACAAAAACAGTTAGCGATTGGCGATTGACGAATGGCGATTGGCGTGTCTGCAGAGCCTCAAAAAAAAAAGCGTTCGGCGACTAGCGAATGGCTATTGGCGTGTCCGTTAGGGCGCACGTAACTTGCGATTTGGCGAATGGCGATCGGATTGACAACTGGCGATTGGCGACAGAATTGGCGACTGGCAATTGGCGAATGGCGATTGGCTTGTCCGCTAGGGGTTTCCATAATTTATGGAGTTCCTGAGACGACACGCCAATTGCCATTCGCCAATAGTCGATTGGTGAATGGCGTTTTGGCGAATGACAATTGGCGAATGACAATTGGCGAATAGCAATTGGTGAATAGTAATAGGCGAATAGCGATTGGCGAATAGCAATCGGCGAATAGCGATTGGCGAATGGTGATCTGCGATCGGCGAATAGAAATTGCCTAGAAAATTAATTAGCTGAAACATTTCTTTTTTTATGAATCGTCATCGAACGTTGAGCTTCTTGCGGCACGTACCAATGATGAACTCAACAAAGTGCATGAATGGTGCTCAGCCAACCAGTTAATTCTAAATGCAACTAATCGTCACCGAACGTTGAGCTTCTTGCGGCACGTACCAATGATGAACTCAACAAAGTGCATGAATGGTACTCAGCCAACCAGTTAATTCTAAATGCAACTAAAACAAAATATATGTTGATAAACCCTACACCTAATAATAGGAACACTGTTAATCCTGAAATTTTTATAAACAACGAAAAAATTGAAAGAGTAGGTCCCGATGAGGAGGAACAAACTTTGAAATTTCTGGGTATAAACCTCGACGAAAATCTGTCTTACCAAGCCCTTGTAACTAAAGTCAGCTCCAAAATAAGATGGGCAAATTACGCACTAAACAAAGTAAAAAAGATATTACCACATGAAGCTCTAAAACCCTTATATTACGCCCTAGTTCATTGCCATCTGGTATATGTTATCCATATTTGGGGGTCTTCAAGAACTGTAAGGAAACTTTTGAAACTACAGAAACGTTCACGCCGAATTATAAATAATAAAAAATATAATTCACACACAGACCCTCTTTTCTTGAAAGACAAGATTCTTAAAGTGAACGACATGTTTGTTTACCAGGCCTGCCTTTTTTATATTTGACTATAAACAAAACAAACTCACCCCAGTCCCTGAATAATTACTTCAGCATTGTTCACAACCCATCATATATGAACACCAGACAAACGGGGCAATTACGGATAAGCAAAACACGGACAAGATCGTTGGATAAATTACCCATGTATGCGTACCCGAGGTTATGGAATGAACTGGGTGACGAATTTCATAACTTAAGTAACCGCAATGAATTTAAAAGAAAACTAAAATTGAAATATTTGTCGTCATATGCCGATAATGTCCAATGTAACAATCCATATTGCCCCGACTGTAACGCGTAGTTACTTCTAATACAGACACCATTATTATCATTCACAGGGCCATCTGAACTCTCCTCAAAATATCACCTCCCTCAATTGGGGAGGAGACCAGTCACTTTTTTGATGTATCTACTTGCTACTTGTAATTGGGGAGGAGACCAGTCACTTTTTTGATGTATCTACTTGCTACTTGTAATTGGGGAGGAGACCAGTCACTTTTTTTATGTATCTACTTGCTACTTGTAATTGGGGAGGAGACCAGTCACTTTTTTGATGTATCTACTTGCTACTTGTAATCGGGGAGGAGACCAGTCACTTTTTTGATGTATCTACTTGCTACTTGTAATTGGGGAGGAGACCAGTCACTTTTTTGATGTATCTACTTGCTACTTGTAATTGGGGAGGAGACCAGTCACTTTTTTGATGTATCTACTTGCTACTTGCAATTGGGGAGGAGACCAGTCACTTTTTTGATGTATCTACTTGCTACTTGTAATTGGGGAGGAGACCAGTCACTTTTTTGATGTATCTACTTGCTACTTGTAATTGGGGAGGAGACCAGTCACTTTTTTGATGTATCTACTTGCTACTTGTAATTGGGGAGGAGAACAGTCACTTTTTTGATGTATCTACTTGCTACTTGTAATTGGGGAGGAGACCAGTCACTTTTTTGATGTATCTACTTGCTGCTTGTAATTGGGGAGGAGACCAGTCACTTTTTTGATGTATCTACTTGCTACTTGTAATTGGGGAGGAGACCAGTCACTTTTTTGATGTATCTTCTTGCTACTTGTAATTGGGGAGGAGACCAGTCACTTTTTTGATGTATCTACTTGCTACTTGTAATTGGGGAGGAGAACAGTCACTTTTTTGATGTATCTACTTGCTACTTGTAATTGGGGAGGAGACCAGTCACTTTTTTGATGTATCTACTTGCTACTTGTAATTGGGGAGGAGACCAGTCACTTTTTTTATTATCTACTTGCTACTTGTAATTGGGGAGGAGACCAGTCACTTTTTTGATGTATCTACTTGCTACTTGTAATTGGGGAGGAGAACAGTCACTTTTTTGATGTATCTACTTGCTACTTGTAATTGGGGAGGAGACCAGTCACTTTTTTGATGTATCTACTTGCTGCTTGTAATTGGGGAGGAGACCAGTCACTTTTTTGATGTATCTACTTTCTACTTGTAATTGGGGAGGAGACCAGTCACTTTTTTGATGTATCTACTTGCTACTTGTAATTGGGGAGGAGACCAGTCACTTTTTTGATGTATCTACTTGCTACTTGTAATTGGGGAGGAGACCAGGCACTTTTTTGAAGTATCTACTTGCTCCTTGTAATTGGGGAGGAGACCAGTCACTTTTTTGATGTATCTACTTGCTACTTGTAATTGGGGAGGAGACCAGTCACTTTTTTGATGTATCTACTTGCTACTTGTAATTGGGGAGGAGACCAGTCACTTTTTTGATGTATCCACTTGCTACTTGTAATTGGGGAGGAGACCAGTCACTTTTTTGATGTATCTACTTTTGCTGAAATGGATCGAAATGTTTAATGTAGTAAATGTAACAAAATAAAACAAAGTAAAAAAGATATTACCACATGAAGCTCTAAAACCCTTATATTACGCCCTAGTTCATTGCCATCTGGTATATGTTATCCATATTTGGGGGTCTTCAAGAACTGTAAGGAAACTTTTGAAACTACAGAAACGTTCACGCCGAATTATAAATAATAAAAAATATAATTCGCACACAGACCCTCTTTTCTTGAAAGACAAGATTCTTAAAGTGAACGACATGTTTGTTTACCAGGCCTGCCTTTTTATATTTGACTATAAACAAAACAAACTCACCCCAGTCCCTGAATAATTACTTCAGCATTGTTCACAACCCATCATATATGAACACCAGACAAACGGGGCAATTACGGATAAGCAAAACACGGACAAGATCGTTGGATAAATTACCCATGTATGCGTACCCGAGGTTATGGAATGAACTGGGTGACGAATTTCATAACTTAAGTAACCGCAATGAATTTAAAAGAAAACTAAAATTGAAATATTTGTCGTCATATGCCGATAATGTCCAATGTAACAATCCATATTGCCCCGACTGTAACGCGTAGTTACTTCTAATACAGACATCATTATTATCATTCATAGGGCCATCTGAACTCTCCTCAAAATATCACCTCCCTCACCAGGTCAACCATTATCCACATCTTCCGCTTAGTTTAAAACAATATTTTATCCAAGAAGGAGTAGAATCTTAGTTTGAAGTACCTCTGAGATTCTCGTCCCATCCATCGTTTCTCATAGTGGCCTTCCGGGTGTGCTGAAAGCGAACTTAAATTAGTGGACTACTTATTTATATTGGGGGTCAGGGGTCAAGGCACAGTGAAAATTGTCAAGTCTCGAGTTAATTTGCAGTGTTGAAGATAACATACTCACTACAAGGGGATGACAGGTAGACAGCCAATCTGGCTATGTCATCTCCATGCGGTATGTTTATTTGCACTATGTTTTGTAAGAACAATTTTGTAATCTACCCTGTTATAGATGTACGTTTATACCGCAAAAATAAAGAATCTAATCTAATCTAATCTAATCTAATCTAATCAACTAATATGGATATTTTATAACAGTTATGAATTTTTTTTATCCGGTATTCCAGGCCAAGGGTGGTCTTCAGTGGCGTAGGAATTGGGTTGGGGTGGTGTATCCCCCCCCCCCCCAAAAAAAAATCCAGCAATTATTAAGCCATGCATGGTCCCGATTAAACTCGTGACCATGTTTGAATTTGAAGTCCGTCAAAAACAAAACACAAATGAAGAGGTTTGACCAAACGGATAAATTTAGATGCGAGTCTGAGAACGAAAGGAGCGACCGGACTGACCGGACATCTCAAAATCCAAACCAAGGTCGGAGCGGTGGAAAGGGACTATTCTATCCCAAATTAATATCTATGGGCGCCTTCGGATGTTACGGGCGGAAAGTCAAATAAGTTATATAACAAAGGGCGGATCAATGATACCTGAGGGTCATTGAAGACTCCCTCACGCCCCTTGATGTTATTCCTTCCCGTTATTATGGCCATATAGGCCAACTTTTTTAATGCATGTGTGTTTGTGTGTGAGAAGAGGGAGTGGCTGGAGGCGGGGGGGGGGGGGGGGGTGGTGAAAGTGTTTGACCGAAAGGTGATTACTCGGGCATATCATCGAGGGGCGCAAGGCCGATGTGGGTGGTGTGAGGGAATGTGCTCCCCATAACACCTCACCATACACTCACTGGTGGAGTCCGTGAGGACTCCCCGAAGCATTTTAGGGTTTGAAACCGATTCTAGAGTCCAGCTCTTTGTAATTGGGGAGGAGACCAGTCACTTTTTTGATGTATCTACTTGCTACTTGTAATCGGGGAGGAGACCAGTCATTTTTTTTAATGTATCTACTTGCTACTTGTAATCGGGGAGGAGACCAGTCACTTTTTTGATGTATCTACTTGCTACTTGTAATCTGGGAGGAGACCAGTCATTTTTTTGATGTATCTACTTGCTACTTGTAATCGGGGAGGAGACCAGTCATTTTTTTTATGTATCTACTTGCTACTTGTAATTGGGGAGGAGACCAGTCACTTTTTTATGTATCTACTTGCTACTTGTAATCGGGGAGGAGACCAGTCACTTTTTTGATGTATCTACTTGCTACTTGTAATTGGGGAGGAGACCAGTCACTTTTTTGATGTATCTACTTGCTACTTGTAATCGGGGAGGAGACCAGTCACTTTTTTGATGTATCTACTTGCTACTTGTAATCGGGGAGGAGACCAGTCACTTTTTTGATGTATCTACTTGCTACTTGTAATCGGGGAGGAGACCAGTCACTTTTCTGATGTATCTACTTGCTACTTGTAATTGGGGAGGAGACCAGTCATTTTTTTGATGTATCTACTTGCTACTTGTAATTGGGGAGGAGACCAGTCACTTTTTTGATGTATCTACTTGCTACTTGTAATTGGGGAGGAGACCAGTCACTTTTTTGATGTATCTACTTGCTACTTGTAATCGGGGAGGAGACCAGTCACTTTTTTGATGTATCTACTTGCTACTTGTAATTGGGGAGGAGACCAGTCACTTTTTTGATGTATCTACTTGCTACTTGTAATCGGGGAGGAGACCAGTCACTTTTTGATGTATCTACTTGCTACTTGTAATCGGGGAGGAGACCAGTCACTTTTTTGATGTATCTACTTGATACTTGTAATCGGGGAGGAGATCAGACCAGTCACTTTTTTGATGTATCTACTTGCTACTTGTAATCGGTGAGGAGACCAGTCACTTTTTTGATGTATCTACTTGCTACTTGTAATCGGGGAGGAGACCAGTCACTTTTTGGATGTATCCACTTGCTACTTGTAATCGGGGAGGAGACCAGTCACTTTTTTGATGTATCTACTTGCTACTTGTAATCGGGGAGGAGACCAGTCACTTTTTTGATGTATCTACTTGCTACTTGTAATTGGGGAGGAGACCAGTCACTTTTTTGATGTATCTACTTGCTACTTGTAATCGGGGAGGAGACCAGTCACTTTTTTGATGTATCTCCTTGCTACTTGTAATCGGGGAGGAGATCAGACCAGTCACTTTTTTGATGTATCTACTTGCTACTTGTAATCGGGGAGGAGACCAGTCGCTTTTTTGATGTATCTACTTGCTACTTGTAATCGGGGAGGAGACCAGTCACTTTTTGGATGTATCCACTTGCTACTTGTAATCGGGGAGGAGACCAGTCACTTTTTTGATGTATCTACTTGCTACTTGTAATCGGGGAGGAGACCAGTCATTTTTTTGATGTATCTACTTGCTACTTGTAATTGGGGAGGAGACCAGTCACTTTTTTGATGTATCTACTTGCTACTTGTAATTGGGGAGGAGACCAGTCACTTTTTTGATGTATCTACTTGCTACTTGTAATCGGGGAGGAGACCAGTCACTTTTTTGATGTATCTACTTGCTACTTGTAATCGGGGAGGAGACCAGTCACTTTTTTGATGTATCTACTTGCTACTTGTAATCGGGGAGGAGACCAGTCACTTTTTTGATGTATCTACTTGCTACTTGTAATTGGGGAGGAGACCAGTCACTTTTTTGATGTATCTACTTGCTACTTGTAATTGGGGAGGAGACCAGTCACTTTTTTGATGTATCTACTTGCTACTTGTAATTGGGGAGGAGACCAGTCGCTTTTTTGATGTATCTACTTGCTAATTGTAATTGGGGAGGAGACCAGTCACTTTTTTGATGTATCTACTTGCTACTTGTAATTGGGGAGGAGAACAGTCACTTTTTTGATGTATCTACTTGCTGCTTGTAATTGGGGAGGAGACCAGTCACTTTTTTGATGTATCTACTTGCTGCTTGTAATTGGGGAGGAGACCAGTCACTTTTTTGATGTATCTACTTGCTACTTGTAATTGGGGAGGAGACCAGTCACTTTTTTGATGTATCTACTTGCTACTTGTAATTGGGGAGGAGACCAGTCACTTTTTTGATGTATCTACTTGCTACTTGTAATTGGGGAGGAGAACAGTCACTTTTTTGATGTATCTACTTGCTACTTGTAATTGGGGAGGAGACCAGTCACTTTTTTGATGTATCTACTTGCTACTTGTAATTGGGGAGGAGACCAGTCACTTTTTTGATGTATCTACTTGCTACTTGTAATTGGGGAGGAGACCAGTCACGTTTTTGATGTATCTACTTGCTACTTGTAATTGGGGAGGAGAACAGTCACTTTTTTGATGTATCTACTTGCTACTTGTAATTGGGGAGGAGACCAGTCACTTTTTTGATGTATCTACTTGCTGCTTGTAATTGGGGAGGAGACCAGTCACTTTTTTGATGTATCTACTTGCTACTTGTAATTGGGGAGGAGACCAGTCACTTTTTTGATGTATCTACTTGCTACTTGTAATTGGGGAGGAGACCAGTCACTTTTTTGATGTATCTACTTGCTACTTGTAATTGGGGAGGAGACCAGTCACTTTTTTGATGTATCTACTTGCTCCTTGTAATTGGGGAGGAGACCAGTCACTTTTTTGATGTATCTACTTGCTACTTGTAATTGGGGAGGAGACCAGCCACTTTTTTGATGTATCTACTTGCTACTTGTAATTGGGGAGGAGACCAGTCACTTTTTTGATGTATCCACTTGCTACTTGTAATTGGGGAGGAGACCAGTCACTTTTTTGATGTATCTACCTTTGCTGAAATGGATCGAAATGTTTAATGTAGTAAATGTCTAAAGTTGCATTGAGAAAATGGAATTTGTCGCAGTTTTCATAATTTTTTCAACCCAAAATATGAAACTGTCCGAAAAATTCGATTTTTGCCACACTCAAGTGAGCGGCAAACCACCCCCCCCCCCCCCCCTCGGCACCCCTGCTCGTACTCTTATGGGCATCATTTTGTAGGCCTATACGCAGCAATACGCAACACCATCACAACCCATTTACAACGATAGATCAATCCCCCCCAAGAAATATGTTCCCTCCCACAGGGTTTCTCGACCTCTCCATATCAAAAGGTCTTTCGCTTCATTGAAGCAGTGAAACCTGATAGTTCACCCAGGGGCAACAGCGGAAACTCCCAAAAGTGGGTGGGGGCACAATTTTGTGGTAACCGTAGTGGTGTAAGATGAAAAATATATTTTTTTTTGGGGGGGGGGGGGGGGTGGGGGTCGCTTGGGGTTGTGGGTGGGGTACTTTGCCATCGCATATGTCATGAATACGGAACAGAATTAAACGCAACTCTGGACCGTGGGAACGCATGCGCTCGTTTTACCATAATCCAAACGTGGACCCAAAATCTACAATATATTTTGGGGGTTTGGTACGAATATCTAAAATGGACAGCGACGCCGACAGTATTATATTGCTAATTTTGGCCGTGGGGATTGTGTGTTTCAGGTCAGAAAGTGTCCTGTTAGGGTACCCATTAATTGGTGAAAAAAGTGGGAGAGGGAGGTGCACGTGCCCCATGTGTCCCCGGCTCTACCGCCTCTGGTAGCACCCTCCCCACAAGTGTTATTTTAAGGTTTTGGGGCGTCCCTAGCTCCCTTCGTTACTGGGCTCATACCTACAGTGTGTGCCTATTATCGCTTGTGGAAATATTCAGTCTATCTTGGCTATATCGGCAATCGTAATTCACCATTCGTTAATTGCCATTCGCTATTCGTCATTCGCTATTTGCCTGAGGGCACGGTGGCGTTATGTACTATAAGGCGTACCGCACGTTGATGGTGAACGTGTCTTCTGTTGGGTATGTTGGAGAACTTGACGGTTGCTCGCCGCTGCTTCGTGATTCTCCCCGGATTCACCGGATCTTCCTCCACCCGTAAAACTACCAGACACGACGTGCCATTCGCCGTCCCAGTAAAAAAAATCACTATTCGCCAGTCGCCAATTTCCATTCGCTAATTTCCATTCGCCATTCGCCAATTGCCAATCGCCAATTGCCAATCGGCGAATGACAATTGGGATTATTTTTACTGGGATGGCGAATGGCATCGGCGAATGACAATTGGGATTTTTTTTACTGGGATGGCGAATGGCATCGGCGAATGACAGTTGGGATTTTTTTTACTGGGATGGCGAATGGCATCGGCGAATAAGGATTTTTTTCTCCTTTTTTCAACTGGGGTTTAACGACACTTTCAACGGCCAGAGGCATGTCATGTCGGGCAGTTTCACGGGTGCCACACGAGCCAGAGAATCCGGGGAGAACCATCGAACAACGGGAGCAACCGTCAAGCTCTCTAACTTACTAACCAAGCAGAAGTAGGGTTAACATTGGTTGAAGACACGTGCACCATCGACGTGCAGTACGCCCCAGTACACAAGGCTACAGTGCCCCCAGGCAAATAGCGATTGCCGAATGACGAATAGAGAATGGCAATTAACGAATGGTGAATGACGAATGCCACTAGGTCTATAGATACACTGAACATTTCCACAATCGATAATAGGCCTACAACAGGCATACACCGTGGGCATGAACCTCGTAACGAAGCTTATATAATACGAAGGTAGCTATGCCCCACAACCTTAAAGTAAACATTTGGAGAGAGGGGTTTAACTACCCGGTTTTGCTGCTTTATTATGAAGCGAAAGAGCTTTTGATATGGAGAGGTCGAGAAGCCCTGTGGGGCTGAACATATTAATTGGGGAGGATTGATCTATTATTGTTGGAGATGAGTTGTGACGTTTGTGCGTATTGTTGGTCATAGGCCTACATAATGACACCCATCTACGCGTACAGACCCGGGGGTGCTGGGGGGGGGGGGGGGGGAGGGGGGCTGCAGCCCATTTGAGTCTCACAAAAACAATCTTTCCGGCAGTTTCTTATTTTTTCGAACAAGTTTGTGTTAAAAAAATTATGAAAACTGCCCGACAAATTCGATTTTCTCAATACAACGTTAGACCTTTACAACATAAACTTTTCGACGAAAAAAGTGACCGATTATCACCCCAATCACAAGGCTGGAAAAGCAACTGACGGTTTTGGCTCTAGAATCGGTTTAAGACCATAGAATGCTTCCGGAGAGTCCTATCGCACTCAATCAGTGAAGGGGAGGGGGGGGGGGGGCAAATTGTCCCACACCCATATCGGCGTTGCGCGCCTCGATGATTCCCACGTAATCATTTCCGGGCCAAACTTTTCAGTGTGATGCAGAACCCCCCCCCCCCCCCTCCTCCCCTCACCCATTCACACACACTAAAACATTGGCATGTACACCTATGGGATGGAAAGACATCATGGGGAGTGAGGTAGTCTTTAATGACCCTCACTGATCTGCTCATTGTTATTACTAATGTAAACTTTCCGCCCGTAACATAGATATTATTTTTGGACAGAATATAGTCCTTTTCCAACGCTCCGATCTTGGTTTCAATTTTGAGATATCCGGCCGCCGGAGTAAGCGAGTGTTGGGGTGGTAGAAGAAGAGACCACGTCCCGGTTCTGTATTTTCAACGAAGACTGCTGCCATTTGATAGAAGTTTGGAGCCGTCCCGGAGAAAATTTGGACAAAAATTAGGGCCGTGTTGTCAGAGATTCTGAGGCTGGTGTTACAGTGTTGTGACTGACTCCCCAGGTGAGGTCCAGAGATGCCGGACAATGCAAATTCGAATCTCTGTGCTTCTTTCGTTCTCAGGCTCGCTTCCAAATTTATCCGTTTGGTCAACCTTTTCGTTTGTGTTTTGTTTTGGACTGACTTCACACATCGCCACGAGTTTAATCGGTTAATCGGGACCATGCATGGGTCAATTTTTGGATATTGTTTTTAGGCGGGACAACGCCCTTCATTACCCCCCCCCCCCTCCCACACACACCGATTCCTACGCCACTGAAGGCAACCCTTGGTCTGAAATGAAAGATAAAAAAAATCCCAAGCGGTTATAAAAAAACCCTTATCAGATAAAAACTGAAATGATTCCCCCCGTGACATGACAATGGACTTTTATAATTTAATGTTTCAAGGCATTCGTCAGTCGCTGTCGCCAATTATTATCATTTTACAATGGCTGCGCCCTTGTATATATTAGAAAGACGATTTTCAGTCAAACCCGAAGCCAGACTGTTTCCATGGCAAAAGGGGGGGGGGGGGGGGTGGCTGGGCGATGGGAGTTTTGAAAAACTCCAGGACAAAATTGTTGAAAATATCGGTAAATTACCAACAAAAACCTCCATGTTGCACACAAATTCTAATTCAGTACGAATTCGATTTTTTAATGTGTGCATAAAAATGCTCAGATCTTTTCAGTGTCTGTCAATCTGTCAAACTATCATTTAAAAGGATGTTATGATTGGTCTAAACAAAAATAAGTTTATTGTATGGGGAACAACAGCATTCGACGCATTTTAATTAAAAATAAAAATATTATTAAATAAATTTTGATTAGCAAAAGTGGATACCCCCATCAATATTATAATTATTGAGGGAGTGGATGGGTGGGTAGGTAGGTGGAGGTGTATTCAGTCGTGTTTATCAATGAATATTTTTTCTCAAGGGGGGGGGGGGGGGTGGAGGGGGCAGGGCTCTGTTGTGACATAATTACATTGGCATGTTTAAGTTCATCACTATAAATGTCAGTTACAGCAATCCATAAACATGTAAAAGTGGTGAAATCAAAGTAAACTATATGTTTAATTAATAACACTGGTAATATTATTTTAGTCATGGTGCATCAGGTAGTTACTAATGAGATATTTTTCTCATTTCTTCTTCAGTTCCATTTAAACAAGGTTACACGGTCTTTTTCTCTGATTTCTTTGTCCAATCTTCATTGTGCTGCTCAAATGTAGACAATAGTACTATACCAAAGGAATGCATATTATGAAATGTAGACAATAGTACTATACCAAAGGAATACATATTATGAAATGTAGACAATAGTACTATACCAAAGGAATACACATTATGAAATGTAGACAATAGTACTATACCAAAGAAATGCATATTATGAAATGTAGACAATAGTATTATACCAAAGGATTGCATATTATGAAATGTAGACAATAGTACTATACCAAAGGAATACATATTATGAAATGTAGACAATAGTACTATACCAAAGAAATGCATATTATGAAATGTAGACAATAGTACTATACCAAAGGAATACACATTATGAAATGTAGACAATAGTACTATACCAAAGAAATGCATATTATGAAATGTAGACAATAGTATTATACCAAAGGATTGCATATTATGAAATGTAGACAATAGTACTATACCAAAGGAATACATATTATGAAATGTAGACAATAGTACTATACCAAAGAAATGCATATTATGAAATGTAGACAATAGTATTATACCAAAGGATTGCATATTATGAAATGTAGACAATAGCACTATACCAAAGGAATACATATTATGAAATGTAGACAATAGTACTATACCAAAGGAATACATATTATGAAATATAAACAATAGTACTATACCAAAGGAATACATATTATGAAATGTAGACAATAGTACTATACCAAAGGAATACATATTATGAAATGTAGACGATAGTACTATACCAAAGGAATACATATTATGAAATGTAGACTATAGTACTATACCAAAAGGACTACATATTATGAAATGTAAACAATAGTACTATACCAAAGGAATACATATTATGAAATGTACACAATAGTACTATACCAAAGGAATGCATATTATGAAATGTAGACAATAGTACTATACCAAAGGATTGCATATTATGAAATGCAGACAATAGTACTATACCAAAGGAATACATATTATGAAATGTAGACAATAGTTCTATACCAAAGGATTGCATATGAAATGTAGACAATAGTACTATTCCAAAGAAATGCATATTATGAAATGTAGACAATAGTACTATACCGAAGGAATGCATATTATGAAATGTAAACAATAGTACTATACCAAAGGAATACATATTATGAAATGTAGACAATAGTACTATACCAAAGGAATACATATTATGAAATGTAGGCAACAGTACTATACCAAAGGAATGCATATTATGAAATGTAGACAATAGTACTATACCGAAGGAATGCATATTATGAAATGTAAACAATAGTACTATACCAAAGGAATACATATTATGAAATGTACACAATAGTACTATACCAAAGGAATGCATATTATGAAATGTAGACAATAGTACTATACCAAAGGATTGCATATTATGAAATGTAGACAATAGTATTATACCAAAGGATTGCATATTATGAAATGTAGACAATAGTATTATACCAAAGGATTGCATATTATGAAATGTAGACAATAGTACTATACCAAAGAAATGCATATTATGAAATGTAGACAATAGTACTATACCAAAGGATTGCATATGAAATGTAGACAATAGTACTATTCCAAAGTAATGCATATTATGAAATGTAGACAATAGTACTATACCAAAGGAATGCATATTATGAAATGTAAACAATAGTACTATACCAAAGGAATACATTTTATGAAATGTAGACAAACTATACCAAAGGAATACATATTATGAAATGTAGACAAACTATACCAAAGGAATGCATATTATGAAATGTGGACAATTGTATTATACCAAAGGATTGCATATGAAATGTAGACAATAGTACTATTCCAAAGGAATACATATTATGAAATGTAGACAATAGTACTATGCCAAAGGAATGCATATTATGAAATGTGGACAATATTACTATACCAAAGAAATACATATTATGAAATGTAGACAATAGTACTATACCAAAGGAATGCATATTATGAAATGTAGACAATAGTACTATACCAAAGGAATACATATTATGAAATGTAGACAATAGTGCTATACCAAAGAAAAGCATATTATGAAATGTAGACAATAGTACTATACCAAAGGAATGCATATTATGAAATGTAGACAATAGTACTATACCAAAGGAATACATATTGTGAAATGTAGACAATAGTACTGTACCAAAGGAATGCATATTATGAAATGTAGACAATAGTACTATACTAAAGGAATGCATATTATGAAATGTAGACAATCGTAAATCGACATGTCCCCGTACATTTAAAATGCGTCGACTGCTGTTGTTTTCAATGTCATAAACTCATTTTTGCTTAGACACATCACAAAATCATTTTGAATGATATTTCGACAGACACTGAAAAGATCTGAACATTTTAAACACATAGCTGCTAAAAACCCCACCACATGCCAAAAATCGTTTTTTTACTACATGGGTGCAGCCATTTTAAAATGACGATAATCGACAATTGGCAAATGGCGTGTCATCTCAGGAACTCCATACTTATCGCTATTGTTGTGCAAAACAGACGAGTCGAAGTGTCGTAAGAGCATTCACTTGGGCATGGGATTGTATTGACAGATAATGTGTGATGCATTTGGGTCATCTAACGTAGTAGTACTACTAGTCGTAGTAACAATAGTAGTACCAGTGTTTACAGCAGTGTTAGTATCGGTAGTAGTATTCAGTTGTAGTAGCACTAGTCGTAGTAACAATAGTAGTACCAGTGTTCACAGCAGTGTTAGTGTCAGTAGTAGTATTCAGTTGTAGTAGCACTAGTAGTAGTAACAATAGTAGTACCAGTGTTCACAGCAGTGTTAGTGTCAGTAGTAGTATTCAGTTGCAGTAACACTAGTAGTAGTAACAATAGTAGTACCAGTGTTCACAGCAGTGTTAGTCTCGGTAGTAGTATTCAGTTGTAGTAGCACTAGTCGTAGTAACAATAGTAGTACCAGTGTTCACAGCAGTGTTAGTGTCAGTAGTAGTATTCAGTTGTAGTAGCACTAGTCGTAGTAACAATAGTAGTACCAGTGTTCACAGCAGTGTTAATGTCGGTAGTAGTATTCAGTTGTAGTAGCACTAGTAGTAGTAACAATAGTAGTACCAGTGTTCACAGCAGTGTTAGCGTCAGCAGTAGTATTCAGTTGTAGTAACACTAGTAGTAGTAAGAATAGTAATACCAGTGTTCACAGCAGTGTTAGTGTCAGCAGTAGTATTCAGTTGTAGTAACACTAGTAGTAGTAACAATAGTAGTACCAGTGTTCACAGCAGTGTTAGTGTCAGCAGTAGTATTCAGTTGTAGCAACACTAGTAGCAGTAACAATAGTAGTACCAGTGTTCACAGCAGTGTTAGTGTCAGTAGTAGTATTCAGTTGTAGTAGCACTAGTAGTAGTAACAATAGTAGCACCAGTGTTCACAGCAGTGTTAGTGTCGGTAGTAGTATTCAGTTGTAGTAGCACTAGTCGTAGTAACAATAGTAGTACCAGTGTTCACAGCAGTGTTATTGTCAGTAGTAGTATTCAGTTGTAGTAACACTAGTAGTAGTAACAATAGTAGTACCAGTGTTCACAGCAGTGTTAGTGTCAGTAGTAGTATTCAGTCGTAGTAGCACTAGTAGTAGTAACGATAGTAGTACCAGTATTTACAGCAGTGTTAGTGTCACACTGTCAGTAGTAGTATTCAGCTGTAGTAGCACTAGTAGTAGTAACAATAGTAGTACCAGTGTTTACAGCAGTGATAGTGTCACACTGTCCGTAGTAGTATTCAGTTGTAGTAGCACTAGTCGTAGTAACAATAGTAGTACCAGTGTTCACAGCAGTGTTAGTGTCAGTAGTATTATTCAGTTGTAGTAGCACTAGTAGTAGTAACAATAGTAGTACCAGTGTTCACAGCAGTGTTAGTGTCAGTAGTAGTATTCAGTTGTAGTAACACTAGTAGTAGTAACAATAGTAGTGAGTGGAGCAGAAACACCACCAGGGACCCGTTTAAGCTTCCATTTCATGAAACTGTTTTCGGTGGAGGCTCACCGGACTCCTACCAACGAGAGGCGGATACCTTCTTGCACGTCTTTTAAGCCCCCACCCCAATAATATTTTCTTCCGACGCCCTGTTGGTGAGACATTCCACAACCATTTAAGCCATTGCTATATGCAGGTGAAAATGCCAATTATTGCCCCCACCCCAAACGTACGTTTTTCATTTTTTCTTCCAAACCATAGCTTATGACACTGCATTGGAACTACCTCATTCCAATGAGGGATCATAAGCTATGTTTTGGAACAGAAAAAAAATGAAAGGCGTCTCAGAGGTCCATTGGCTGAAATTTTGCTTGCATTTGTTATGCTTTGCACGATATTAATAGTCCTTGGATGGAATCTCAACTCCACTCGTGATAATAACACTCCATGTACCAGGTCCGACGCTAGTAGGGGGCTGGGGCGGGGGGGGGGGGGGGGTAGGGGAAGACCCCCCCCCCTCCCTGGTAACCTCTGTCAGACATTTTGGCCTCTTTTACTGGAATTTGTGTGCAAAATGTAGGTCTTTTTGTCATTTTCTGATATTTTTCGAAATTTAGTCATAAATTGTCTCGTTGTAACGCCTCGTTCATCTCGATATTACGTATTGGAATCTGGTTATTACGCGCTAGTTATCTCGCAATAACGCCTTATTATCTCGTTATTAACAAAACTGCAACCGGCGCTTCTCCGCTGCCGTAAAAATTTTTTAACTGAAAGGTAAATAAAGAAGGTTGTCACCTTCGGACACTTTCGGGGCATCGGATCTTCGTAGTAATAGGTCTTCGGAATATAGAACCTTCGGAGTATTGGATCTTCGACCTTCGAAGCATTAAGCTTTCCGACTATTGGGCCTTGAGAGAATTGACCCTTTGGAATATCGGACCATCGGAGTATTGTACCTTCTGAATATCGGACCGTGAAGTCCTTGGTCTTCGAAAAAAGGGGCGTAACCATTCAGTCAGTTTATTTGAAGTCTGCAACGAAAATTCGTGGAATCGGCAGGCGGTGGTCGTATCGGTTTATTCCCGGAACGACTACTGGGCTAAATAAACACCAGGCTGATTAAGAGGATTAAGAGGTTCCTTAAGGAGAAAGTTATAATTATGTTACACTTATCATAGTAATTATTCCCCGAATGCCTACTCGAGCCGATAACTCTTTATTGGGTTATATCGAATAAAATAAGAAGGAAGGATGTTTTTTTTTAATTATTTTTATTGAAATATAATGATATATACAACCTAACATACATAACAAATATTTAACATTTCAACCTTACATATAACATACATATAACATACATAACAAATATTTAACATTTCAACTTTACATATAACACACATATAACATACATAACAAATATTTAAATTTTCTGCCGCTGCGATCGTTGTCGTCGAACAGAAGAAACCTGTTACCAGTTGCAGTTTCTTTCCACCGTCCATCTAGTTCAATTTCATTTTGCGTCTTTGGCAGTGACGGTGTCTGTTTTCGTCGTGCCCTGTAGAGTGTCGATTTGGCGGAGTTGAATGTGGGAAGTTTTTCGACAACTTCTTGGACATCGTCATCCCAATCATGATCCTGAAGCTTGTTGAGTTCTTCTGCAAATATTGTCGGAATAGGTCTAACATCCGCGGTACACTTCACAGCAAGTGTATTCATGATTTGTTTCGCGGTAACTTTAGCTGAATCTCCTGGGTGGTTGTGGGTTTGCCTCCCAAACCCAAGTGGAATGTTGTCACGTGTAGAAATTATAGCTGGACACCGGGCAACTGTGCATCTCCAGAAGATTCTGTCTGTCCCCTTGCGATTTATTCTGTAGATGTACCCATCAAGAGCTAAATTCTGTCCACCTTTTCTATTCGTAAAAAACTGAACATTAACCTGCGCGTTAGCCATTGTAACTTTACTAACAATTATCAGTGGATCACCCATTATATAGGATACAGCACTGTGTTCATAACAATATGAACAGATATAACAAAAAAACAAACAATTTCAAACAGGAAATAAGTTCAAATAACAGAGATATATCATGCGTTTGAACTGAGATGTATTCAATTTCTAACATAACTACTGCTCTGAATAAAATAACAAAACTTGTAAAATATATAGACACTAAAAAGCACGCCAGAAAAAACATACTAATATGTGCTCTGAATAAAATAACACACTGCTCTGAATAAAACAACAAAATAGTTAGGCAATAGTTTTCACCAGTAGTCATTCCGGGAATAACAAAGAAGATATTGATTAAGTTTCACCCACACAGCACCTCATAATCCACCTACTTGATAAGATGTTGTTTTAGTCCAGTAGACGTTCCGGGAACACACCGTCGTATCCATATCCTTTGATGTTTGAACTTAACTCGTATCAACGTTGTCACAACAAATCACTGTATGTGATACATCAAAGAGTAAATAAACCGTACTTATCACTGAGTATGCATTGTAAAAACATTTTATATTTGGATTCCCAACTTAGTTTTCTTAATTTGTTATTGTTAATTCCCCACGCCCCATAATACAGACTTTATTCTGTGTGAGGTTGCTCAAATATCTGGGTGCAGATCAGGAAGGAGGGAGTAGGGGTACGCCCACCCCCCTCCACAAAATGAGTGGGGACATCAAGTCGTGCGCCTCCTAGGGCAAGGGATAGGAATTCGGGCCCATGTTTAATTCTGTAACACACTATAAAAAATGTCAGGACACTTCAGGTTGACTGAATGATGCTATCACTCTAAGAATCATGCAGTAAACATTTCAACCTCGGGGCCACTACCCCGGGCCCTCACCGACTTCCCGACCCGGGTGCCCCCCCCCCCCTCGCCCGCACCCGCACCCATGTCTAATATCACATTGAAACACGGCTATGGGGTTTTTCAGGGTTGTCTAGTACTGGATAGTTGACCTTTCTAACTTCCCGTGAACGTGTGTCAAATTGACATAATGACATATGTCGAACTACCTTCTCAGCGCTGGAATTCAATAATTGGCCTTACCACAACACTGCACGAGCTACAACACTAAACAAAAAGGACGCACCATTTGACAATCACGTTCCCGGTAATATCGGAGATAGAGCATCTCAAATGGAGTCCTAATTTATACGGATTTTATAAACGACTAGAGCCGAGGTTTATCGAGGTTCAAATCAAATTTAGTGGACGAGGTTTCTTTATTTATTCATTGACGTTTAAAGTCACTGTCAGTATCTTCGATATATCCTGATGAGTATAAAGTTTAGTTTTTCCAATCGTTCATGCCTATGTTGCCCACTTACTGGGGGTTGCACCCTTGTGGTTACTAGGTCTCAGTATGCCCGCGGTTTTCAAAACAGTAAAAACCATAGGCGTATGGGCCAGTTCTTATGGCGGCGGCTGGGTGGAGGGGCTGGGGGGGGGGGGGGGGTCTTAGTCAGACTGAAAGATGTTACCCAAAAAGTGATTCCGGGGGCATCATCGTTGCAAGTACTGCTGATGTTGGCGTGGGTGTGCGAGTATGCTTTCCCCCAAAATTTTGATAAAAATTTTATTATCTGTGACTGTTTGTAGTGACCCCTCCCGCGAAAAGATGTCACTTTCATGGTGTGCCTGGATGAATTAGGTCGAAAATTTCATGTTGTAAATGTCTAAATATACAGTGTGAAAACGGGCAGCATCTGAGCGGGAGAAATAGCCCACGATTATGGCATAATTATATTATAGCTGAGACAAAATCCATATCGACAAACCTAGCCGTTTTCAGCAAACTTTAAAAAAACACAACTAACATTATATATTCTACATAAGCGTGTTAGTCCGTGCACTATAGACTAAAGATGCACAAGTCTCCGTCAGTCGAACATGACGAATTAGTCGCACACATATGTACATCTTACCTTTCACGCAGCTTGCCTTAAAATGACTTCACTGGGCATGTTTGCGAATGTCCGTGAAGATCGATGTTTGCCAATAATCGCAAAGGTTTGCGAATATTTGCAAAGATATTTGCGAATAATCGCAAAGGTTTGCGAATATTTGCAAATGTTTACGATATATTCGCAAATGTGGGCTTCCGTAATATATATCATTCACTGATTTATTAAAAATTGAGTTTGGCCCAAATCATTTGACACTTTAAGTACAGAAACATTTTATAATTGTAATATTTTTTTTTACAGCACTGTACAGAAACATTTTATAACAGTAATATGTTTCTTTTACTATTTGAATTTTTATGTGTGTTTGTCTTTGTATAGTCTATATATGCGTTTGCTGGTATATAAAATGTATGTGCATCTGTCCGAAGGTGTCCGATAGTGGCGGCTCCTGTGTCATTGCTACCCTCTAGACTAATCCATTAATACCATAGACTTACTGCACGCACGCATGCACGCACGCACACACGCACGCACGGATACGCATCTTTGAGAATATTCGCGAACAGCTTTGCGAAAATTCGCAAATCTTTTCGAATATTCTCATACTTCTTTGCACCCAATCCGACCCCACATCCACCCCTAACACCCGATGGGTCAGTTGGTTGAACTTTTTTTTTTACTTCACACAATCATTCCAAGTGGTTCAGAATTATTTTTTAGGCAAAAACAATCAGTCCCGTATTTATTTATTTATTTATTTATTTATTTATTTATTTATTTATTTACGACAATTTAAGAGTTCACGTCATATCGTGTCGGTGGCAGTGTTACGGGTAGAGGAAGCCGGGGATAGTTGGGCTGATGTGACACACACCGTCAACCAATGCTAATCCAAAATGGGTTAGTAAGTTGTAGAGCCTGACAGTTACTCGCCTATGCTTGGTAGTTCTCTCCGGATTCTTTAGCTTACTCCACTCATAAAACTACCCAACACGATATGACCATGAGTAGTAAAGGCTGTCACTATAGCGAAAAACATTTAACACTGAACTCCCCATACCCCAGGACTGTCACTATGGCGAACAAATTAACATAGGATTCTCCATAGGGTTTTTTCCCCATAGTTACATTTTTTCGGTATAGTGACATTTTTTGGAGGCAGGAAAAAATGTTTAAAATCTTTTCCTGCCTCCAAAAATGTCACTATAGCGAAAAAATGTCACTATGGCGAAAAAACCCTTTGGAGAATCCTAAGTTAATTTGTTCGCCATTGTGACAGTCCTGGGGTATGGGGAATTCAGTGTTAAATGTTTTTCGCTATACTGACACCCCCTGGGTAAAAAGCCTATGGAGAATCCTATGTTAATTTTGTCCCTATAGTGCCCAGTTTGGGGAAGGAGGATTCAGTGGTGAGTATATTGAGTCACGGGTAGAGGCCTCCCAATTACTTTATGCTGGCAAAATATATGTTTGTTAATCAATCTCTCCATACAGTAAAGTGTTATACGGTTTAAAGTATGGAAGGATTGGTTGATAAGCATACAATCTCTTACCCACAGTGGAAAAGAGAAGTATCTCTTAACTCTTTTTCACTTATGAGATGGAATGGTGAAAGAAGTATCTCTTAAATACTGGTCCCTATAGTGTCACTCACGGGGTAGAGTTCTAATTACTTTATACTGGCAAAATATATGTTTATTAATCAATCTCTTCATACTTTAAACCGCAAAACACTTTACTGAATGGAAGGATTGGGTGTTAAACATGCAGTCTCTTACCCACAGTGGAAAAGAGAAGTATCTCTTAACTCTTTTTCACTTATGAGATAGAATGGTGAAAAAAGAGAAGTATCTCTTCTCTTTGTTTACTGCTATGGAGAGCTAGTGGGGACTGCTACATTCTAGACAGACAATAAGAATTAATTTAGGTACCAATGTTTAATATATGAAGTGAGAAGCATATATACACCGAGATCTGAGTTTGTCTATCTATACAAAACCTTTTTACATCCAGATTTTTTTGTGTGATACCACTTTATTTCAAGATTCCATTTTGCTGAGAAAATATGTGTAGCCAGAATTGTGTCTTGAAATAAAGCATTATCGCTTAAGAACTTTGGAAAAAATGCTAAAATATCCTATCTGTGATACATAATAAATTTATACAATAGAAAAAAAATGTTTTTATAAAAAACTCTGTGGGATGTTTTGACATCTGATCATGATTACATAAAATAATGTCTATAAGTTTGTGCAAACCATCAATGGACTTCTCTGTCATTCTGTTGGAAATTTCTTGGATCGAATTTGATAGTAAGAACTGTCTTAAAATCATATCCTCTTGCAAGATGATCCAAGGCAAATATACAGTACATTCCACACACCACAGTATGAACACTCTGTACTCTGATTGTGTTAATAGTCCAAGAATCTGTGTTTTTCACTATCAATTTGTAAACGTCTTTATCTAATGGTGGTAAGCCATAGGAATCAAAGTAGATGCATGAATGAATGTCTTTGAAATATATTGCCACCCAATGTTCTCCTGGTTCTTTTGATGAATCTGTGTTCACAATAAAAGTTTTTCTGTGTTTATGCTTTTGTTTTGGTAATAAGTCTCTTGAACACACTTTTCCATTCAATGATGATAACCTTGGAGAATTATCAAGAACATATTGTAGTTGAGTGGTGTCCATCTCTTCTTACCCCTAAAAAAGGGCTGTTGTACTTTTTTTAATCAACTTCTTCTTCTTCTTTAACAATTGGTGTGTAATATCCCCACCCTTTTTCTACTAAATCTGCCCAATTTTGAATGTCTTCTTGTGTGTTAATTTTAAAGTTCACATTCATATATGTACAACATCCTTCAATGTTCCATTTTTTGCTTGTTCGAGCAGTTTATATAGTACACTTGATATACACACTTTTTCCATACAGTCTTTCAAATACATTTCAATCCATATTCTTACATCCTTTCTTATACAAAAGTCATGTTTTGCTCCAGGTATTCCTTGACATCCATAACACAATTTATTCACTTCTTCGTTTATCAAAGGTGTCATTTCATTTACAACAATTTCTTTAAATAATCTAAGGAACAGTTTTTCATATTTTGTCTTCACTCGCCTCATTATTTGTATTCTTCTTCTCATTTCTCTGTGCATCTTGCAGTGTTCACATTTACTCATTGTTAATAGTCAAATATCATTTCTCTGAACTTATTGATTTGTATTTCACTATCAAATTCTGCATATACGACAACGTTGATCACCTGTGCCAGAGCCTCAGCAAACTGAAGATCTATTCGAAGGTTGCCAGACTTTATAGGGTGAGCTAATGGTCCACTGCTTGATTGATCAGGTGTCAAATCAATTCACCAGAGGGTAGATCCTTTTGCATAATCCTGCATTGATATATTAAATGTTTCATTTTGTCCAAAATACCCCATTGCTTCAAACAATGATAAATATGAATTTAGATAAAGTCCACCTTCGAAATTTGGTTCAAAGGGACGTGATTTAATGGAATGTCCATCCACTGTGATTTCCAACTTGTTCAAATTGAAATATTGAAAATTAAATGGAGATGTACCAATATCTCTATTTAAATCTTTATTCAAAACTAAGCCAAGAATTATTCGTTTTGGCATCTGTTTATGAAACAGATGGTCTTCTATTTTTGATCAAAGACCGTTTCCAATGGTAAATGTTTTAATTTCAGTACGTCTAATGGGGATTTTATAACTTGTTCGATCTATTTGTGCATTCAGATCACTTGCAAATTTAGGATTTAAATCCAAAGCCAGTATTCTGAATATGGCTTTTTGAATTTCTATTTTTCCATCTACACCACCAATTAGACAAAATTTAGTCGGAGCACGATGAATTTTAACTCTCATTTCCACACCATTTGGTAAATATTTCTTTTGCACAAACAGATCTAAATGCAATTTTCCTCTTAGTTGTACAGATTTATTGTTTGTAATTAATTTGTGACGTTCAGTCAAACCTTTGTTTGCAGAATCTTTAGCAATTGCAGTATGTTGACCAGGGGTATCTATATACCACATCTCACTAGCAGCTAGATGTGTTTTTTTCACATCTTTTGAATAGCTTAACAGATTTTCAAAAAATGCTCGATAAGGATACATGTCTGTATTGGTGGTTATCAAATTACCGTTCAGTGTCACATCAATTTTACTGAACATGCTGTGAAAGAAATTATTGATGGGAGTAATATTTGTATCATCTTCCATTTCACTCCCATCTTGCTTTGAAATTTTGAACTGAACCTCAAGTGTAGATGCTGCAAGATCTAACCACTTGGTTGTTTGTCTGGGGATTAAAAATTCTATCGGTGAAGAATTGTTTAAAGATGCAATGGGAAATTGCTCAATCTCACCAATATTTTCGACACCACTTGATGTTGGTGATACATTATCTGGATCAAATCCACTACAAAAATGTTCGCAAGATCCATGTAACATCATGATTCAATTGAATATATCAAGTGGTCTTGAATTTCGTTTTGAATTTCGTTTTGAATAAGATTGCCTTTTACGTATCTTCCCTCTTTGAGAACGAACAGCAGAGTGATGTTTTGGTTCTTGTTTCTGTCTTTTTATTCCCAATGCAGCTTTCCCCACAGATGTCATAAGATCTTCTGCATGAGTGAGCATTACTTCTTTAGATGGTTTACGATTGCTCAGCAATTCATTTGCTATTTCTAAACCATGTTTTAATCCTTCTTTTTTTAAACTTCGAAATGCATTTCTTGCAATTGGTTTTATTAATGGTACAGCTGATCTTATTGCTGAGCAAAAAATAGACCCTAATCCATATCCATATTGCCGCGCCACACCTCGATATACTGGAGGCATATTTTATAAATTGAGTTGATGTCTCTGTCTAAAATGCAACTTGACAACACTCTTACCACTTGAAAACTGAATGTTTTTACCAGTATTCCCAATTATATTTATAGTGATATGATCAAAAGAAGATTTTGATACTGGTACATAATGTACATTATCAAATTCTTTATGAGTGTGCAGAGATTCGTCACGTGTTTCAAAGGGTATCACACGTAAAATAGGCGCTTCTATATCACCAAGAAATGTATAATCTGCAATATCAGAATAAATAAAGAGTTGATTAAAATCCATATTTAAATCCACATTATATTTAAAAGCATTCTTTCCGTGTTAGGAAAAATTACTGGAAAAATATCTTTACACCCTAATTTTTCTGACAAACTTTGTGATAATTCAATCCCAACTGTTCCAATACTATTACCTGAAATTTTTACACATGAATTTCGAGATGAATAACCAAGATGAAATGACACACCAAATTCTTTAAAAATATCACTCAGTTTGTCTTGAATTTCTGATTCGATTGCTTCTACAACATGTCCACCATTTGCATATGCCCCCGGCAAAATACTTAGCTCAACAGCAGCAACACCCTTACATACTGTATGTTTGAAAAACGATTTATTAATATTATTAATGCGTGCTTTCACCACCCATATCTTCAAGTTTATAAGTGGGTGGGTGTGTATGTTTTATATGAGTGATTTTGAATAATTCCTTTGTCCAATTTGGTAAATATCCTTTTTCAGATGTACGTTTGGTTTTGTTAATACGTACTATATCGCCAACTTTAAATTTTATTTTTTTCTTTTTAGATTTTTTTTTACCATACAAATTGAGTTACTTCTGTTTCATTTTCTATTGACACAGATGCAGGAGTTCTCTGAATACTACAATGGAAACTGTGATTGTATCCATCAACTAAATTTTGTAACACATCAATATATCTTAATGTACGTTTGTGAGTAAAATATTTCCACATTCGGGTTTTCAATATGTGTTGGAAACGTTCTACAATCTTAGCTTTTATTTCGGGGTTTTCTGTTGTGAAAAAATGAATTTTTTGTTTCCTTAAAAATATCTGCACCTCTTTATTTTTAAATTCAGAACCTTTATCTGATTGCAATGATAATGGTTTACATCCAGCAGTTTTCAAAAGTCTTTGGAAAGATTTTGTTAGTGTTTGTCCTGATTTATTGTGTATGGGTATAACCCATGCATATTTTGAAAAAAACATCAATGACACAAACTAAATAACGAAATCGGTCATTGTAAGATTGTAAACTTTGTAAATCTGCTAAATCAGTTTGCCATTGATGATCAATTCCACCCACTACAGTCTTTCGTCTTGTAAATTTTTTACGAATGGGTTTATGTAAAGTGTAAGTCCTCTCTCCTTTCAACCATTTTTTAACTTGATCAACTGTAACAGATTTATCTTTACTGTGGGCTGCTTTGTATAATTTATGTATACCACTATAGCTTGCGGGGTGATTCATATTGTAATATATTTTGGTTAATAAATTATTCAGTAGGCCTCCCATTTATTAGAAATTTTATGTTTTGCCAATCTATGTCTAGGTGTTTTCTTTACTTGAAGAAGTTTACGTTTTGGAGATGTTAAAACAGAACTATCTAACCAACTATCTTGAGGAGAACTTTGATATTCATTGGGTTTTGCATCTCTATTCATCCACACCCAACGTTCACGATTTCCAACAAAATCTTGAGGAATATTTATATCTTTTAATCCACGATTGAATATTTCCCAGCCTCTTGGTTTAAAGTCTTTTCGATGTCTGAGAACATCATTGACCAAATCAATGATATTTGAACCTTTTATGTGTTCTCCATCATAGCTTAAAACACCCTGATCATCCCAACTCATGTGTGGGTAAGACGATAAAGCAGATAATAATGAAGTTGCTTTACGCCTCATTGTGAAAGGAACACTTTCTATAATGCGATCTTGTAAAAACAATGACTTTCGGTCTACCTCAGGCATGATCAATGATGGTTGTAATGCCTTCTTATATGACATTTGAAACTTTTGTAAATGTTCACCGTATTTTTGTTTTCTCTCACTTTCTGATAATTCTGAATGTTCTAACACAGATGATAATTCATTCTACATCTGTGCTGTATTAGTAATTTGAGGATCAGGTGGTAATCTTGGACGCTGTGATTTTTCACTTCTGTATTGTTGCATTTCTTCTAACATTTGATAAGGTACAACAGCCATTTTCTTCATATTTTACTCACCAATTTATTTGCAAGATTTGTTGCAAGTCCTACAACGGGTGCAAGTAACCCAAGTAATGGTAAAAAAACACCTTTTTGATTTAAAATTTGTTTTTTCTTTTTAAGTGATAACGATTTACTAGCAAGCCATCTTAGTTGTTTACGTTTCAGGTGTAATTTTTGTTTCTGAGCAGGGGAAAGATGTATGTTCCCTTTTAAAAGATTATGACAACATTCTGCCACGCAATTAATTAATTCTTTAGGTGCATTTTTCATAATTTGTTTTTGAAATGCTGGTGGAGTTTGACTTAGTGCCATTAGCACCCACCATATTTTTTGACTAGCGGAATTTTACGAGATTGTTTTACCATCTTACCTCTACAAAAAGCATTTATAAAATGATATAGTAGTCATATGTGTCATCTGTTTTTATTTTAATGAAAATAGGATCTTACCCCCTTAACAGTTTTGGGTGCATTCAAAGCTGTGAATCATGCTGTCATTGAAATATTTTCTTTTAGCGGTACATGGCTCATACTCTGTCTAGACATCATAGGATCATGCGATACTCTAAATCCACCAGATGTTTCACATATTAACTTTAATGGCAGTACTTTTTTCTGTTTTCGAAGTTTGCTAACTAAAACAGATTTTGTTTTTGTCTCTTTCTGAGTAGTGACTAAGACATTTGCATTCGTGTAATTTTTCTTAGACACTTTGTTTTTCTTTTTATGTGATTTTTGTTTTTTACCTTTGTTTTTTGTAAATGGTGAATAAAAATTTCTACTTGTCTTATGACCATCCCATCGAATTAAATTACGAATGATAACACCGCCAAAAAATCCATCACCACCTGGTTTTAAAATAATGTTTCATTTGGTTGCAAGATCTACTCTTGGATTCGCAAGTTGTTGGAGATCCTGTCTATGCCTATCCATATATGTTAAAGTTTGTTTTGGCAATTTAATTTTTTTATTGAGTATGATTTTACTTGCTAATGTAAACCATTTTAAAATTTTCTTGAAACCTTTTTAAAGTAATTTTTCTCTTACAAATGGGTTCGACTGCTGACTCAATTGTTCTAATGATCGGATAAAAGTTGCCATTATGATGTGTATCCGTCAGCAATTTTTTTTACCAAGTGATACAAAAAATTGTGGGGGGAAGCTTTTATAGTTTTGTGTAAATGATGGGACCCCGTTCATTTTGTGTCACCCAAGGATGAAAAATATCAGTTCTTAATCTCAAAGAGTCAGGTGTTTTAGGATGAAAATCAATTAATAAATAACCACGATCAGTACTCATTGCATCTTGATAAGATGCATTTAAATGGGGTAATTGAACTTGATTTGCTAACGCTTTAATCTGTCCTTTATCTCTGGTATTTTGAAATAAAATCATATAATGTGCATTCAAACTTATGGTACGACTAGATTTCGATTGTTGAAACATATTTTGTGTGATGTATATGACACTTGCATTTCGATGATTGCCTTTTCGCGTGAACCATAATTTAATTTTTTATTCATCTTTATGGCCTAACATATCATCAAAAACTACAAGATGTGGAATAGTGACATCACTGACAATTTCATATTCATCATCAGGAATACCTTCTATGAATTTGATATCCTCACTTTCTTTAAGTAAAGCATATGTAGTTTGCCATTCTTTATAGCACCAAACAATTTTTTTGTGGTGGGGTTTGAAATAAGTCATGTTTCATATCAATTAGCTTTTTGACAAATACTGTCTTCTCCAATCCACTAGGGCCTGCTATAAAGATATTACAGGGGTGTTGAAACAATAAACAATCACTCATTGCCATGATTTTTATTTTCTACCAAAAGGAATATCAAAACATTGACTTATATACTTTCTATTTCCATAGCTTCTTCATTTCTATGAGTGGGTTTTCTTTTTAAGGGCGCTTTTAATTCAAATAAAGTTTCTGAAGAACTCTGATCTATTTGTGGCATACATTGTCTATATAAATAATTCATGATTTGTTCATCATAAATAATAAAATACCACATAACTCTTGTCCAAATATTTTCTACATTATCTTTGTAAAAAGCATTCATGATTTGTAATGCATTACAAAATTCCCCATACATTCCACCTTTTTCTAATTGATTTCGAATAAAATCTTTTGTTATTGTTGGATAGCCAATTCAATTGTTTATTCACTCATAAACCTTACATAGGTACATGAGGTACAGTTACAAAAATAATTCACAGTATGTTGGTGGTTACAATTATGGAGCTGTAAAAAAAGAAACAAGAATCAAATGTGAGAGTAGTAATGTGAGCATTTGGTAGTTATGGAGAAATCGGTTCTGTGGTGCGTGCCAAAATCGTTTATAAGCATTGATTTCCGAACCCAATCTAGCACCGGCGTAACAAGAGAAAGACTTTAGAAGTTCAATGAAGACAAGTAAAACTTAGGAGATTTATAAGTAATTTGAACAACTTTGCTAGAGTTTTCTCTAAATTATTTTGAGACATAGTTCATTTAAATCCTTGGTATCGCAACTTCTAAATTACAGATAGGATGATGAATTTGTGGTGCCATCTCGTCAAACCCGCACTGAGAAAGTGAGAAACACACTCTAAAAATGCCGTAAAATCGAAATGGATTCACAAACCTCGGGTAACTAATCTTTTCCAGGGCACAAAATTGACTGTGTAATTACAAGCGTGAAATTTCGTTTATCAAAACATATCGTTAATTTTTCTAATTAACTGGCAGAGAAGTTTTAAAACTTTAAAATTACTGGTGGCCATCATTTCATGAAATTTATGAGTATTTGGCCTGCTGTGATACCTTGCGGGGAGAAGGGATTTCTGCGTCGACTTTAAAGAAGGACATTCCATAACATAATGGTATTCGTCTGCGACAGTATTTAGGTCACACATAGAACATATACTTTCATTGCGGGGGGTATTATCCCAAGAACCAACCTCTACAGGGAGACGATTGTTTGTACTTCTAAACTTTGCTAATAAAATTCTATTCTTAGAGCCCAATTTCGAAAGGTATGGTTCTAGATAAATGCTACTCTTGAATAATTTGTAATTAATGCATTTGGAAGAAGTAGCAAGGTTAGCTGACCAATATTGTTCGTATTGCCATGTTAACACATGTTTTACAGTACAGATGACTTCTGCTCTATTACAAGTTGCGTGTTTCTGAAATACCCAGGATAGGCCACATGTGTTCAACACTCTTTTAACAAATTCATCCCATTTGCCAACACATTTCCCACAACTTTGCTGAAATAACAGTGCTTTATAAATGAGTGAAGCGAATTTTGGATGATGGGGCTGCCCAACTTTCAGCCAAAAAGAAATCATCCTTAACTTTATGACATCGATCAATGGATATCTACCCAACTCGCCATAAACGATAATACTGGGAGTGCTACTTTTTACTCCAAGGATGAATTTTAAGAATTTCAAGTGCACCCTTTCAATTATTTCCACATTTTCAAAACCCCACACTTCACACCCATAAGTTAGAATGGGTAGGACAATTTTGTCAAAAAGATTTAACTGGCATTCAATAGACAAATTAAATGTTCGGGCTTTCCTCAGAACACCGTACATGGCTTTGGTGGCCTCTTCTGCTAAGAATTTTCTAGTCTTTAGGAACGAACCATTAGATGAAAAGATGACCCCAAGGTACTTATACTCGTTTACCTTTTCTATAGGGATCCCATCCAATTTTAGATAAGTTTTCGGGTGCCTCCCCTTCCCAAAAATCATATACTTTGTCTTTGACAAATTAACATTCAGTTTCCATTTGGAGCAATATTGTGAAAATAAATCCAGAGTTGTTTGCATGTCATTTTCCGTTTCCGCCATTAATACTGTATCGTCTGCGTACAGGAGAATGAGCAATTTGATAAAATCGACCATTTGATCATTTAGTTGTGAATTTGCTTTGACAGGATTTGCCCCATTTTCTAAAAGGAAAGTTTCTAGATCATTCAAATATATTGAAAACAGAAAGGGTGATAAATTTTCGCCTTGACGGACGCCCGCATTACAAGGGTAAAAATCAGAGGTTAGGTTACCTATTTTAACTTGGGATTTTATTTCCGCATACATATTTTTAATATATTGAAGGCATTTCCCTCCAATTTTATTTATAACAAGTTTATTCCAAAGACCCCCTCTCCAAACTGTGTCAAAGGCTTGTTTAAAATCTATGAATGTGCAGAAAAGCTTCCTTCTGCTTCCTTTGCATAACTCTATAAGTATATGCAAAACAAATATATTATCAATAGTGGAATAACCTTTCCTAAAACCTGTTTGACATTCTCCCATAACTTCCTCGGCCTCGACGAAAGCTAACAATCTATTATTTAATATTTTCGTAAAGAGTTTTCCGAGACAGCTAAGCATAGTGATGGGGCGATAATTTCCAGGGGACATAGGATCACCTTTATTTTTAAAAATAGGGCTTACGATGCCAATCAACCAGGTGTCAGGAACAACACTCTTATCAAAGATCAAGTTAAAAAGACGCTTGTAGACAGGAAGCATAACAGGAAGGGAAGCCTTAATGTGTTCATTAACTATCTGGTCCGGGCCAGGTGCTTTTCCATTTTTTAGAGAATTAACAGAGTTAATAATTTCTTCATCAGATATCTCATCGTTTAAAATGAAATCATTTTCCGATGTCTCCTGATTTCGATAGTTAATTTCGGTCTCTGGAGGGAAATCATTTAAATCACGAAGATGGGTGTACATGGCGTCTAATGACACTTTTGGTGGGATTTTAGGCTTATCTGAGTTCAGGATTTTCCAATAATCATTCGGGTTAGAGGTACGCAACTTCATTAAGGTCTTCGCTATTTCGTTTTTGGAATCCCTCAACGATTTCCTAAGAATTCTTTTATATACCTTACTTGCTTCAGCTAGAATAATTTTATTTTCTGATGTTTTCGTTCGATTATAATGTCTTCGAGCTGTGCGAAATGTTTTTCTTGCCAATCGGCACTCACGATTGAACCATTTCTTGTTTGGTAAGTTATCGACGCCAGTCTGCTTCCTCTGTCTTGTGCCAAAGGTGACATTGGCAGCAGATAGAAAAATCTTGCCGATCATTTCAGAGATGGTATTTATATCATCCCTGGAAGGGTCGAGAACACTTTCAAGTTTTTGAAGGAGTGTATCAACTTTGGAACAATCAATGTTATGAACAAATTGGTCTGAATTATTATTTGACCATAGGATAGAGTCCGCTAGATTCTCTGTTCCACTTGAGCTATGTCTACATGAATGAGATATAGACGGGGTCTCGTTTACTCTAATAGAGAGAACTATACCACAATGGGCATCAGAATATAGGTTACAGAAATCTAAAACAGAGAAATTATCTGTTAAATTCAGGAGATCTTTGGTGCAGATACAGTAGTCGACTGTACTTGCACCTTTGCAAGTAAGTGCAACCACTTGTCTATCATCACCTAGTCTACCATTCAAAATAAAGAAACTGTGGGCTTTACAAAAGTCAATTTGTTTCCAAAATTATTTTTACCTTTATCCTTGGAGACTCTAAATTTACTAATTACTGGGTTTACAGAAAGACGGTCGAGTGAAGAGTGATCATTTGAAATGCATATAATAATGCCTTACGTGTGATCTTGTTTTCTAAGATGTGTCTTACTGATTCCATGGTTGAAATCAAACTGATGATTCTTTTGTCTGTTCTGATGTACTTTGTGCATCAGATATTACATTACACCATGTGCTTTGTGTATCAGAAGAGTCAGGAAAATCATTTGCTGGACCGTCAGTAAATAAATCACTTAACTTATTTCTGAAATGTACTGCGGCATGATTGCCAATTATTTTACTAAATGATGATGTACTTTGATCATCTATGACCATGAGTGCAAACAATGAATTTGAATCTGGAAAATCATCTAGAGTTTTATCATATTTTTTCATTGTTGAAAATATATGTTTTAAAGTGAACCCATTATCCATGACTGATAATATTTTATCGGGAGGTGTTTGTATACATGTGGGTGGTTTATATAACTGACAGCCTCTAATAAGTTTCATGTAAGGACAATTTGGAGAATACTTGACATGTTCTTGTAAAGGAATATCCTTTCCTTCCCAATTATGTAAACCTTGTCCACATACAAAACACTTCACTTTACCACCCCCAACACAGAAAAATCCAGCTTTGGCTAATTCTTCTTTTTTCGATTGTAAGACTGGGTAGGAAGTCAAATGAAAACTTTCAAGTCTTTTTAACTCTGATAAATAATTAGGGAAAGCAGGCTCGAGTGGTAAGGACATCTTGTCTGTTCTCTGTTCAAAATTGAGTTTTTGTGACGGATATTTATACCTTAAACCCATAAGGGAGTGTATCATATTTATCTACTACAAAACGTTTTGTGTATACAGATCTGAATGTTTTGGTTTGTGCTTCACTTGTGACTTGTCTGTTTTTATTACGTTTAATTTTATGTGTGTATTCAATGTTTATTTTGTAATTCTCTCTGTCTCGTGCGCACTCAACCATTCTCTCAAAATTAACTTTTTGTGATGTTTTGAAATCTAATGTGATCCCCTTAACTTTACATGTGGTATGTATTTCTCCATCTTTAATGTATTTGTATCCATAATTCTTTGGCCCTAATCCTACAAACTCTGTGATTTTTGCCTCTGGATGTTCATCTGTCCACTGACCTAACCTGCTATTTACAATTTTTGGGTTCCAAAGTATGGGATTATGGATGTAAATACAACTGTCTGTGTCAAAGTATAAAACTCGTGTTCCTAATTGTTCTAAAACTTTGTACAATTCTAAACGCGCATACGCGGTTACAAACGATGCTACCACGACATTTGCTGAATTGTGTGGTGTGAAAACATCTGCAGTGTCAATATAGTTTACTAAAACAAATTGATCATGCTAAAAAAATTCCACATTCTTCACAATTTTGTTTTTGTTCTGTATTATTTCAAAATATTCTGATGGTTCATTTATGTATTTTGTTTTAGTTTTTATATTGTTTTGTGCATGTTTCCCCCAGAGACAATTTAACATGGTTTTGGCAAATGATCTTTTTCCTGGATTTTTTTCAACATTTTCTAAATAAATGTTTTCAATCTGTGCATAATCTTTTTTAAATGTGTTTTTGTTTTCACCCAATCTGGAAACCCGCTAGCTTCTTGTTTCATTTTTTTTTAAATATTTCTTCACATAATGTTTGTAAATCTCTGAAGACCATTCATCCCAGTGCCAAATCTGATAAGTCTCAATTAGGGTATATCCCAAATCCAGTGATTTGGCAAGTTCAACAGATGTCCATGTACCCACTATCGCACGATGTTCTGGTGTGTGTTGGCAGTGATCTAATTCGTGTTCTGCACACATTTTACAAAGTGTGAATGTCATTTTCTTATTACAATGAATAGGTAAAACAGGTAAAAAAAGATTTTGAGGTAGTAAAACTTTACATTTAAGGAGTCCTCTGTATTGTCTTATTTTGCCAGTGTCCATGTTTTCCTTTGTGAGTATATCTGGATGAGAGACTGGATATTCTCTGTTCACATATGGGTAGATTGAACAAATGTCTATGTATTTAATTTCTGTGTCTGTATTCTCATCAAGTTTGTAATGTAATTTAATGGCATTTGTTCTCCCGCCAAACAATGCCTCACGTGGCTGAATGGGGTCCATGTGTGGAAAAAATGTATCTATAGAAACTTGAACATCTGGCTCTGTTTTGCATAGATGATCAAATTCGTGTTCCCATATTCCTCTTATATTATACCCCAATGATTTGAAATGTTTTATGCAATCTTGGGTTTTGTTGTACAGAGATTGATAGAATTGTGAATTGATTGGATTTTTCTCGAATCTGTCAGGATAGCAAGTCACACATCCATGCCACATACATCCATAAAATTCATAGATTGTGTTTGTCTCTTTGTGAAAACCATCTACATAATAATTTCCAATTTTTATTTCTCCACCGTTTAGTGCATGTTGTATGTGTATGCCTTCTTCTTGAGCTAGTAGCTGTAAGAATCTAATGGCTTTCATGGAATATCTAACGGCAGTAGGATACCCTATGTCTGAAATGAGACCAACTTTGTTTTCTGGCATTGAATTTTTCCGCCAAGTTTTATTACAAGCATCAGCTAAAGTTACAGCCTCCCTGAAAGGATCTATCCCATCACATTCGATAAATTGTTTTCTGAATTCGCCACACCCTCTACGTAATATATCCACATCAGACTTACAGTGCATGTCCATTTCTTTGGCAAACTTGAAAGTAGCATTACTAGTAAATTTTTGATTGTACCATTTAATAAAATCTTCCCTGACTGGGGGAGACATAGACTCAGGCACGTACAATGTTGCATCTAAATAAGGTCCAATGTAGTTTTGATATGATTTTGTGTTTGCCAGATGAGGAAAATAACCTTTTGCTAGTTCACTTAAACCAAATGTTTTAAGGAACTGTGCCAATCTCATAGAAAGGAAACTCAATGAATCGATGAGTCTAACACCACAAGCTTTCAGAGAAATAATTTTGTTTCCATTCATGATGACATCGGGTTTTGATGTAGCAGTTTCAATGAGATGTCTTAAGATAAATTGTGCATCAAACCCTCTTGAATTATGAGCAATAGCTGTTGTATCTAAATGTTCCTTACTGAAAAGCCAATTGCAAAAATCACTCAAAGTAGATTCTCCTTTAAAAATATATTCCTTTCTTCCAACTTTGTCACAGAAAATACATTCTTGATCTATAGGCTTGCAAATACACTCCCCACATGCACGGTGTGCAACACAGTAATTTGGGGTGTGGAGACCTGAGTCTTGAGTTGTTTCAAAATCATAAAACACAAAGGGTACTTTCGGCATTTTGTCTTTCTTGGGTGGTTTGTATTTTGGAATGAAACAATAATGTTCGCTTTTGACTAATTGATGGCAATATTTGCATTTCTTGAAGCCATTGCAGATGTGTGTTCCGCTCCCTGAATATATTTGTATTTTACATGATAGACATTTCTTAACTAATTGACAAATGTTTTTTTCTTGGTTCTGTAATAGAGTTGTGTGATTTTTATAACAAGATGAACTTACAAAATCTCTATTACAAGTGTAACAATGAACAGAATGTTCAGGCGTACATGGCAGTGGAGAATAGCAAACACAGCTTTTCGGGCATCTATGACGTTCTCTGTTATTATAGCCTACATTGCAATATTCACAATAGTAAACACACCCTAAAAACCTGTGATTTTTGTGATGGTGTCAAAATGCTGGTCGTGGTGATAAATGTGAATAACTTTACTCTCTTTTGTAGTTTGTGGTGGTTCAAATAGGAACGTTTCTTTTGCAAATTATGGGTGGATTTTAATTACATACTCTGGGGAGAGTACCCCTTGAATTTTACAATATTCTTCATATCCACAAGGTTTATTATAATCAACACCTGCTTTGTCGATTAACGCCTTTGCCTCATTTTCTTGAAACTTCACTTTTGAATTTTGAATTTTTTTCCATCTCTTTTGCCAAAATTCTGAATTATCTTTATCAACATGGCATTTTCCCACTACAATGGCACGCGCAAAGCACATAGAATCATTGGTATTTTTAATTTCAATAATAATTTTCTTATTTCCAACCATTTTACCAACAGATGCAAATGAAATGGGTGCATTTCGCCCCGACCCATGTGGTAGTGAAGTGTGTGTTACTTCTAAAGATAATTTACCATCATGGATAGTAAAATTCTCATTTGATTGAATAACTTTTTCAATTTCATCTAACACTGTTTTACCATTTACCCCCATAGCCTTTGAAAAAGGAATAAAAATATCTACCTCAAGACCTGGATGGTGGATGGATATCCTCATGGGGTCGTTGTCTTGTATACCACATTCCTTTTTCACATATTCCACCATTGATTGAAACATTTTACTTAGAAACTCAAATGAATTGTTGACATCGAATTGATTCAAAGTCACTTCACACATATGAGATTCGGAGTGAAATTTTCTGGATTGCCGCAACAATTTAGGGTGAATAGAATACAATCTCCATATGGAGTTTGTATTTTTAGCAGTCAACCTCTGTTTCTTGCTGCTTACAAAATCTTCTATATCGCTATTATCTGAATCACTGTAGTCTACTAATGACCGCTGCATCTTTTTTTATTCGTCAGAGGAGATCAAAATCACGTCTTTCAGTCTTGTTAACGTCAAAGCATGTGTGAACCATCCCTCCCCACCCCGCCTATTTATACTTTCGCTGAAATTCATTTTTTTATTCAGAAACAACAGAAAATGTATTCAAACCAAAATTTGTTTAACTTTTTTCATTTCAATTTTTCCACCCACCTGGATCTAACCAGTGGGGAAAAAAGCGTGTGAAAGACTTCTTCGGTGATATTCCTGCCCTCTAACGTGGCAGTCAGCGGTAACGTGGTCCTCAACAGAGGAAAGTCTTATCCATAACTGTCACTCCACTCGAAAAAAATTTACAGACGCCATAGATTTTTTACTCAGAGCGTCATTTTAGGTAACAGGATATATCACTAATTTTCCCCCTCAAAAATCAAATAATGTTTTTAACTTTTCTTGGGGGATGTCGGCGGATTATACAACCACCAATCGTGAACCACCAAAACACAGCGTACAAATAATTGGGAAAAAAATCCAATTATTTGTCCTTGATTTTAGATTAAAACACATAGAAAATAACTAAAATATGAGACTAGCCACTTTTTTTAAAAATGAATGAATGAATATGGTGATGTGCATTGTATAACAAAAGTTTGACACCATGGTGTGTCTGAAAAGGGGGTATTTTGTAATTCACCACATCTGGAAACAGTATAACAGCAACTACCAAATATTAAGCTTTTGAGAAATAACTCAAAGACATCTCTACCCTCGGACGGCCTTGCTTATTTGCCACAGATTATTTTCTTGGGATAACAGGGTGATCATTGTTTTTTCCCCTTACACCCGCAGTCTTGTGGTGGAAATTCTATTTTGAGAGATGTTTCAAGTTTCATAACCATAAGAAAATTGAGGTTTTGATCCCGCCAAAGTGTATTTACAGTCATTTAGGGGGTGGGGGGGGGGGGGGGCGGAGAGCAAAAGGCGCCAGAAAATAATGCAATGAGTATTTCACGTGCCTTGTCCCCATTGGTTAGATTTGGGCGGATGAAATACTCAATGTATTAGTTTTCACCGCCAGAATGTCACTCTTCCCCACAAAAAATAATTTGGAGGGAAAGACTGACAATGCGTAGCAAAAACATCTGAGGAGTAAAATGATTCTGCCAAGCATGATTTTCAATGTGGTTAAGGTTTGTTTCAGAACGATATCTCAGAATTGCGCCTTCTTTTGCTGAATTTGTATCAACATCTGTTACGAATTTAATACAGGCATAAAAGAGAATAGCTTTTCCTTTTCAGTTTGGTTAAAAGGAAAAGCTATTCTCTTTTTTGGCGGTAAAACAGTTTACACTGCAAAACATTCACTGTATGTTTTGTAGTGTAAAAAATGAAATTGTTTCTTGGGGTTAATGTCACTGTAATATCTTATGGTGAAATGTTGAAATAAGCTTAAAGCAGTTTTGAAAAAGTATTGAAAACACAACACTGCCTGTCGATAAAAAACAATCAGTCTGTAATTATACACTTCCGTGAAGGAGTTTCTCCACAGTTGCATTTAGTGAATTATTTTACACGTGTATTTGAAAAAAATTGTATCTCTTACATGAGCTATTTGTAGAATATTTTCAGCCATAATGAGAGATATGTTTTTCTCTGAGTAGCGGAGTGTTGTGTTACAAATTGACTGTAAGACACACATTCACATCGGATTTATAAGACATTCGCGTGTAAAAAAACACCCAGTCTAAATCTGACAGTATTTTTATATGTCGTGTGTTCCAGTAATAAATAGAAAAAAACTTCACCAGTCGAGCGATGTATATTAGGTAGCAAGTTTTAAAAAAGCAGAACATTTTGTCAGTATATAAAGTGTATGGAAGACAAACCCACCTAAGCCTGTCAGTATAAAGTAATTGGGAGGCCTCTACCCCGTGACTCGATATACTCAACACTGAATTCCTCATACCCCAGAACTGGCACTATAGACACAAAATCAACGTAGGATTCTCCATATAGGGTGTCGTGGCCCTCAACAGCCATTTTGCCCGTGGCTGGCACTCCGGCGAAAAGCAATTAACACTGAATTCACCCTACCCCAAGGGTGTCACTATAGCGAAAAACATTTTACACTGAAACCCCCATACCCCTGGACTGTCACTATGGCGAATAAATTAACATAGGATTCTCCATAGGTTTTTTTCGCCATAGTGACATTTTTTTTCACCATAGTGACATTTTTGGAGGCAGGAAAAAAATTTTAAAATCTTTTCCTGCCTCCAAAAATGTCACTATGGCGAAAAAATGTCACTATGGCGAAAAAACCCTATGGAGAATCCTATGTTAATTTGTTCGCCATAGTGACAGTCCTGGGGTTGGGGGTTTCAGTGTAAAATGTTTTTCGCTATAGTGACACCCCTCACTACTACCATGGCTGTTAAACCTTTAACATTATTTCTTTCAATTGTCTAAATATATTGAACTATTTTTCCAACATTTGTCAACAAAATCATACAAATATGGATACATTGGAAGCAGCTCATTGTGCTGGTTTCAAAGTAGTATGTAAGGTATGAAACGTCCCTTATTGGCCTGATCTCCTCCTCTCTGGCCCGATCCCCCTCCCCAACTTCCTATTGATATAACACGACCACTGTAGGTTCACTGGCTGGCTCTAGTCGTCTGGCTATGAATGGTTCGCATCGTTTGCATCGCAGGCTGAGTGTGGCTGCTTGAGACAGGTTGTAGCTGAATGGGAAACGTTAGATATCAAGAGTGAAAAACTGTTAGAGTAGCTATGACGTCGGTGACGTCATGGTGAGCGCGCGACGCCAAGACGACGGTGACCGCTAACGACGTCCACAGAAGTGATTGACTGGACGTTGTTCGGATCCTGCGAATGGCCTGTGTCCAGCCACTGAGTGGCCCCTGGCCTATGTCAATACCCTTGTAACACTGTCCGTAGTGCACTGTGATATCCCCTTTCCACAGTCGCTTCAGACCAAGCCAGCCTTACCCTATTCCTTTTCCCACAGTCCTTACTTCTGACAGTTGTTGTGACACTTACCCCAGTACAACTTGACTGTCGCTACCCCCACACCATGGTCGGACGGTCCTCTTCTGGCGTTCGGGAGGCTAGGGTTTCTTGGTCTGGCCACTGGGAGAGACAAACCCTAACCTGGGGGTAGCGACAGTCAAGTTGTACTGGGGAAGTGGTACAACAACCGACGTGAGTAGGTAGTACTGGAGGGAGCAAACGACAGGATTTAGTGTTAAAATCGTGTACATGTACGTGTACCATACATGTACAATCGCGTACATTTCCCCATAGGGTTCAGTGTTAAATTGCGAGCAAAAAACGTTTTGTAGTTTTTTAATCATCATCTTACCGATTCTAAATAATCCACGCCCGTACACGATTTTAACACTGAAACCCTATGGAGGCATACACGGCGGATTTTAGGTCTGAAATCGACTCGCGTGAAGAGGTGATGTTTGCATCAGCAAACGTTTCTCGAAGTAAGACTGGCGCACGTTATTGCGAGGTGATCTATGGAAATGTTTTGAACGAAGAGTGTTGTCGGTGTGTTAGAAATTCGCAAACCCGCTGTCACGTTTTTGATTGATATATATATAGGAGAGAAAAAAATATATATAAATAATAGTTATTTAGAAAAAATAAATATATCAAATCGAATAGATAATAAAAAAATACGTAAATCATGTGCGCTTCCCAGACTATTAGAGCGAGGATTCTTTTAAACATGCTGATGAGAGCATACGCAATCTGCGTGAATGAAGAACTACGTCCCATCTTGTTAGAACGATGCGTCGGATGTCGGGATCATCTAGACTTTGATCATGAGAATCATTCGTGTCTGACGATGGAAAGGGAAGATATGATCCTCATGTATTTCGAACCGGCGTTCGAACGCGTTAGATTCGACGATGTGATCACGTTTTGGAAGAGATTAGTCTTCTGTAAGAATCAAGACAAGCCTACAGTTTCGGAAGAACTGAAATTGGCGCATAAAAGTCTGACTTTAGAAGACAAGGGATGCATCAAGAAATTATTGCTGAATGAAGCATACGTCTAAGTTTTTTTCATTGATATAAAATAAGGGAGAATAGAAAATAAAAATAAATACACACATAAAATTTTTATCTAATATTAGAAGAAAAAAACAAAAATGAGAACCAGAAATAAATTGTATCCAACGGTAGTGGACGACGAGGATGAGAAGCCGATCGACGTTTTGCCGACGGTACTGTTGCTAGAAGAAAGAGAAAGAGGAGAGAGGTATCGCATTGATCAAATCAATAGAATCCAAGAGTATCTAATTCGAGAGAGAGATTCTCGTCATTCCCTCAAGAAGAAGTATTTGCATTTCGTGACATTCGTCAATGCGATTTACACGACACTCATCACGATTTCCATGGGTGTACACGCGGCCAGCATCGGATTGTTGTCGACTGCGGTCAGCATTCCGATCGTGTTGACCAAAGAAGGAGTGGCTGTCGCCGCCTGATTGTTTAGCACGCTCGGAAACTTTTTGAGAAGGAAATTATATCTGAAGGCAAGGAAACAGGACAAGATTTGCATCTTGGCCGACTCCAAGATCGACACGATATCCGAAATGATCTCTATGGCGTTGAAAGACCGTAGGATATCGGACAGTGAATACTTCGCGATATTGAGCGAGAAAACGAAATACAATGCCATGAAAGAAGCCATGAGAATCAAGACTCGTCAGATCATCAAGGAAGAGATGAAGGATTCTCTCGTGGAAAAGGGGAGGAAAGAGGCCAGGGAGGAATTCAGTAAGATGATAGAACTCAAGAGCAGCGATTGAAAAAAATATATATATATAATAAGAACAGAATTAATTATTAAATTTATATATAAAATAAAAAACGAAATTAATTTAAATAACTCTTAAAAATGTATTGCGTAAAGTGTAAGAGAGTTACCGAGACGAGTAATTCTAGAGAAGTGCGAACTAAAAACGACAGACAGATGCTTTGCGGAATTTGTGACATGTGTGGTTCTGTCAAGACTAGATTCGTCAAAAAAAAGAACGCGAGCAAAGGTAAAGGCATCGGGAATAAAAAGATCAATAATCTACCTTTCGAAATGCATCTGCCTGGTCACAGTTTCACGGGACCTGGAACGAAATTGAACAAGAGACTCAACGCCGATCTGACTCCCAAATCTTGGAGCAAACCTGTGAATAGGGTGGACACGGTCGCGTATGATCACGATCTGTGCTACGTCGGACATCCCGACACCAAGACTCGCAACGACGTCTGCGATAAAAACATGTTGGGGAAATTGAGAGGCATATCGAATCTGACCAGGAGAGAGAAGATGGAACGTTCACCGGTTGGCAATCTGATCGGTGTGAAACGTCGATTCGGATGGGGCGTTCAAAAAAGAAAGCACATCTGAAAAGAAGAAGAAACGATTATTGACGAGCGAATTGGCCGAGGAGTTACACAAACCCATAGTGCATAAATTTCGAAAGAGAAGGGTGTTCTTGAAGGGTTTGGATGATATTTGGTCTGCCGACTTGGTCGACATGAGATCGTTCTCGAGGTGCAACGAGGGCGTCAAATATCTATTGATGGTCATCGACGTGTTTTCCAAATACGGTTGGATCAGAGCTTTGAAGAATAAATCAGGACCTTGTGTTGCCGAGGCTCTGAAGAGCGTGTTCGACTCGTCTTCTCGAAAACCGAGTAAATTGTGGGTGGATAAGGGAAAGGAATTCTACAACAAGCACGTTCATCGATTGGTAGACTTCTACTCGATCGAAAACGAAGAGAAAGCCAGCATGGTGGAACGTTGGAATTGAACGATGAAGGAAAAGATGCACAGATACTTCATGGCGAATTCGACCAAGAAATACATATACGCTCTGAATGGTCTGGTCAAAGATTACAACAACACGTGACACAGTTCGATCCAGATGACTCCCGCGGAAGCTAGCGATCCTCGAAACGAAAAACGGGTCTACGCAAATCTATATCCTGAGAGATCTAAGGTCAGGAAGAAGTCTAGAACGACGAAATTTGCGATCGGTGATCGAGTGAGAATCTACGCTTATAAGAAGCACTTCGAAAAGGGTTATACTCCTCGATGGACCCCGGAAATCTTCGTGATAATCAAAATATTTCACACCGATCCGGTGACTTACGAAATCGAAGCTTTGGATGGAGAAGAGATCATCAGAAAGTTTTACGAACAACAATTACAGAAGACGAAGTTTTGATAAAGAAAACAAAATTTTTTTTATTTACTCTCTTTAACATTTTCTTGTTCACACACATATATATAAGAGAGAAAAAAATAATAAAAAATAATTAAAACTATTTTTAGATAAAGAGAGCAAGTTAATTAATAAACAAAAAACTAAAAATCCTTTAAAATGACAAATATACTAGATATAGCACAAAGCATAGTGAAAGATGAAAGTATTCAAGAATATGAGGTTCATGAATACGAACCGGTAACCGGAACGAGTTTAAACAATGCGGGAGAGATAAGAATCAATGTCGAAACTCAAGATCTATTCATACATCCTAGCGTGAGTTACATAGTGGTGCAGGGACGTCTCACCAAGGAAGATGGGAGCGACTACGCCGACGACGACACGGTTACTCTAGCCAATAATGGCATCATGCATCTATTCAGTAATATAAAATACATGCTATCCGGACAAGAGATAGAATCTGTGTTTCATCCCGGTCAGGCCACCACGATGTTCGGACTCTTGACGTATCCTGATGATTTTTCGAAATCCAGAGGACTTAATCAGTTGTGGGTGAAAGACACCATCAGCCCTGCTAGCGCCAGTGCCGCCTTGATATTCGACTACGTCGTCAATACGTCCAGACCTAAAGGAACGTTTTCATTCAGGATACCTTTGAAACACATCGTCGGATTTGTGGATGATTACAACAAGATCATGTACGGACTCAAACACAATCAGACGTTGATTCGAAAAGGAAACGACGACGCAATAGTGAGACTCACTGCGACCGAAGCGGTTAAGATAACTCTACACAAGATATCGTGGTTCGTTCCGCACGTGGAGCCTTAGATCGGGGAGAAAGCGCGTCTCTACAAGATCATAGAATCCAAGAGTAAATTACCCGTGGGATTTAGAATGAGACAGTGCAAAACGGCTAGCATTCCTCCCTCCACGAATCCCTTCAATTGGAGATTGACGGTGAAATCCGCTTTCGAGAGACCACGTTTCATCGTGATTGAGTTTCAGACCGATAGGGATGGGTCTCAGGAAAAGAATGCGTAGCTGTTCGATCATTGTCATTTGAGAAACATGCAAGTGTTTCTGAACGCCATGAGATATCCAGCAATCGATTACAACGCGTCGTTCGACAAGAACGATTTCTGCAGACTGTACGGCGACGCTGCTGATTTTAGAAAGAAGTATCACGGTCTAGACGAATTGATGAGCAACCCTAACATGTCTCCCGGCGAATACAAGTCGATGTATCCCATGTTCGTATTCAACGTCAGTAAACAGAGTGAATGACTCAAGAGTAGCGTCTTAGACATTCAGATCAAGATGCAATTCAATAGGAACGAGCCGAGAAAAACTGAAGCCATCGCCCTGGTCATGTCGGACAGAGAATTACAATTCGAATCGGACGGAAATAAGATGTCGATCATTCGATGAGAGACGAGTGTGAAAAAAAATAAAAAACAAAAAAAATAAAATGTAATGAGTACTTATTAAAAACAAAAAAAAAAAAAAAAAAAATAAAGTAATGTGATCTAGAGAGATTGAACATCTTTCTAAATCTCATTACTTTTTTTTGTTTTTTTTTGTTTTTTTTGTTTTTAATAATCACACATTATTTTTTTTTAATTCATTATTTTCATGCATTCACTGTTTGTTCAAAGGAACTAGTTCGATCAGTAGACTCACCACGGAAGTGGCGGCTTCGGGATTATTGGTTTTCATAATGAAATTAATCCTGTCTCCGGCGTTCGCTTTGAGAGGCGTGCCGAACGTGCTAACATTCGCATGTTGATTCTCAGTCTTTTTGATGCTGTATCTCTTATCGCTCTCTACTCCATTCACCATGAGATTGACGACCACTCTGTTATTCAAATCCGAGGAAGCCAGACTCATTCGAAGGATTTCACCTCCCAGCGGCATGGGATATCCCACCTGACCATGTTTCGATCCGCTACCTCCATTTCCGAAAGACCACTCAGCTTTTCCTTCATCTAAGGTGCCGGCCTCCTCGGCCCACACAGTGATCAATTGTCTAGCATATTTGACTTTCTCCACCACCGGAATCAGGGTGCAGGCATCCATCATGTTCACGGGATCCGGTAGATTCGTGAGCGCGTGTCCACCCATGTCTAGTTTACCTTCCATGATGTCACCCTTTCTCTAGACCGAGTTGTCGTTCACGTACTTTCTGCTGACCACTCTGGAATCGAATTCAGGATTGTGATCGAGACCGAATAAATTGTGACCGTTCATGTTGATGCCACTCTCCATGGTTCCGCCAGATTGTTTGTTCAGGTAGAGATTGTCCACTTGTGATTCTAGGTATTCTTGTGATTGTATCACGGCAGAATCTACGTAGCCCTTGTTGACCACGGTTGAGTCTGCATCCGTGTCATTGATCTCCGACAGGTTCAATATCCTGTTGAATCCCGCATTCAGATCCGATTTCATTTCTCGTCTGTCAGACTTTCTCTGTTCCAGATCTACATAGTGTTTGGTCGCCACGTCCTTGGGATTCGTGGGAGTGGCCACGTTCGTTATCTTGTTATAATTAGCATTTAATTCCGAGTGCATCGTTTTCTGAACGTATCTATTTCTCAGGTGTTCGCTGAATCTCGCATGAGAGTCGTCCGTGTATTTCTTGGTCGCAGCATCGGTGGGATCTATGGGATTCGCGACGTTCACCAAACGTTTGGATTTCAGATCGAGATCGTCGGTCATGGTTTTATCCATGTAATTATCTAGCAGGATTCATTCAAAATCGGCGTTCCCCCTGTCAACGTATTTTTTAGTCGCAGCATCTGCGAGATCTATCGGCTCAGGAAGATTGTAGAGCTTCTTATCGTTCATGTTCAAAGGTTCTTCTCGAGGTTCATATCTCCAAACGTAACATTCGTCCAAGTTGGCAACGTCGTAACCATCGTCGACTTCAAACGTCTTCCTCTACTTTCTTGGGTTGACTTTTTCGTCGTCACTTCTACCAAATTTATCGACTGGCATGTTGTTGTGAGGATTTTTTTTGTTCTTTAGAAAAAATATATTCAAAACGCAGTTTATTAAAAATGAACTACGTTATTTATTTTTTGTTTTTATTCGATTAAAATTTTTAAAATAATTTTTTATCTTTATGTATACTATAAAAAAATCTCTCTCTAATGTAAATCATTGAGAATGTCTTGAAATCAATCTCCTTCAGACCATCTCTTGAGAATGTAGAGACACAGGTGACCACAAAACACTTGATCTGGTGATTGCACTTGTTCTGTGTTGTAACGAACCATCGATTTGTTGAAATAGTTCTTTATTTCTTTTGGCGGCAAGATTCCGTAGCTGTTGAAATAATAATTTTTCTTCTTCCCGTTCTTGATCCACGCCACCCAGTGAGTGCCATCACCCGATGAATCATCTAGATTTAAAATTCCGCATTCCGATTGTCGAGGTCTTCTCTTCGGCAAGGCATCTCTGGAAAACACGCCTAGAAAATCTTTGATTTTCAAATCGTTTGCCGCATTCAACAGATCGATGTTGGATAGGGGTTCGTTTGGTAAGACGACACCTTCTACGGATATCTTTATTTTCTTATTCATAATGTATATATATTTTTTTATTTATTTTATTATAATTTACTAAAAAAAAATGACGTTATTTTTTTTTGTTTTTTTCTCTTTTTTTTTTAAACTAACATTCTCGATGTCACTATCAATTTCTATACTTTTGATTCCATCTAATTCCTCTTGATTTTCTAAACTCTCGATGTCTCTATCGATTTCTATACTTTTGATTCCATCTAATTCCTCTTGATTTTCTGGACTCTCGATGTCTCTATCGGTTTCTGTGATTTTGAATCCATCTAATTCCTCTTGATTTTCTGGACTCTCAATGTCTCTATCGATTTCTATACTTTTTATTCCATCTAATTCCTCTTGATTTTCTGGACTCTCGATGTCTCTATCAGTTTCTGTGATTTTGAATCCATCTAATTCCTCTTGATTTTCTGGACTCTCGATGTCTCTATCGATTTCTATACTTTTGATTCCATCTAATTCCTGTTGATTTTCTGGACTCTTGATGTCTCTATCGATTTCTATACTTTTGAATCCATCTAATTCCTCTTGATTTTTCTGGACTCTCGATGTCTCTATCGGTTTCTGTGATTTTGAATCCATCTAATTCCTTTTGATTTTCTGGGCTCTCGATGTCTCTATCGATTTCTATACTTTTTATTCCATCTAATTCCTCTTGATTTTCTTGACTCTCGATGTCTCTATCGGTTTCTGTGATTTTGAATCCATCTAATTCCTCTTGATTTTCTGGAATCCTATCATCCACAATCGTATCTGAAATCCAATCATCCACATTCATATCGTCTCTAATTAGATCCACAGTCCAATGTCCGAGTGCTAAAGTGCTTATTTTATCGTCTAACACGAATCTCTTATCATCCTCGGCTGTCAGCGAAATCTTGTTGACTATTTCGGTATACAAGTCATGATTTTCGCCACTAATTTTTTAGCACTTTTCTCAGATGTGACGAGTCGAACGTCGGTTCTCTTCCTGATGTTTTCCATCGATTTACCGTACACGCAGTTGTTCATGAGTTTGAAGAAATCTTTTTCGAAAACGTTCTCGGCTCGAATTCTGAGATTCGTGTTGAGATCGATGTAATTTTTCATCCAAGGCTCTTCGTCAAATCGAATGATGCGATGTATGTTGACTAATTTCATCCCATTATCGACGTACTGTTTCAAATTCTCGCTGTAGATGACGTAGTTACGTTTGTTAAATAAATTGGGAATGAGTTTTTCCTCATCTCCTTCGTTCGGTTCCTTTCATTCGGGAGCCAGCAGATAATCGTTATGTGGATCGTGTAATTCTTCCAGATAGTTCAAATCGACTTCTAAAATACAAGGATAGTCTCTCCATTTTTGCATCTCTTCCGGTTCCTTCACCCATTCGAAATTTCCAATCGGTAAAGGATGACTCATAGCCCAACTGTACAGATTATAAGCATCCCAATACTGTATGTATTTAGTCGACCGTTTCGAATCGAAACCTTCTTTCATGTAGGGATTGTTAGCTTCAGAATGTCTGTGGAAGATCATCGAGGCACCACCTCTCGCAGCCCTTTCAAACATGAGCAAAATGTCCACGTCAGATAATAATTCCAATTGGACTTCGGTGGTCTTCAACAGAGCGTCCAACGCTAGACCGGGTGTGGTGAAATACCAAGCGGGATCCAGATCGTAATTTCGATGAGAGATGTCTCGAAAATTTTCGAACACGTCTGCCAAGAGCAGAACGTCGGTCTTTAGACAGAGATCATGATAATCTCTCATGGTTTTCATATCGAATGATTTCCAGACGTTTTTAGCGTGTTCGTAATTCTCGTCGGTAATGTCGGATTCATATAATTTCGAATAAAAATCTTCTTTCAAAGGTAGTGCGGTGTCTTCGAATCTCTTTAGATCGTTCATGTAATCGTAAGGATGGACTCCTTTCCTCAACATGACATCTACTCGTTCTCCGAAATGTTCGCTCATGATTTTAAATTTATCCTTGCTCATATTATCGACTAATTTTTCCAGAGCAGTCGACATGAATTTAAAACTGTCGATGAAATGTATGGCTCTATGAATGGGTTTCATTTTTTCTTCCAACATCTCTCTGTCGATTACTTTTTTCTCCTCCATGAGCTTCCATTTCGTGAAGGAAATGTATCTTTCTTCGCTGTTCGCGATGCAATTTAATTTTTCGTGTGAGGTGCCGAGATTTTTCACGAACAGATGACTGTCGTAACCCGAGAGATTGTGAAACATCACCGGATAGAAAGCGGCGTCTTGATATTTTAAATTACACTTGCTGTGAGCCGGACCGCAATACAGACCTGTGTAATGATCATGGTCTCTAACCTTCCTATTTTCCTTCGAATTCTCGTCGAACGATTGTTTGCATATGTGACATTCGGTGGCTCTGTTATTTTCGTCCTGCTGCTCTCGCGTGATGATCATTTTTGCCAGAGTTTTGAATTTGTTGTATAACATTTGAAGTTTCCATTCTAACTCTTCCACAAACCTTTGAACCACGTCATCGTCTTCATACTGTTTCGTGTAGGTGAAGGGACCCATGTCGTGTTGTGAGTCAAAAGTGCATTTCACGTAAATGCAATAGCCTGAAGGCATGTGTTTTTGATATCTTTCAACGTAACTTTGAAGAGCATTGGGTTGACAGGAACTCATTTTCATGGTGAAACATTCGAAATCGGCGTACACGACGAATGGTACTTTTAACCTTCTATTGTGATTTTCAAACTTCACGATGGTGTTGGGTTTGGGCATTTCGACGGCGACACCTTGATTTTCATTGCAATATTCCTGATGTTTCGCTAACGATTTTTCGCTGCGAAACACGTTCATGCAATTGAAACATAAAGATATCTTTCCTTTATGTTTATTAATTTGTTTCAACAGTAATCCGCTCGGATTTTGAACCCAACAATAATGATGATTGTCACCATTTGAAATCAATAATATAATAATTGTCTTTTCTCTTCTGAGATATGAAGTCAGTCTGAGAGGATAGATCTTTCGTTTTTCGTCATCGTATCCAAAGACATTCACCGCTACGGTGGGATTTTGAACCTCGAAACGTTCGATGTGTTTTAACTGCATTGGAAAAGTCACTCCGGTCCATTCGAGATTTTTAGATGTCTCCTCGTAACAAGAGACTCTTTCGGAATTCATTTTGACAGGGTATAAAGCGGAGGTGACTGCCCATTTAAAACACTGATCATCTTTATTTCTCACACTGACCACGGATTGTTTTTTTAGCTAAGAAATATGGTAATTTCATGTAGGAAGACCCTTTCAACAAATCGTTTTCAGTTATGTGAATTTCGAGTTTCAACATCTCATCGAACGTCCAATTACTACCTTCATGTTGATAATTCGTGAGAGACGTCAACATCTTGTCTTTCATCTTTTTGAAAACGTCTGATAAATCTGAACCTCGAAATACAGGTTCGACGTTAGATCTGAAATATGCATTTTTCACGATGCTCTCACCGGACTTCACGTCGGTTTTATTCATCAAACAATGGAGTATCATCTTAATTTTTAGTCCCACGTTCATGTATTTGCGAAACAAATCCAATACTTTTTTCTTCACCTGTTCCATGAACAATTTCGGATCGATTTTCTTCAACGAGAGAACCACGTCGAAAGTTTTAAAAACGCCTTTGATCGCACTCTCCCGTTCTACGGACTTCAATTGAAATAGTTCCGCGGTGAGTCGTGCTAGATATTCTTCTCCTTTCCCTTCGTCTATTGCTCGTCGAAGTTCGCTCGATATATCTCGTTTGTCTAGAATCTCATGTGCATCACTCGTTTTCGTTTTAGTTTTTCTTTTCTTTTCTTTGGAAACTTGAAGTTCTTCTTCAACGGCTTTTCATTTAGTTGACTTCTTTTTTTTCACAATCGAAACGTTTTCGGTTTTTTTTGACGTTGGCATTTCGATTCCTTTTACTATCTTTTTTTTCTTCTTCCCATTTTTCACAACCGATGCATTTTTTGACATCGTTGCTATTGACATTTCATTTGCCTTTCCATCGTTTCGCAAATGTTTCTGTATGACTTCAATCATTTTTGATTTAGTTCTATGATTTCTGAAATGTGAAATTTTTAATAGTTTATAAATCTCATTTAACTGAGGTATGGTTTTCTCATTTAAATTTTCCAATTTTTTTTTATCTGTTTGTTTCATTTTGTAAGAATATATTTTTTTTCGAATTTTTATATTTAAATAATTTGTTTAAAAAGTTTTGTTTTTTTACTCTTTATATAAAAAAAAGAAAGATTTTTTTTAAATTCAATTTTTTCTTAATGTGTTTTTATTCAAAACAATTTAAGATCGCTTTTATTTCTCGTTTGCAAAACGAACACGTTTTCTCGTCTTCGGAATAACATTCTCTACAGTAATGCAGATGTGCACACGGTAGAAACAAGACATTTGCAACACCTTCACAGAGCAGACACTTAGTGGACGTTTTGCTCGGCTCGTTTTCGACGAGTGACGATAACTCATCTGCTTCCGTCATGAATTTGAGGAGATGTTCTAAAGTTAAGAATTGAGACAGAGTCTTGTCCGCGTTGTTTAACACATTGTACAATTGTTCCTTAGTGTACCCTAATTGTAACATATCCATCAATAATTTTTGGTTTTTATCTGTATCCCACTCTTCGTCTTCGATTTTGATCAATCCCAACGTTAGGATCTTGTTCAAATAATCACATTCGCCTTTTTTAATATTATTTATGTGTTCTAGTAAAGGTCTGTCGTGAGGTTCCCAATTCATCAAATGTATATTACAACAAAAACATTTGACTTTGTCACTTTTACCCACATAAATGAAACCCGCGGCGGCTAAATCTTCGGGTTTTTGAGCAAGATGCGAAGGCCAATTTTTAAACATTTGAAGTCTTGCACGTTCTAAACTATAATTCGGATGTTCGGACTTGATCATTGTTTTTACCTCAAAATTGAGTTTGTAAGAATATTCTTTTTGTTGAATTTTTGTATTTAATGATAATTTGTTTCACATTAAAGAAATTAAAATTAAAAAAACAACTTTTTTATATATATAAAGAGTAAAAAAAACAAACTTTTTTAAACAAATTATTAAAATACAAAATTTAAAATATACATTATTTGCAAGAATTCATAAAACAAAAAAAACTAAATAATCGAGCATGACGACAACATCCACAACGGAATCTCGACATAAATGTCGACGTTGTTTAATAAGTCGTTATTCTCCAAAAAACCAAGAAGAAAAAAATTGTAATTTCTATTTACGCATTTCGAAAAAAAACGATACGATTTGCGATAGAAAATCAAATCGTAATACTATTAGCAAACAAAAATCAATCGACAATGTCGTTCGAACTATTAAAACAGAAGAAGAAGGTTCAAGACAAATAGAACTCTTACGACTTTTACGCGAAGTCTCGCACGAGGTTCAAAACAAACTTCCGCGAAGCAGACGTGAAAAAGCAACTTTATATATATATATATATATATAAAGAGAAAAAAACTTTTACAAAAAATATTTTTTCACATTAAAGAAATTAAAATTAAAAAAACAACTTTTTTTTTTTTATATATATATAAGAAGCAAAAAAAACCAAAACTTTTTTTAAACAAATTATTAAAATACAAAATTTAAAATATACATTATTTGCAAGAATTCGTAAAAACAAAAAAAAACCAAATAATCGATCATGAAGACAACAACACCTAAAAGATGCGAATTGAAATTGAAACGAGTCGAAACGTATAAGAAATTCGGTCATAAAATCTATAGATTACAACGACACGATCCCATCGAATTGAACGAGGTTGAGACGAAGGGCTTAGAGTATAAATATGACAGATATAAGATGCCTTTGAAATTGGACGAAGCCGTGCGCGATTTGATTTACAAGTACCAAAGCGATCTGCAGAACATCGTCATCGCCGAAGATAGAGAATTCGACAAGGACGATTTGTCGTTGCCCTATGGAAATTACATATTTCCAAACATCTCATTCGAACTCGTGAAGAAATTGGGTGGTGAGAGAGAGTTGACCGATGTAAAAAAACTCAAAAGAGTAAAGATAAACATTCAACACGTTTTCGAAAAAGGAGAAAACACGAGAGTCAACATGCTAATAACGGACTTGGAAATATAAACAATAGAGTGATTGATTTTTTGCGAAGAAGAAAGAAAAAAACGTGATGAGATCATCTTGAAAACATGAGTGTTAACATGCTAATAACGAGCTTGGAAATATAAACAATAGAGAGATTGATTTTTAGCGAAGAAAAATGAAAAAAAGAGTAATGAGATCATCTTTAGATCTCATTTTTTTTTTGTTTTCGTTCTTCTTCACTATTACCATATATTATAATAAAGTTTCCTTTTTTCTCAATTTTCAGCGTTGATTCTTCTTTTTTTCTTTTTTTTGTGATATGATACGTTTATAACAACATTTTTGTTTATCCGAATCATAATTATGAATGAATGTTGTGCATCTCTTGGTAACACTCGCATCATCACCATTCTCTTCAGAAGGTAGTGGTGACGGTGGAAAGCGTCTCATTCCCAACCGTATATCCCACGCTTTATCTATCTCTTTCATCAGTTCTTTCCTTAGATATCCATCAATAACGTCTAACCATTTTTTTATTTTTTCGCTCTCTGTCTTGCGATGTTCGTCATTATCGTCAAATTGCTTCTCCACCTTTTTATCCAGGTGATAAATTCTCCACCTTGTCATCCTGATGATAAAATTATTTCTCCACCTTTTTCCTAATTTTAAATATATTATTTTATACTTTCTGTGATTTATATTTTATATAATAATAACATATTCAAAATCGGTATATTCTTAAATGGTGAATTCTCACCGAGCAACAAACCCTTGCCGAGTCGCTCAACGTTCTGTCCACTCTTCAGATAGAGACCGTTTCCTCTCAGAGAGTTGCCACCTCTAACGGGTTCTAGATACAATCCTTTACCGCTGTCGTCTATGTGGACGCGACACACGGCTCCTCCCTTCTTCAAAAACAGTCCGCTGCCACCCATTAATTTCTCAACCGCCGAACTAGCGAGTCCCGTGAGAGCTCCCACGCCGAGAGTCTTTCCGAGAAAGGGTAGTGCCTTTGCGGCAAAGGGTAATGCTTTTGCGGCGATTCCTGCCAATAGCGGTAGGAAACCACCTTTCATTCTCAAATTGTATCTCAATTGAGCGGGACTCAATCTCACCGCCAACCCTCTTCCATCGCGAATCGCTTTCTCCATCCTTTTGATTTGACTTCTGGTCCAGGCGATCTCATTCCCAACCGTCTATCCCGCACTGGTGAATCTGGAGACTTCGTGAGTGAATTTGAATCTCACCGCCTCGCCTCGAGTTGTTAACGCTCTCTTAAGTTTCTTCCTCTGTCCTGCGGATATGTTCACGTTTTTAACCACGAATTGTGTCATAATTCTTTTTTTAAAATATATTTACTTCAATTGTTTCTTGTTTAATAATTATATGAAAATAATTTTGTAAAATTAATATTGCGTTTATTTTATTTTTGTTATCTATATATATACACAATATTTTTTTTTTTTTTGCTTTTATATTTCTCTTATGTGAAATCGTATCGTCACTCTCTCTCCGCGAAGATCTAACAGTTCACCATTTTGATCCGTCAACGTGGTTTTGAGACTATACAACGTGTCTAAAATCACTGGTAGATAAACTAAATTTCGAGGTCGCTCCACGATCTTATAACCCGGCGACACGTTTGGAAAGAAGGAATAGATCATCGGTTGAGCGCTACCATTCACGTAGCTTCCAGCAATCACGTCCACATTCACCAGAATGCTATTGACTGCGAGAATGTCGACCGTATTTTCAGATGCCGCGTGGCCTCGATACATCTTTTGATCGAATCCCAACATCTTGCCTATAGAATCGTCCGTGTTGAAATCCACTCGAAAATTATATTCCAAATCCAACATCATCTGTAAGATATTAGGATTGGGAGCGAGTCTGATTTTGTTGCTTCCCTTTCCATCCGTCTTCATTCACATCTGAATGTAATTGTTCAAATCGTCTATGTCGTAACTCCCTTTGGGAATTCGAATCTCCAACCAATCTGTTCCGTCGGAATACTTGAACGAGTTATTCTTTTCGGTGACGTTGTGAAAGGAATAATAAGTCTCCAGATTCACCAACGCCATCTCGTATCTTTTCTCTCTATTCAATTCGATGGAAGGTTCGAATTTCGTAACGAATCGAGTCGAATCGCCACTCACCACGATTTGAATGGATTGTTTTGCAGCCGTATTCTCGGCTATTCGTTCTAACAATTCTCCATGTTCGAACATTATATTTAATTTTATTTTTTTTATTCAAAATTAATTATTTGAAGATTTATTATTTTCTAAATTTTATTTTCACGCTCTATCTTATTATCATCAGAAACTTAAAACTTGTCAAATCTGCACCGATATTTTCCGCGATTAAATTCGCTTGTCAAATCGATCACAACGAAATCATAAAGTCCACCATCCCAAACACTCTTGCAGAATCTCCTCAATTCCGCCGCGCTCATGTCGTTTGCGACGTGATCGCCGTAGATGTGATTGAGATTCTTGAGATCTTGGCGAAAGAGACATAGAAAATTAGCGTTCTCCCTTATCATCTGTCTGGGCAATCAAAAATAATTCTGCGACAGGTAGAAACAGTCCACGTTGCTGTGTCGACCCCTAACGTAATACGATTCGCATCGGTTCTGTCTCTCCAAAAGCAGATTGTCGAAAATCATGAGATTCTTATCTTCCGATTTCAGTTCTCTAGGATCTGGAACGTCGCTAGCGTTCTCATAAAATCGACACCCGACGTTCGAAGATGCATTTCTCTTCATCAGTTCCATCACCGCGCCGTCCAAAATGGTCGAAAGTGGAGCTTCACTCTTGTCGAATTCCTCCCTACTGTCAAAGATTCTGGCTATGACGTCCTTGGGCAATCTACGATCCATGCACTCTCGAAGCAATCTGTATTCGGGTTGAAACAAGCACTTGCCAAACACGAACAATCTGTCGTAATCCAACCAGTCGGGTCGGGACAACAGATTCATCAACAGATTGGTCTTTCCACAATTTGATTTTCCCACTATCAAACCTCTTATGCTTTTGGGAAAGAACTCATTATTCGACCTCTTGGTCGCGGCGTCGTTCCAAGACATATCTTTAATGTTCATCTTTGTTTTATTTTTGTTTGTTTGTTATTTTAGATTCTTTTCAAACGCAAATTTTTTATGTTTTTCAAACTCTGTTTTTAATGTTATTATTTATTTATATCACACCGTCGCGAGTTCTCTTCAATCCGGATCAACTCGTCATTTTGGCTAAATCTTGTATGGGTACCACAGCATCCTTAAAATCTTTCCAACTTTTAGGCGTTCGCTCTAATGCAGCTCGCTTCGCCGGCGGACTGATCAACTTGTCGATCAACGCGTCGGCTGCCCTCTTGCCAGCCACAGAAGCTATCCTACCACTGGCTTCGGAAGCGGCTTTCTTACCAGCATCCAAAGCCGTCTTCTTACCGACCTCAAACGCGGTCGATGCGAGTTTTCTACCCGCATCGCTCATGAACGCTTGCATTATAGAATCGACGATGCCAGAACCGCCTTGAACGTAAGTTCTGACGTATCCCCTGTTCTTTATCACCAACATATTTTATTTTTATGATATATTTTTGTTTCTTTTCACTGGTAAATCGTTTTGTTGTTTTTAAATACTTTTATTATTCTAGTGTAAAAATGTACTGTTTTATTTTTGTTTGTTTTGTTTCTCTCTGCTTATTATATACACATCAATCCTTCAATTCGTTCATCAGCCTTTTATAGTGGTTTTTATTCAAAACCTTCTGTCTTAACAATTCGTCAGATATAGCAACTATCTGATTATCTAATCCTGTGTTACCAGCCCGTCTGCTCGCCATCAACAAACTCAATCTCTGAGACAGAGCGTCAGAATCGCTCGGAAGAAAAGTGGTTTTCACCCCTTTGCCAGTCACCTATTCGATGAACTTCTTGTTCATATCCCATATGGGTTTCACCACTTTCGTCCACTTGTAACCTCTGTTGGCTTTGGGTCTCGTCTCTCTGGCATCGTTATTTCTCTTCATGGCGTGGGTCTGAACCAGAATGTCACCATAATTGTCGAAATCCTGTTCCGTGTAATCGTCGGGCTTGTCGTAAAGGAGCAATCTGCACAGTCCATCAGTCAATTCGTATTTGTTCGAACCCACGATCAATTCATCATCGTCAATTTCTACTTCTATGTCTCCTACAAAAATCCTTCCCTCCGAATCCTTATAAAATCCATACAACTGATCTCTCTTACCGCCATCATCATCAGACGATGCGACGCTACTAGTGGTGATAGTCGAAGCTGTATCGTCACTCTCGCTCAAATCTGTTTGAATTCCCGTGGGAACGTAATCCGGTGTAGATTGAACGGAATACCGATTTCCAAAACTACCGGGCAACGAACCCATTCTCAAAGAACTCTCCTTTATAGGTCTCAATTCTTCGACTATCTCCTTCCTGCTTCGCTCTTGACCCTCCGTCACGGGTTTAAATATTTTTGTGGCTTTGCGTTTGAGTTCCATCTCACCAAGACGTCTGCTTCTATCAGCTGACTGAATCCCCTTCTTAGCACGCTTAAACTCTTCTAAAATTCGATCTCGGTGTCTAGGATCCATTTGTAAAAACATCTTTCGTTTTTAATTGTTTTATTATTTTCAAAATTAAATGTTTAATTATATTTTTTATGTTTTTAAGTAATAAAAATCTTTCCGTCTTTAATATAATAATCTGAAAATATTCACATCTCAACTGACTGTTAATCGAATTGGAGAAGTTTAAGAAAAAATACGTTTAAACAGTACATGACAAACCGGTTTCTGATTTAACGCATTTTGACAGTAGTTTTTACATTTGTCAAAAGATTTCCATTCACACATCAAACAACCATTCACTCAATATCGAATTAAGAGAGAATCCCTTTGATGACTGTTAAAACAGTTTCAACACACAAAAGAAAACTAATTTTAACGCTGAGAACTTATTCATCTCTGATTGCTATCTTGAATATATTAAAAATTTTACCACTCAAAACCTAATTGAGCGGAAAATGCGTTTTAAACATTCGCTAAGTGTTTGTCTCTTTTTGAACGAACGCTTAAAAGTCAATCTCTCTTCTTTTACATCAAGACAAAACACGAATATCTATTACAGATCATATTTTTATAGACTCTTTCGAACAATATCCCCCAAACTCAACTTCTATTCGTCACATCAAGACAAAACACGAATGTCTATAACACAGACCATATTCATAATCGACTCTTTTTGAACAAAAACCTCGTTCAGTCATAACGATAACATGTGTTAGTTTTTACTTCAGGAAGACGTGACAGCGGGTTTGCGTATTTCTAACACACCGACAACACTCTTCGTTCAAAACATTTCCATAGATCACCTCGCAATAACGTGCGCCAGTCTTACTTCGAGAAACGCGACAGTGGGTTTGAGAATTCAAACATCACCTCTTCACGCGAGTCGATTTCAGACCTAAAATCCGCCGTGTACGCCTCCATAGGGTTTCAGTGTTAAAACCGTGTATGGACGCGGATTATTTAGAATCGGTAAGACGATGATTAAAAAACTACAAAACGTTTTTTGCTCGCAATTTAACACTGAACCCTATGGGGAAATGTACACGATTGTACATGTACGGTACACGTACATGTACCGTACATGTACACGACAAATCGTGTACCTGTACACGATTTTAACACTAAATCCTATGGAGGTGTACATGTACGGTACATGTACATGTCGTTTGCTCCCGCCAGTACTACCTACTGACGTGAGTAAGGCCTGTGGATAAAGGAACAGGCTACGGCATGTTTGGTCTGAAGCGACTGTGAGAAGGGGCCATCACAGTGTACTACGGACAGTGTTACGAGAGTAATCAATGTGAACCGTTCATGGACAGCCGACTAGAGCCGGCCATTGAACCTACAGTGGTCGTGTTACGATAGGAAGTTGGGAACGGGGTCATTCGAGGGGGTTCACGATGGGATCCGGTGTTTTTGGTTTTGTTTTGTTTTTGGTTTATTTTTTTTTTTTGGGGGGGGGGGGACACACCCATACACACACCCCTCACTGCCCTTACGCCTATGGTCATATGGTCACAAATGCAAGGTTGTGGATTAGGAAAGCGATTCCTTCTAAATTAGGCTTTTTTAGGCACTCCAGCTTGTTGTATTGTAGAGACGTTTTGTAGACGAAAAGAGATGAAATATTATCTATAGACGTTAAGATCGAGTGTTTTTGTGAGTGGATGTCTGAGGGAGGGGGTATACTATAACATTCTTCGCTCTCCAAAGTCCACCCCCATACACACCCATAACACACCACCCCACCCATCCCACCTACCCATCAAACCCACCCACCCACCCACCCACTCCCCCACCCACCCACCCACCCACCCGCCCGCCCGACCACCCACCCACCCACATCTCTCATATTTATTCAAGCATACACACTTTTGCGAAGATAACGATAGAGAGAGAGAGAGAGAGAGAGAGAGAGAGAGAGAGAGAGAGAGAGAGAGCGTATGGTGTGATGGGTAGAGGTGGGGTCGGATGGGGTCATTGCGGGACTGGTTAATTTTGCTTAAAAATAAATTCCGAATACGTTGGAATGATTGTGTGCAGTCCAAAACAATATTCACCCAATTGAACCCATGGAGTGTTGGGCGTGGGGGTGGGATGGAATGGGACTTGTAAAAGACCAATTTATGACAATAAGGTGCGGCCGCAATCCCTATTGTAATAAATTATATTTCATTACAGTAGGGGTTGCTTCCCCTTATTTCAATTGAAGCAACTTTTAAAAACTCACCCAGTTGACCCAGTGGTGTTTTGGGTGGAACTGGAGTGGGATGGGGTCATTACGGGGCTGGGGGTGCGCGGTTGCTCAGAGGTTAGAACGCTGGACTTGTGATCTGAAGGTTATGAGTTCGAACCTGGCCCGGGCAACTTGCGTTGTGTCCTTGAGCAAAGCACTTCGTTCCCATTGCTCATTTGGGACACAGTGGTACCGTGTACTAAGGCGAATTACACGTTCATGTTACACATTCCTTCAACCAATGCTAACCCTCCCTCGGCAGAATTAGTGAGTTCAAGAGTTTGGCAGTGACCCAGCGCCGCTCGGTGGTACTCTCCGGGTTCTTCAGCTTCCTCCATCCGTAATACTTTCACCAACACGACATGACAAATAAATAAATATATAAATAAATAAATAAATAAATAAATAAATAAATAAATTAATAAATTAATAAACATTTCAGGACTGATTATTTTTTGCTTAAAAATTAATTCTGAACAAGTTGGAATGATTGTGTGAAGTAAAAAAAAAGATTTTTAAGAATATTCGCAAAAGTTTGCAAATATTCGCAAATATATTTATTTTCCCGTGGCTCTAATGTTTGATTTTTGTCACGAAATTTAAGATATTTTAGAAATTTCGACCTTTATAAAGTATAATTGTCGACGTCATCAGATTCTATGGTGTTATGTATGAATTTACCTAGCACTACACAAATTACATGTGATTCGTTTTAATCTTCGTCTGTTGTGGGTGTTGATGTACTGTCATCTGCAAACTCCCATCAACCCTCTCACACACTCGTCCCCCCTCCCCCTCCCACACCCCCCCCCCTCTCTCTCTCACACTGTCTAGCATTTCTTTATTCCCATACAAACCCAGCAGATGACTCTATAGGGCCTATATAGTCCTTCCTATCCAGTAATGATTTACAAGCTCGTTTGTAGTCGGTAGGGTGACAAATTGTTAGAAATCAGAAATCATATCTTTATTGATTGATTGATTTATTCAGCTGTATAGAAAAAAACAGATGACATAGACAGATTGACTGTCTACTGTCGTCAACTGGAAAGTTAGGTTATATCTCACAACATTGGAACCAGACTGCCAAACATCCGTTAATCTACCTTGTTGGCTGTCTACCTGTCGTCAGTTGGAAAGTTAAGTTATATCTCACAACATTGGAATCAGACTGCCAAACATCCGTTAATCTACCTTGTTGCTGGTGGCTCAGTGTAACTATCTTTATTAACTAACCACACTCCATGCAGCACAGGGAAAGAGGAAATTGGCTGAATTTGATGACAAATGCAATATTTTAATAATTTTATTATTTACCTAACCCCACCCCCTGCTCCCCCACTGTCTTCTGCTGCTTCCCCACTGTCCTCTGCCCTTTTGCTGTTTTTTGGGGGGATATCGGAAATGATGGATAAACTTTAAACTAGTATTGGAAACATGTTACAAGTAAATATTCGTGTACAATCAATTATTATATATATATTAATCCTTATATTAATCCTTATATACATTCTAATACATTGGGGGATTATTTATTGTACTCGTCTTGGAGATAAAAAACACATTGTGGTGGTGGGTGTGGGAGGGTGGATGTGGGAGGGTGGTTGTTGGAGGGGGCACACATGCACTCATTTCTTAATAAGACAGGTATAGGGAAAGAACTGTCAAACAGTTACATACCACGGTACTTGGAAAGGGATCAAGCTAACGCAAAAATTATTTTTCAAATTATTTTCAAAATTATGAGTTTTTCTCTCTGGATGTGGGCTTACTCGATTGGATACCGTTGTTGGGTTTCCCTCTGGATGCGGACTTGGGTTTACCCGACTGGATACCTATGTCGATTTTTCCCTCTGGATGCGGACTTGGGCTAACCCGACTTGATACCGTTGTTGGTTTTCCCTCTTGATGCGGACTTGGTTTTACCCGATTGAATACAGCTGTTGGTTTTCGGGAGAAGAAATATGTTTGTTTGTTTGTTTAGTGGGGTTTAACGACACTTTCAACCGCTAGGGTCACATCGTATCGGAAGGTTTTATGGTTAGAGGAAGCTGGAGAGAACCGCCGAGAAGCGGAGAGCACTGCCAACTCCAACTTGCTAAACCTATACACAGAGTTAGCAGCGGGTGAAGGCAAGTGTCCTATCGACGTGCAGTACGCCTGTCGCCTTAGTACACAATGCCACCGTGACAACACATGGGTAATCTGCCCTCTCGACGTGTAGTACGCTTGTCGCCTTTGTACATATAACCCCCGTGTCGACACATGGGTAATGTGCTCTATCTAGATGTAGTACGCCTGTCGCCTTAGTACACAATACCACCGTGTCAACACATGGGTAATGTGCTCCATCGACGTGCAGTACGCCTCTCGCCTTAGTACACGATACCGCCGTGACAACACATTGGTAATGTGCCCTCTTGACGCGTAGTACGCCTGTCGCCTTAGTACACTATGCCACCGTGACAACACATGGGTAATGTGCTCTATCGACGTGCAGTCCGACTGTCGCCTTTGTACACAATACCACCGTGTCAACACATGGGTAATGTGCACTATCGACGTGTAGTACGCCTGTCGTCTTAGTACACAATACCACCGTGTCAGCACATGAGTAATGTGCTCTACCTACGTGTAGTATGCCTGTCGCCTTAGTACACAATACCACCGTGTCAACACATGGGTAATGTGCTCTACCTACGTGTAGTATGCCTGTCGCCTTTGTACACATAACCACCGTGTCAACACATGGGTAATGTGCTCTACCTACGTGTAGTATGCCTGTCGCCTTAGTACACAATACCACCGTGTCAACACATGGGTAATGTGCTCTACCTACGTGTAGTATGCCTGTCGCCTTAGTACACAATACCACCGTGTCAACACATGGGTAATGTGCTCCATCGACGTGCAGTACGCCTCTCGCCTTAGTACACAAAATCACCGTGATAACACATAGGTAATGTGCTCTATTGACGTGCAGTACGTCTGTCGCCCTAGTACACAATACCACCATGACAACACATGGGTAATGCGCTCTATCGACGTGCAGTACGCCTTAGTACAAAGTACCACAATACCACCGTGTCAACACATGGGTAATGTGCACTATCGACGTGTAGTACGCCTGTCGCCTTAGTACACAATACCACCGTGTCAGCACATGAGTAATGCGCCCTCTCGACGTGTAGTAGGCCTGTCGCCTTTGTACACATAACCACCGTGTCAACACATGGGTAATGTGCTCTACCTACGTGTAGTATGCCTGTCGCCTTAGTACACAATACCACCGTGTCAACACGTGGGTAATGTGCTCCATCGACGTGCAGTATGCCTCTCGCCTTAGTACACAAAATCACCGTGATAACACATAGGTAATGTGCTCTATCGACGTGCAGTACGTCTGTCGCCCTAGTACACAATACCACCGTGTAAACACATGGGAAATGTGCTCTATCGACGTGCAGTGCGCCTTAGAACACAATGCCACCGTGACAACACATGGGTAATGTGCTCTATCGACGTGTAGCACGCCTCACGCCTTAATACACAATGCCACCGTGTCAACACGTGGGTAATATGTTCTATCGACGTGCAGTACGCCTGTCGCATTAGTACACAATACCATCGTGACAACACATGGGTAATGTGCTCTATCGACGTGCAGTACGCCTGCCGCCTTTGTACACAATACCGTCGAGTCAATGCGCTCTATCGACGTTCAGTACGCCTTAGTACACAATACCTCCGTGTCAACTTATAGGTAATGTGCTCTTTCGACGTGCAGTACGCGTTAGTACACAATATCACTGTGACAACACATGGGTAATGTGCTCTATCGACGTGCAGTACGCCCTAGCACACAATATCACTGTGACAACACATGGGTAATGTGCTCTATCGACGTGCAGTACGCCTTAGTACACAATACCACCGTGACAACACATGGATAATGCGCTCTACCGTGTCAACACATGGGTAATACGCTCTACCATGTCAACACATGGGTAATGCACTCTACCGTGTCAACACATGGGTAATACTCTCTACCGTGTCAACACATGGGTAATACGCTCTACCGTGTCAACACATGGATAATGCGCTCTACCGTGTCAACACATGGGTAATGCGCTCTACCATGTCAAACCATGGCTAATACGCTCTACTGTGTCAACACGTGGGTAATGCGCTCTACCGTGTCAACACATGGGTAATACACTCTACCGTGTCAACACATGGGTAATACGCTCTACCGTGTCAACACATGGGTAATGCGCTCTACCGTGTCAGCACATGGGTAATACGCTCTACCGTGTCAACACATGGGTAATGCACTCCACCGTGCGTGTCAACACATGGGTAATGCGCTCTACCATGTCAACACATGGGTAATGCACTCTACTGTGTCAACACATGGGTAATGTGCTCTACCGTGTCAACACATGGGTAATATGCTCTACCGTGTCAACACATGGGTAATATGCTCTACCGTGTCAACACATGGGTAATGCACTCTACCATGTCAACACATGGATAATGCACTCTACCGTGTCAACACATGGGTAATGCACTCTACCGTGTCAACACATGGGTAATACACTCTACCGTGTCAACACATGGGTAATACACTCTACCGTGTCAACACATGGGTAATATGCTCTACCGTGTCAACACATGTATAATGCGCTCTACCATGTCAACACAGGGGTAATACGCTCTACCGTGTCAACACATGGGTAATACGCTCTACTGTGTCAACACATGGATAATGTGCTCTACCGTGTCAACACATGGGTAATAGGCTCTACCGTGTCAACACATGGGTAATACGCTCTACCGTGTCAACACATGGGTAATACACTCTACCGTGTCAACACATGGGTAATACCCTCTACCGTGTCACCACATGGGTAATACGCTCTACCGTGTCAACACATGGGTAATATGCTCTACCGTGTCAACACATGGATAATGTGCTCTACCGTGTCAACACATGGGTAATACGCTCTACCATGTCAACACATGGGTAATACACTCTACTGTGTCAACACATGGGTAATACGCTCTACCATGTCAACACATGGGTAATACGCTCTATTATGTCAACACATGGGTAATACGCTCTACCGTGTCAACACATGGGCAATGTGCTCTACCATGTCAACACATGGATAATGCACTCTACCGTGTCAACACATGGATAATGCGCTCTACCGTGTCAACACATGGGTAATACGCTCTACCATGTCAACACATGGGTAATGCGCTCTACTGTGTCAACACATGGGTAATGCGCTCTACCGTGTCAACACATGGGTAATGTGCTCTACCGTGTCAACACATGGGTAATACGCTCTACCATGTCAACACATGGGTAATGCACTCTACCATGTCAACACATGGGTAATGCGCTCTACCGTGTCAACACATGGATAATGCGCTCTATCGTGTCAACACATGGGTAATACGCTCTACCGTGTCAACACATGGGTAATACACTCTAACGTGTCAACACATGGGTAATGCGCTCTACCGTGTCGACACACGGGTAATCGGATTAAGTCTCATCCAAAATCAAAACGCAGTTACCGCTGATTTGGATCGAACCGTCGACCAATCGTTTTAATAAACAAACCACTGATCCACCGCGCTCCCCGGGGAGTTGAAGCGGCTCATCCCCGGGGAGTTGAAACGGCTAAACGACTGAGGCCACCATGCTCCCCGAGGAGTTGAAGCGGCGAACCACTGATGCACCGCAGCTCGGGGAGTTGAGGCGGCTAAACACTGATCTACCGCACACCCCGGGGAGTTGAAGCAGCGACAGAGCTGTCTGTTATATTGCCTTTTTAAAAGAGTTAAGCTACATTAATAAAAAAATATGCTACTCTTTGGGAGGTATGAAAAGGGGAAAATTAGTATACACTTATGTGAATCTCACCATCTCCCTTACTCCCTCTCTCACCCCTCTCTCCCCACTACGATCTACTTCCCTCCCTGTCTCCCCTCCCTTCTTCACCCATCTGCCACGCCCCCACCCCTTCTCTCCTCTCCCTCTCCCTCTCTCTCTGTCCCTCTCTCGCTTTACATCTCCCTCCCTCTTTTCCCGCTCTTCTCACCCTACGATCCATCCATCTATCTTCCCCTCTCTCGTCTCTCTCCCCCCTTTCTATCTCACCACACTCTCCCCTCTCTCATCCCCACTCTCTCTCTCCCCCTCTCTCTCTCTCTCTCTTCCTCTCTCTACCTCTCTCTCCCTCTCTCTCTGTACCGGGTGGAAATAAATTCTCTCTCTCTCTCTCTCTCTCTCTCTCTCTCTTCCTCTCTCTCCCTCTCTCTCTGTACCGGGTGGAAATAAATTTCATTTCTTGGATAATGTACATAGTGGGTGGGGTCGATGATGGGCTTAATGTTGAACGCAGTGTTTTAAGCGAACAAGTACCCTTTTTAAACATTTGGGTGATCCCGACAATGACCGTTTGATGGGTACACCGAGCGTCCTGCTCAAGACTGCAGTTCTAACTGCGCCAAAATCAGGCACGGAGGTAGGGGGTGATTTCAATATTTTCCGACAGTTTTTAAGTTAGTTCGGGTTTTTAAAAAATATTTCTTCTAGGGTCATTTTCGCAGAAAAGTGAAAACACGATCGTTTCTATCAAGGGTGGCACCAGGGAGAGGAGTATCAAAAACAGGGTCATGACGAATTACCAAGACACCTAGTTCCACAGTTGTTTTTTTTTCGTTTTGCTTTGACTCTCTCAAAAACCTCTAGAGTCCCCAATTAAACAGAATTAAAACAAACATTTCTCCCACCGGGCTGAACCATGATCGGCCCCAAATCGATGTTCAAAGTGTAGCGTCGGGGGAAATACAGGCGCCACCCATGGTTTCTATATAATTCGTAAGCGCTGAAATTACTGAAGAAAATAGTAAAATTAGCATCAGTGATATTATCAGTCTTCTCACAATAATTGACATAAAAGATTTCATTTTCATGGGATACAAGTTGTTACAATTTATCTCCTCATTCAAATATTGCTCTGGACAACACGCTATCAAATAAAATATTACATCACACATAATCGATAATCGTTATATGCATCATCTTACTAGAATGAGCTCGCGAGGTAGGCTTTTACGATATTGGAGGAAGCCGGAGTACCTGGAGCGGAGGCGAGCAACTGTCAGGCTCCCCAACTTGCTAAATCCGCACAAGCAGGGTTAGCATTGTTTGAAGGCAAGTGCACCATCCACGTGCAGTACGCCTTAGCATACAGCACCACCATGTCCCACGCCTTGGTACACAGCACCACCATGACCCATGCCTTAGTATACAGCACCACCGTGCCCCACGCCTTAGTATACAGCACCACCATGTCCCATGCCTTAGTATACAGGGGTAACCAAGGCCTTCTCACCTGATAACAGCGACAAATCAGCGGTCAATCAAAGTGTTCTTATTATTACTTTAGATTATTATTATTATTATTATTATTATTATTATTATTATTATTATTATTATTATTCTTCTTCTTATTATTATTATTGAGTATCACATTACAATTTATGATACGTTTTAGAATTAAGGTCTTAAGTGATACCCAGAGTCAAGTGCACTTTTTGAAACCCCAGCCTTCCCCCCCCCCCCCCCCCCGGCCCGGGATACTTCCGGTGTCCTTGTTTATGCTAATTAAATCTGATCTCGACTGGAGTTGCGATATAATATGATAAATATTACATGAAGTTGCGAGCTAAACGGCAATTTATGGTCCGGCCAGTCAACTCTGTATAAGCATATCGACCCCCAACTCCTACGTGGGGGCACGATGACGCTGTATACTTGGGCGCACTGCACTTGGGTGGTGCTTTTGTCATCAACCACTGCTAACCCCACTTTTATGAGTTAGTACGTTGGAAAATCTGACAGTTGCTCGCCACAGTCGGTGGTTCTTTTTGGGTAATCCGGCTCCCTCCACCCGTAAAGCTGTCTGACAACAGCTGACCCAGGCTGCCGAAAGTGCCGTTAAACCTCAGTAAAAATCTCCCAGGTTTGACTTGTAAGTCATAAAGCTAAACTGCCACTTCTCTCTCGGCCTCCTGCCATATTTGTTTAACATTTCCTTGTGTATAACGTAACGTAATGTAACGTTCTCAGCTCTTGTTGATACTCCTACAGCTCAAATACGAGGAGTCAAGTGATACGCCTCCTGCCATATTTGTTAAACATTTCCTTGTGTATAACGTAACGTAATGTAACGTTCTCAGCTCTTGCTGCTACTCATACAGCTAAAATACGAGGAGTCAAGTGATACGCCTTCTGCCATATTTGTTAAACATTTCCTTGTGTATAACGTAACGTAATGTAACGTTCTCAGCTCTTGCCGATACTCATACAGCTCAAATTAGAAAGAATTATCATCACGTAAAACATATAAGCAGTAAATCTACAGTTTTTGAGCGGAGTCTTAAATTCAAGAAAACTTAAATTTTACTAAAACTTAACGAAACTTTGTTGAGATAGTTATTTGATTAAACTCTCTTGATTAACTTTTTCATATTTGGAAGTCATAAAAGGAATGCTTTAGTTACTTGGGAAACAGATTGAGTCTGTAGAGTGTTATATTACACCATATTTAAAACGCAGATTGAGTCCATAGAGCTTGTTTACACACGGCGTAGGATGTGTAAATGGTGGAACACATTTACACCCAAGATTTAGTCTGTGGAGCCTGTTTACACACGGCTTAAGATGTGTAAATGATGGAACACACTTGTTACAACTACACTATATTTACACCCCAGATTTAGTCTGGGCCTGTTTACACATGGCTTAAGATGTGTAACTGATGGAACACACTTGTTATAACTACACTACATTTACACCCCAGATTTAGTCTGTGGAGCCTGTTTACACACGGCGTATAAATGTAAATGATTGAACACACTTGTTATAACAATACTGCATTAACACTCCAAATTTAGTCTGCGGAGCCTGTTTACACACGGAGTAAGATGTGTAAATGATGGAACACACGTTATAACTACACTACATTTACACCCCAGATTTAGTCTGTGGAGCCTGATTACACACGGCGTATAAATGTAAATGATTGAACACACTTGTTATAACAATACTACATTTACACCCCAGATTTAGTCTGTGGAGCCTGTTTACACACGGCGTATAAATGTAAATGATTGAACACACTTGTTATAACAATACTGCATTAACACTCCAAATTTAGTCTGCGGAGCCTGTTTACACACGGAGTAAGATGTGTAACTGATGGAACCTCTTGTTATAACAACATTACATTTACACCCCAGATGTAGTCTGGAGCCTGTTTACACACGGCGTGTAAATCTAAATGATGGAACATATTGTTATACCAACACTACATTTATACCCCAGATTTAATCTGGAGCCTTTTACACACCGCGTAAGATGTGTAACTGATGGAACCTCTTGTTATAACAACACTACATTTACACCCCAGATTTAGTCTGTGGACCCTGTTTACACACGGCGTATAAATGTAAATGATTGAACACACTTGTTATAACTACACTTCATTTACACTCCAGATTTAGTCTGTGGAGCCTGTTTACACACGGAGTAAGATGTGTAACTGATGGAACCTCTTGTTATAACAACATTACATTTACACCCCAGATGTAGTCTGGAGCCTGTTTACACACGCAGTAAGACGTGTAAATAATGGAACCTCTTGTTATAACTACACTACATTTACACCACAGATTTAGTCTCGATCCTTTTACACACTCATCGCGTAAGATGTGTAAATGGCGGGACAGACTTGTTATAACTACACTGCATTTGCACCCCAGATTTAGTTTGGAGCCTTTTACACACCCACCGCGTAAGATGTGTAAATGGCGGAACACACTTGTTATAACTACACTACATTTACACCCCAGATTTAGTCTGGAGTATTTTACACACCCACCGCGTAAGATGTGTAAGTGGCGGAACACACTTGTTATAACTACACTGCATTTGCACCCCATATTTAGTCTGTGGAGCCTGTTTTCATATGGCGTAATATGTTCAAATGATGGAACACACTTGTTATAACTGCACTGCATTTAACATTCAGATTAAATCTATGGAGTGGGGAGTGACTAGGCGAGTGATGGATGGGGTTGATGTAGAAGGCTTTCTCGTCAGAGGACCGCGGAAGGCCAAATAATTATGATTAATACAAAAATGTGTGTGTGAGGGACAGGATGGATGTTTGAGTGTGAAAAATAGAAGAGAAGGCAACAATATTCTTTTGACATGAATTTGTTTTTATAACAAATTATTGGAGAGTGTCTATTGGTATATTGCTAATAAAAAGTGTCTGAGCACCAAATTAAGACAAAACGTTGAGTTATGAAATTAATCTAACTCAATGAGTAATAAACTGAGGTCCTGTATGCTCTTTTGACGTGTATATTTCAACCTGTTATAATTACTGTGAACCTAAATGCATGTCCTCCTCTGAATTTGAATGGCATATACGCAAGGGTGGTGGAAGCACGATAAAAGTGGAGGGGTACAAATTTACAGTGATACCATGGTTCGATCCAATGTGAGAAAGGTTACAATCGCGTATCGGTAAATGTAACATGACTCGCTATAGTCTCTCGTTTATATGAATATGCCGCTGTGTGGTCACTGTCTTGTCCGCTTCTCCTATTGTAACCATCTTTCAACCCAAAGTCCAGCCTTCGGGTTGGAAGATAGCTGAAGTAGAAGAAACGGAACGAAGCGATCAAACGTGGGATTCTTTGGCCAAATATTGTTTGGATTTGCGTTACAGGAATGCCTGTATATTGACAAATTTGCATGCGCCCATTTTCACTCACAGTGTAACTGCGAAACATATCTGTGGAAAAACAGTGGATGGGCACGTGCCCCGTGTACCACCCCCTGGTTCCGACGTCTTTGCATGCAGACTTTACTCATCAACCTGGGTTTCAAAATGTGTTTTTCTCTTTTCACAAACATTACAATATTTAAACCCTGAAATTTTTTTTATTGGGTGGGAAGGGTAGAACATCCAGTAACTGTACTAAGTACAGATTCCTTGTAATCTCTCATACGGTCACAAACTGAGGACAAACGCGTGATAAATTGCTAATTGTTTGTCATTGAGATAACAGAATGTCGCGTGATACCCGCGTGTTGCTAGACTTTGTCATTAAATAAATACTAAATGTTTGCTTTTCCCATGATCTTTCTAAACTCGAATGACGAAGCAAGTAAAGAAATATAATTTATCTCTATAATACAAGTATTAAGTTTAAACAGAATGTAATAGATATTAACGTATTACTTCAAGGTGGTTATTACGTACAGTAACTTGAGTATCAAAGTCGACAAGGGCTCTCTGCTTAAAGTGTAAGAATGTTGTCAGTAAACTAAAAGGAGGGGCCATTTACGCTGAGCAAATCCGTAGTAAAGCTAGATGTACTCACATAATCGACAGAATGTCTCACTTTCCTTCTTTTTATTGACATGTCGCCTGTAATCATTTTTGTATTGAAAACTTTCTTTTGAAGAAGAAGGTGGTACTTTATGAAAAATATGAAATTTATGGCAATTGTGACGTATTTGTCTTGCGCAAAACGGTCAGGGCTTTTCTGTTATTGTTTGTCATAAGCAGAAGGTCGTTTGAGTTTTCCTTGGATTGCTCATTTTGGGCAGAGCTCGTTTCGAATTTTTTTTAGTTTAAACAGTATTTATTTCAAATATCTGTATGGTACAAAATTAAAAAAATTAAGCATCGTGGATTCAACAGTAAGACAAAAGCTTATATTGAGCTGTTTCCACACAATCAATATAGTTTAGGTACAAAATTTCTTTTAACGTTGACCGCAGCTTAAAACGTCTTCCATCAATAACTACACAGAATTAAAAGCATTGTAAGAAATCTTCACTTCCCTCGTTCAGAGAACAATATCTGCACAGACTTTAAAGCATTGTTAGAAATCTTAACTCCCCTTCCTTGTTCATAGATTAATACCGACATATAATTTAAAGCATCGCGAGGAATCTTCATTCCCCTGTTTCATAGAACAATTACCCACACAAAATTAAAAGCATCGTGAGAAATCTTCATTGCCCTAGTTCATGGAACAATAGCTTCATTTCCTTGTACGTTGATCTTGGTGGAAGAGGATCAAGGACAGGATAGACTTATTGAAACTCGGGTATCTTAATTATTTGGAAAATCTCCCCGACAGTCGATTGTGTAAAGTAATGTTCCAGAGTATTTTCCACTCAAATACGAAGACGGGGTGGATGGTCCAAACGAGGGAGCTAATAGAGAACTACTCACTGGATATCTCGGACACAGACGTAAGGGTCACCCAGGGTAAACACAATCGTAGGAGAAAGAGTCGTGGAGGATGGTAACCTTAATTGGCGAGAGGGGGTCAAATCAAAGAGCTCTTTGGGTGGCCTGCGTGATAAAGAGAAGCCTGGTTTTGAAGAGTACCTTGATGGTACCTTTCGAGGGGGTGGGGTACTGTTGTTCAAGCTGAGGTCGCGGTCCGTGGAGCTGAGGGTAAAATTGGGAAAAACAGTGAAAAGGAGTGTCAGATGTGTAATTTAGGCGTGGTGGAGACCCTGGAACACTTTCTTCTAGAATGCCCAAAATACCAGACTAAAAAGAATTAGATTCACTGGGAGTATAATGGGGAAGTGGGATGGGAGAATGAAGGACATGTGATTAGTGAGTGACTCAAAGGAGATGGTTAATATGCTAATCGGAGAGATTGAGAAGAATGGTGCAAGGGATGTCAGGATGGGAATAGGGAGGCAGTTGGGAGCACAGGGGTAACCAAGACCTTCTCACCCGAGAACCGCGACAAATCAGCGGCTGGCCAAAGTATTATTATTATTAGAGCAATACCCACACAGAATTAAAAGCATTGCGAGGAATCTTCACTCCCTGTGCGTAGAACAATACCCACACGGAATTAACAGCAACGTGAAGAATCTTCATTCCCGTGGTTCATAGAACAATACCCGCACAGAAATAAAAGCATCGCGATGAATCTTTACACCCCTAGTTCAGAGAACAATACCCTCACAGAAGTAAAAACATCAAGAGAAATCATTACTCCCCTGGTTCAGAGAACAATACCCACACAGAATTAAAAACATCAAGAGAAATCCTTACTCCCCTGGTTCAGAGAACAATACCCACACAGAATTAAAAGAATCAAGAAAAATCTATAATCCCCTGTTTCAAAGAACAATACCCACACAGAATTAAAAACATCCAGAGAAATCCTTCCTCCCCTGGTTCAAAGAACAATACCCACACAGAATTAAAAGCATCGCGAGGAATCTTTACTCCCCAAGTTCAAAGAACAATACCCACACAGAATTAAAAACATCAAGAGAAATCCTCACTTCCCTGTTTCACAGAACAACACCACAGAGAAATAGAAACATCAAGAGAAATCCTCACTTCCCTGGTTCACAGAACAATACCTGCACAGAAATAAAAACATCAAGAGAAATCCTCACTTCTCTGGTTTACAGAACAATACACGCACAGAAATAAAAACATGAAGAGAAATCCTCACTTCTCTGGTTCACAGAACAATACCCACACAGAAATAGAAACATCAAGAGAAATCCTCACTTCCCTGGTTCACAGAACAATACCTGCACAGAAATAAAAACATCAAGAGAAATCCTCACTTCCCTGGTTCACAGAACAATACCCACACAGAAATAGAAACATCAAGAGAAATCCTCACTTCCCTGGTTCACAGAACAATACCCGCACAGAAATAAAAACATGAAGAGAAATCCTCACTTCTCTGGTTTACAGAACAATACCCACACAGAAATAGAAACATCAAGAGAAATCCTCACTTCCCTGGTTCACAGAACAATACCCACAGAGAAATAGAAACATCAAGAGAAATCCTCACTTCCCTGGTTCACAGAACAATACCCGCACAGAAATAAAAACATCAAGAGAAATCCTCACTTCTCTGGTTTACAGAACAATACCCGCAGAGAAATAGAAACATCAAGAGAAATCCTCACTTCCCTGGTTCACAGAACAATACCCGCACAGAAATAAAAACATCAAGAGAAATCCTCACTTCCCTGGTTCACAGAGCAATACACGCACAGAAATAAAAACATGAAGAGAAATCCTCACTTCCCTGGTTCACAGAACAATACACGCACAGAAATAAAAAATTCGAGAGAAATTTTCATTTCCCTGATTCAAAGACCAATACCCGTTCAGAAATAAAAGCATCGTGAGAATTGTTTACTCCCCCGATTCACAGAACAGTACCCGTACAGAAAGAACAGCATCGAGATAAATAAATCACGGGGGGGGGGGGGGGGGGGGGGGTGGAGGGTGGGGAGGGGCGGGTGTGTGCATAAAACAATACCCACACAGAATAAAAGGCAATGTCTGAAATCGTCATTCTACTGGTTCAAAGAACAGCCACGCAGAAATAAAATCATGGAGAGAAATCTTCACTCTCCTGGTTCAGAGGGAGAAAAGATTGACGCACAGATCCTCTATATGCTTCCCTCTAAGTTTCTCTTATAACGGGAGAAAGAGATTAATTGACTTATTTATTGGGGTTTAACGACACTTTGGACAGGAAGGGTCATGTCGGACAGTTACACATGTGGAAAAAGTCTGATTGCCCGGAGATAACCACCAAACGTCGGCGAGCAACTGTTTGAAGACGAGCGAACCATCAGTGTACACTACGCCTTAGTATACAGCGCCACCGTGCCCCTCGTGGGCAATCGTGATTAAGCGCCTTGCGCAAGGACATAACACACTTACCCCAAAGTTCTTGATATTTATTTTCAAGAGTCTTTTATAATACCTACTGTGAACACAACAGAGGCTATATTACAAGGAATTGTGAATGGGACCACGGCAGCTAGCCATACTGATGGTGTGTCATACGCCGATAACGTAAGAGTCAAAAGGCCCTTAAGGTTATCATTAAAAACAACAGGACACAGAGGCAACCGAAACCACATCCATGTGTCGTAATTACACGTGTTCATCCCCATCCCCCCCCCCCCCCCAAAAAAAAAAACAACAAAAAAAACGAAAAAAAAACAAAACAAAACGAAACAAGATTGATGATAAAGTCCAAGGTGAGAGAGAGATTAACTTCCAAAAGTCACGGTCAACCCTACTTGGAACATTAAAGTGAAATGCTATAGAACAAACGAAATTAAATTTAGAATGCAAAGGGGTAAACAACAATTGAAAAAAACACGAAACCGAGGAATATCGTGTTTTTCCGTAACGCGTTCAGCGTTACAAGTGTGTCGTAATTACACGCGTTCATCCCCACCCCTCCCCCCCACCCCCCCAAAAAAAAACAAAAAAAACAAAACAAAACAAAACAAAACAAAACAAAACGAAACAAGATTGATGATAAAGTCCAAGGTGAGAGAGAGATTAGCTTCCAAAAGTCACGGTCAATCCTACTTGGAACATTAAAGTGAAATGCTATAGAACAACGAAATTAAATTTAGAAAGCAAAGGGGTAAACAAGAACGGAAAAAAAACACGAAACCGAGGAATATCGTGTTTTTCCGTGACGCGTTCAGGGTTACAAGTGTGTCGTAATTACACGCGTTCATCCCCACTCCTCCCCCCCCCCCAAAAAAAAAACAAACAAAAAAAAAAAAAAAACAAAAGAAAACAAGATTGATGATAAAGTCCTAGGTGGAGAGAGATTAATTTCCAAAAGTCACGGTCAACCCTACTTGAAACATTAAAGTGAAATTCTATAGAACAACGAAATTAAATTTAGAATGCAAAGGGGTAAACAACAACGGAAAAAGACACGAAACCGAGGAATATCGTGTTTTTCCGTTGACGCGTTCAGCGTTACAAGTGACAGAAATGTGTCACTTGTCACGCAAATGCAACGGAGGGCAACGATGTACAAAATGCGGCGACAAACACATCACGAAGGCATGTAATGCCACATCACTGAACTACCCTAATTGTGGAGATAACACCAGAAATTACCGTATGTTTGACCACTTCAGAAAAGTTGAAAGCAAATATTCAGCTTAACCCTTTAAACTCTAGCGGCCGCTTTTCCGGCCAGGAACATAATACGACATGACGTCATTATATAGGATGGCTGTTCAGTGTGGGGTAGACCAATCAATATTTTTAATGTGCAGCCCTAAGGCTGCACATTGAAATTATTGATTGGTCTACATCAAATAATGAATATGGACTTTCTAATTGCTGCCATTGAACTGGCATGGAAGATACAACTAGTATTCTAAGTGTTAAAGCTACAAACACCAGTAATGTAGAAAACTCGTCATCTCCTTATTCCATGAGCACCCTAATGGCTGGCTCTATTTTCAACATAATGAAAAAACACATGGACACCCGTCTTCCGGATGTATACAAGGAGATCAGTAAGACAGTTCTAAGCTATGTAAAACTCAAATATCTCACACGCTAATAGATGCAGTCGTTAACAAAATATAATTAGGTAGTAATATCATAAATATTAAATAAACTTAGTACTGCTATCCATAAACCATCCATGGATAAGTTAAAAATAGTCCCGTGGTACACTCGAAGAGTTAATCAGAAAAACTCGCAAATGATCAATTATTTTAAAAAAGTAAGGACATAATTGGAATTAGCGAAACATGGCTAAAACCAAGCAAAAATTCTCTTTAAGTGGGTTCGGAATCATTAGAAGAGATCACCCCTCCCCAAAAAAAATCGGCGGGGTTGCTTTGCTAATAAGGCAAGAAGATATAAAAAATATAAGAACCCCCCCCCCCCCACCCCCCCCCCCCCCCTAAAAAAAAAAAAAAAAATACAAGCATTGTATATTCTTGGGAGACTTCAATACCAAACTGCAGGTTTTCGGTTGTAAAAGAAACTGAGCCTGCTAATGATGCCCGTTTCAACATCATTGCCGAACTCAATCTATTCGTGGCAAATAAATACTAATGGACAACGAAAACTTTACAAATTATTATTTTGTTCAGATTCTCTGACGGTATCGTGAATGGCATGTCATATAGTTTCCATCAGATTTTCTGGCGGTATAGTGAATGGCACGTCATCTGGTTTCCATCAGATTCTCTGGCGGTATCGTTAATGGCACGTCATCTGGTTTCCATCAGATTTTCTGATGGTATCGTGAATGGCACGGCATCTGGTTTCCATCAGATTTTCTGGCGGTATCGTGAATGGCATGTCATATGGTTTCCATCAGATTCTCTGGCCGTATCGTGAATGGCATGTTATCTGGTTTCCATCAGATTCTCTGGCGGTATCAATGGCATGTCGTCTGGTTTCCAGATTCTATGACGATATCGTGAATGGCATGTCGTCTGGTTTCCATCAGATTCTCTGACGGTATCGTGAATGCCACGTCGTCTGGTTTCCATCAGATTCTCTGACGGTATCGTGAATGGAACCCTGGTTTCTATCAGATTCTTTGGCGGTATCGTGAATGGCATGTCGTCTGGTTTCCATCAGATTTTCTGACGGTATCGTGAATGGCACGTCTTCTGGTTTCCATCAGATTCTCTTGCGGTATAGTGAATGGCATGTCGTCTGGTTTCCAGATTCTATGACGGTATCGTAAATGGCACATCGTCTGGTTTCCATCAGATTCTATGATGGTATCGTGAATGGCATGTCGTCTGGTTTCCATCAGATTTTCTGACGGTATCGTGAAGGGAACCCTGGTTTCCATCAGATTCTTTGGCGGTATCGTGAATGGCATGTCGTCTGGTTTCCATCAGATTTTCTGACGGTATCGTGAATGGCACGTCGTCTGGTTTCCATCTGATTCTCTGGCGGTATCGTGAATGGCACGTCGTCTGGTTTTCAACAGATTCTCTGGCGGTATCGTGAATGGCATGTCGTCTGGTTTCCATCAGATTATCTGACGGCATTGTGAATGGCACGTCGTCTGGTTTCCATCAGATTCTCTGGCGGTATCGTGAATGGCACGTCGTCTGGTTTCATCAGATTCTCTGACGGTATCGTGAATGGCACATCGTCTGGTTTCCATCAGATTTTCTGACGGTATTGTGAATGGCTCGTCGTTTGGTTTCCATCAGATTCTCTGGCGTATCGTGAATGACATGTCGTCTGGTTTCCAGATTCTCTGACGGTATCGTGAATGGCATGTCGTCTGGTTTTCATCAGATTCTCTGACGGCGTGAATGGCATGTCGTCTGGATTCTAACAGATTCTCAGGCGGTATCGTGACTGGCACGTCGTCTGGTTTCCAGGTAGCTTTCTATCACTTGTAAGGCACCTTAACTCTATGTTTTGATTTGGGTGAAAAGCCTTTGTCCATTCTATCTAGTCTCTTCTCTCTTCGTTTCTCTGCATTTTTGCTGGTGAAAATATGATGTGCGTAATTCTGGAGAGGGGAGGGGGGGGGGGGGTGTGCTTGTTAGCCCACCCACCATATATGTTGCACTGTGTATTGACAATTTTAGCTGGTTAAAATTTGGAACGTCCATTTACACTCAGGGTACCATGTGACACATAATACTTAGCATATCTTGACTTATCTTAACTTGATATTCGCTTGCTGCAGAAGATCAAACCTTTCGTCATAACCAAATAACAATAATTTCATGCTGGTGAGATGCTGTTGTGAGATCCACTTTTGGAGGAAGCCCTGAAAGTTATTTCCGACGGCTTGTCACTCAATCTCGTCTCGCCTGCTTAAATTGGAAAGTATATTGCTTGCTTTGGTATGACATGATTACTGTATTATTATCATGTCGTCCCCGGAGATCCAATGTGTTCTATGTGCCTACTGGCAACCTACTGGAGTGTCTACTGGCAGCCTACTGGAGTGTCTACTTACAGACTACTGGTGTGCCTACTGGCAGCCTACTGGAGTGCCTACTGACAGCCTACTGGCAGCCTACTGGAGTGTCTACTTGCAGCCTACTGGAGTACCTACTGGTAGCCCACTGTAGTGCCTATTGGCATCCCACTGGAGTGCCTACTGGCAGCCTACTGGAGTGCCTACTTGCAGCCTACTGGAGTGCCTACTAGCAGCCTAATGGAGTGCCTACTGGCAGCCTACTGGATTGCCTACTGACAGCCTACTGAAGTGTCTACTGGCAGCCTACTGGGGTGTCTACTTGCAGCCTACTGGAGTGCCTACTGGCAGCCCACTGGAGTGCCTACTGACAGCCTACTGGAGTGCCTACTGGCAGCCTACTGGAGTGCCTACTGGCAGCCGACTTGAGTGCCTACTAACAGCCTACTGAAGTGTCTACTGGAAGCCTACTGGAGTGTCTACTTGCAGCCTACTGGAGTGCCTACTGGCAGCCTAATGGAGTACCCACTGGAGTGCCTACTTGCAGCCTACTGGAGTGCCTACTGGCAGCCTAATGGAGGGCCTACTGGCAGCTTAATGGAGTGCCTACTGGCAGCCTACAGGATTGCCTACTGGCAGTCTAATGGAGTGCCTACTGACAGCCTACTGGAGTGCCTACTGGCAGCCTATTGGAGTGCCCACTGGCAGCCTACTGGAGTGCCTACTTGAGTGCCTACTGGCAACCTACTAGAGTGCCTACTGGCAGCATACTGGAGTGCCTACTGGAGTACCTACTAGCAGCCTGAAGTGCCTACTGGCAGCCTACTGGAGTGCCTACTGGCAGCCTACTGAGTGCCTACTGGTTGCCTACTGGCAGCCTACTGGAGTGTCTATTGCAGCCTACTGGAGTGCCTACAGGCAAGCTACTGAAGTGCCTACTGACAGCCTACTGAAGTGCCTACTGGCAGCCTACCGGAGTGCCTACTGGCAGCCTACTGGAGTGCCTACAAGCATGCTACTGAAGTGCCTACTGACAGCCTACTGGATTGCCTATAGGCATGCTACTGGAGTGCCTATTGCAGCCTACTGGAGTGCCTACTGGCAGCCTACTGAAGTGCCTACTGGCAGCCTACGGGAGTGCCTACTGGCAGCCTACTGAAGTGCCTACTGGCAGCCTACTGGAGTGCCTATTGCAGCCTACTGGAGTGCCTACAGGCATGCTACTGGAGTGCCTACTGGCAGCCTACTGAAGTGCCTACTGGCAGCCTACCGGAGTGCCTACTGGCAGCCTACTGGAGTGCCTACAGGCATGCTACTGAAGTGCCTACTGACAGCCTACTGGATTGCCTACAGGCATGCTACTGGAGTGCCTATTGCAGCCTACTGGCAGCCTACTGAAGTGCCTACTGGCAGCCTACTGAAGTGTCTACTGGCAGCCTACTGGAGTGTCTACTTCCAGCCTACTGGAGTGCCTACTGGCAGCCTACTGCAGCCCACTGGAGTGCCTACTTACAGCCTACCGGAGTGCCTACTGGCAGCCTAATGGAGTACCCACTGGCAGCCTACAGGGTTGCCTACTGGCAGTCTACTGGAGTGCCTACTGACAGCCTACTGGAGTGCCTACTGGCAACCTACTAAAGTGCCTATTGGCAGCCTACCGGAGTGCCTACTGCCAGCCTACTGGAGCGCCGACTTGAGTGCCTACTGGCAGCCTACTGGAGTGCCTACTGGCAGCCTACTGGAGTGCCTACTGGCAGTCTACTAGAATGCCTACTGGCAGCATACTGGAGTGCCTACTGGCAGCCTACTGGCAGCCTACTGGAGTACCTAGCAGCCTGAAGTGCCCACTGGCAGCCTACTGGAGTGCCTACTGGCAGCCTACTGAGTGCCTACTGGTTGCCTATTGGCAGCCTACTGGAGTGCCTATTGCAGCCTACTGGAGTGCCTACAGGCATGCTACTGAAGTGCCTACTGACAGCCCACTGGAGTGCCTACTGGCAGCCTACTGAAGTGCCTACTGGCAGCCTACCGGAGTGTCTACTGGCAGCCTACTGGAGTGCCTACAGGCATGCTACTGAAGTGCCTACTGACAGCCTACTGGATTGCCTACAGGCATGCTACTGGAGTGCCTATTGCAGCCTACTGGGGTGCCTACTGGCAGCATACTGAAGTGCCTACTGGCAGCCTACGGGAGTGCCTACTGGCAGCCTACTGAAGTGCCTACTGGTAGCCGACGGAAGTGCCTACTGGGGTGCCTACTGGCAGCCTAATGGAGTGCCTACTGGCATATAGAACACATTGGAACTCAGGGAACGAGGTATCACTTTCACCCCAGTAGTTTAATTTGGATTGTTTTATTTTGATTGGAATGACATGACATACACATGTAATATACTCTCTCAGCTTGTCCTATGTAGTTATGTATTCACACTACGATACCCCACCCCCACCCCACCCAACCAGATATTACAGCTTGTAAAAACAGATGAATATATGATGGCTGCCTTGGAACATTGTCAATTAACACAGTATTACTAAATTGTGTAGGTGGCTGGCAAGTATTCATTGTTTACGCTTATGAAATGCTGTTGTGTGACAAGTTATTAGCTCCTTCGATTTTTCATTTTCCATAACATTAACGATCCAAAATGACATGCCAATTGTAGCATTATAATGCGACGCGGGTATCTTGCCCAACACAGTGAACAAAACAACCGCCCCCCACACACACACACTGAATAAATGACCTCCCAAACATATGTTTATGCGTTGACTACATGAGTTTTATATGAAAAATTCCACGAGATCTACAAAATTGGAGATAATAAATCCAATAAGTCGAATAATTCTATTAACATTTATCGCTGTAGATAATTAAAGCTTAATAATTCTATTAACATTTATCGCTGTAGATAATTAAAGCTTAATAATTCTATTAACATTTATCGCTGTAGATAATTAAAGCTTAATAATTCTATTAACATTTATCGCTGTAGATAATTAAAGCTTAATAATTCAATTAACATTTATCGCAGTAGATAATTAAAGCTTAATAATTTTATTAACATTTATCGCTGTAGATAATTAAAGCTTAATAATTCTATTAACATTTATCGGTGTAGATAATTAAAGCTTAATAATTCTATTAACATTTATCGCTGTAGATAATTAAAGCTTAATAATTCTATTAACATTTATCGCTGTAGATAATTAAAGCTTAATAATTCTATTAACATTTATCGCTGTAGATAATTAAAGCTTAATAATTCTAACATTTATCGCTGTAGATAATTAAAGCTTAAGAATTCTATTAACATTTATCGCTGTAGATAATTAAAGCTTAATAATTCAATTAACATTTATCGTTGTAGATAATTAAAGCTTAATAATTCTATTAACATTTATCGCTGTAGATAATTAAAGCTTAATAATTCTATTAACATTTATCGCTGTAGATAATTAAAGCTTAATAATTCAATTAACATTTATCGCTGTAGATAATTAAAGCTTAATAATTCAATTAACATTTATCGCTGTAGATAATTAAAGCTTAATAATTCTATTAACATTTATCGCTGTAGGTAATTAAAGCTTAATAATTCTATTAACATTTATCGCTGTAGATAATTAAAGCTTAATAATTCAATTAACATTTATCGCTGTAGATAATTAAAGCTTAATAATTCAATTAACATTTATCGCTGTAGATAATTAAAGCTTAATAATTCTATTAACATTTATCGCTGTAGGTAATTAAAGCTTAATAATTCTATTAACATTTATCGTTGTAGATAATTAAAGCTTAATAATTCTAATTAACATTTATCGCTGTAGATAATTAAAGCTTAATAATTCTATTAACATTTATCGCTGTAGATAATTAAAGCTTAATAATTCTATTAACATTTATCGCTGTAGATAATTAAAGCTTTATAATTCTAACATTTATCGCTGTAGATAATTAAAGCTTAAGAATTCTATTAACATTTATCGCTGTAGATAATTAAAGCTTAATAATTCTAATTAACATTTATCGCTGTAGATAATTCAAGCTTAATAATTCAATTAACATTTATCGTTGTAGATAATTAAAGCTTAATAATTCTATTAACATTTATCGCTGTAGATAATTAAAGCTTAATAATTCTATTAACATTTATCGCTGTAGATAATTAAAGCTTAATCATTCAATTAACATTTATCGCTGTAGATAATTAAAGCTTAATAATTCAATTAACATTTATCGCTGTAGATAATTAAAGCTTAATAATTCTATTAACATTTATCGCTGTAGGTAATTAAAGCTGAATAATTCTATTAACATTTATCGTTGTAGATAATTAAAGCTTAATAATTCTATTAACATTTATCGCTGTAGATAATTAAAGCTTAATAATTCTATTAACATTTATCGCTGTAGATAATTAAAGCTTAATAATTCTATTAACATTTATCGCTGTAGATAATTAAAGCTTAATAATTCTATTAACATTTATCGTTGTAGATAATTAAAGCTTAATAATTCTATTAACATTTATCGCTGTAGATAATTAAAGCTTAATAATTCTATTAACATTTATCGCTGTAGATAATTAAAGCTTAATCATTCAATTAACATTTATCGCAGTAGATAATTAAAGCTTAATAATTCTATTAACATTTATCGCTGTAGATAATTAAAGCTTAATAATTCTATTAACATTTATCGCTGTAGATAATTAAAGCTTAATAATTCTATTAACATTTATCGCTGTAGATAATTAAAGCTTAATAATTCTATTAACATTTATCGCTGTAGATAATTAAAGCTTAATAATTCTATTAACATTTATCGCTGTAGATAATTAAAGCTTAAGAATTCTATTAACATTTATCGCTGTAGATAATTAAAGCTTAAGAATTCTATTAACATTTATCGCTGTAGATAATTAAAGCTTAAGAATTCTATTAACATTTATCGCTGTAGATAATTAAAGCTTAAGAATTCTATTAACATTTATCGCTGTAGATAATTAAAGCTTAAGAATTCTATTAACATTTATCGCTGTAGGTAATTAAAGCTTAATAATTCTATTAACATTTATCGCTGTAGATAATTAAAGCTTAAGAATTCTATTAACATTTATCGCTGTAGATAATTAAAGCTTAATGATTTTATTAACATTTATCGCTGTAGATAATTAAAGCTTAATAATTCTAATTAACATTTATCGCTGTAGATAATTAAAGCTTAATAATTCTATTAACATTTATCGGTGTAGATAATTAAAGCTTAATAATTTTATTAACATTTATCGCTGTAGATAATTAAAGCTTAATAATTCTAATTAACATTTATCGCTGTAGATAATTAAAGCTTAATAATTCTATTAACATTTATCTCTGTAGATAATTAAAGCTTAATAATTCTAACATTTATCGCTGTAGATAATTAAAGCTTAATAATTCTAATTAACATTTATCGCTGTAGGTAATTAAAGCTTAATAATTCAATTAACATTTATCGCTGTAGATAATTAAAGCTTAATAATTCTAATTAACATTTATCACTGTAGGTAATTAAAGCTTAATAATTCAATTAACATTTATCGCTGTAGATAATTAAAGCTTAATAATTCTATTAACATTTATCACTGTAGGTAATTAAAGCTTAATAATTCTATTAACATTTATTGCTGTAGATAATTAAAGCTTAATAATTCTAACATTTATCGCTGTAGATAATTAAAGCTTAATAATTCTATTAACATTTATCGCTGGAGATAATTAAAGCTTAATAATTCTATTAACATTTATCGCTGTAGATAATTAAAGCTTAATAATTCTATTAACATTTATCGCTGTAGATAATTAAAGCTTAATAATTCTATTAACATTTATCGCTGTAGATAATTAAAGCTTAAGGCATCACCAATAATATACAGTTACAAAACTGTGTATGTGTTTTGCATATATCATTTTTTTGCTATTTAAATACCGTTAGGTTTCACACTACTGGAGGGAGCCCCGTGTACTCTTTCCAGTGGCGGGTCACATGATGTTGTTTCTAAATGTTTACATCGAATAGCTCTCTGGCGTGTGTCACGACTTCATTCCAAAGGCTTAAATCTGTTGACTTTGTATGACATGTCAACCACAAAAATAAAATGGGTTTGACTTATTTGATGAAGAGTGGAGTATTTATTTCTCACTATTTATTTATTTATTTATTTATTGGTGTTTAAGGTCACATACTTATGCACAACGGCTAATCGTGACCGTGACAGTTTTACGGGTGGAGGAAGCCGGAGTACCTGGAGAGAACCACCGAGCAACGACGAGCAGGTGCTAGCTCTCCAACATCGTAACTCTGAACTCTGCACCGCAGCACAGGCAGGGTTAGATTGGTTGAAGACCTGCGTACCATCGACGTGCAGTACGCCTCAGTACACAGCGTCATCGTGCCCCCATGTAGGCAATCGGGGTGAAGTGTCTTGCCCAAGGACACAACGCGGTTGCCGCAGGTGGGATTCGAACCGAGGACCTCTCGGCTTGCAGCCTGCACCTCTACCAACTGAGCCACCGCGCCCCCATTTATTTCTCACTATCCCCACCCCACGCCAGTGGAAACTTTCATGTTGGTCTCCTGGACAAATAACACATCACTGCAAAACACGCATGCGTTATGCGTGTAGCTTCGTTTAAACTGGTGATGTATTGTTATGTGTCTCATTAATGAAGAGGGCACCGCGATTTCTTTCCAGTGATTTGTCACATATTTTAATTCTGCAATTTCATTGCAGTAGTTGACAACTGATAACTCTATGGATAATGGTATATGACGTGACTGTTGCAATAGTCGGAAAAGTATTTCCCCCACCTCCACAAGATTCTTGTTTATGTTTATACGTTGATTACTTTGAATTTTATTCTTTAATCTTGGTTTGGATGATATGGCAATAACAAGCTCAATTTTAGAATACTACTTTTGTCAATTTCCCTGCTGCTAGTAGCTCTTTCCAACGTCCAATAATGTGTCACATGATGTCGTCTCGAAAATTATAGTTGTTTCTTTAATATATTAACGATTTTGTATGATCTGACATTTTGTAATATTTTAAAGCGACTCCTGCAACTTGCACACCGCAGAGAGCTTACCACTCCCCCTCCCCACCCCACCCCCCCAAAAAAAACATAAATAAATAAATTAGCCCTCAAACATATATTTATGTGTTGACCACTTTAGTGTATTATGAAATAATTCTATGAAATTTACAAAATTGGAGCCAATAATTCTAGTATTTGAAGTCGAATACTTCGTTTAACATTTATCGGCTTCACGCCTCGACAGATCACCGAAATTAAACAACGTCGAGCCCGGTTAGTCCTCGGATGGGCGACCGTCTGAGCGATCGATTCGGACTTCCGCGTTGTGTCCTTGGGCAAGGCACTTCACTCCGATTGTCCACATGGGGGCTCGATGACGCCGTGTACTAAGGCGTGCTGCACGTCGATGGTGCGCATGTCTTCAACCAATCTAACCCTGCCTGTGCTGTAGTGCGAGGTTACGATGTCGGGCAGCTGGCAGCTGCTCGTCGTTGCTCGGTGGCTCTCTCCGGGTACACCGACTTCCTCCACCCGTAAAACTGTCACTGATACGATCCTGGCTGTTAAAGTGTAGTTAAAACCCTAATAAATAAATACTGCACACAATTGAAGCTTGTGGCATCACCAGTAGTATACGGTTACAAAACTGTGTATGTGGTTTGCACATATCATGATTTTGACTGTTGAAATACCATTAGGTGTCACACTCCCGAAGAGGGCCCCCGTGAGATCTTTCCTTCGGCGTGCCACATGATGTCGTTTCTGAATGTTTACACCGAGTAACTCTCAAATCTTTTCATTCCAGAAGTTTAAATCTTATGCTTTTGTATGGCATGCCGCCAATTACAACTAGATGGTATCATTTGTGTACAAAGCACACGCATTTGCATTCTTGATTATTGGTTAATGCAGACAGAAATGAAAAGGAATTATATAAAATTTGAAACCTTTATACATATCTACTGACCCTATCTGAACATATGAACACACTTTCAATGTTTTGAATTACCCCCCCCCCCCCCCCCCCCCGAGTCTTTTGCAGGAAACTGATTCTCTAATGACAAATGTGTCACTATGGGTGCCACAAGTTGCCGAATCAAAAATCTGAAACCTTTATGCACATCTAGAGACCCTACCTGAACACATGAACACTCTTTAAGCGTTTTTATTTAAAACCCCCAAGGTGTCTTTTGCCGGAAAGTGATTCTCTAACGACAAAAGAGGAGCTATGGGCGCCACATAGGGCTGAAACAAAAATCTGGAACCTTTATGCACAACTAAAGACCCAACCTGAACATATGAACACACTTTCGACATTTCGAATTAAAACCTCCAGGAGCTTCCACCCGAAACTGCATGATTCTCTAACGACAAAAGTGGCACAACGGACACCACTTGGGGTTGAATTAAAAATCAAAAACCTGTATGCACATCTAGATATCGTACTGGAACGTTTGAACACACTTTCATCGTTTCAAATGAAAACTCCTAGGATCCTTTCGCCGCAAACCGATTCTCTAACGACAAAAGTGATGCTATGCGTGCCCAAGAGGGCTGAATAAAAAATCTGAAACCTTTATGCACATCCAGAGTCCCAACTGGAACATATGAACACACTTTCAATATTTCGAATTAAAACCCCTAGGAGCCTTTAACCGGAAACCGATACTCTAATGACAGCAGATGCGCTATGGGCTCAACATAGGGCCTAATAAAAAATCTGAAACTTTTATGCCCACCTAGAGTCCATACCTGAACATATGAACACACTTTTAGCATTTCGAATTAAAAGCTGTAGTAGCTTTTGCTGGAAACCAATTCTCAATCAAGTGGCGCTACGAGTGCCACACAGGGCCGAATCAAAATTGCGAAAATGTTTTGCACATCTAGAGATCCTACCGGTACATATGAATACACGTTCAACATTTCGAAATTTAACACCTAAGGGCTTTGCCAGAAAACCGATTCTTTCACTACAAAAGTGACGATACGGGTACCACTTGGGTCCGAATTGAAAATCCAAAACCTTTATGCACATCTCGACATCCCACTAGAGCGTAGGAATACACTTTTAACATTTCGAATTAAAACACTTGGGTGCTTTTCGCCACAAAACGATTCTTTAACGACTTAAGTGGCACTAGGGGTGCCACACGGGGCCGGAACAGAAATCTGAAACCTTTATGCACATCTAGCGACCCTACTGGAACATATTAACATACTTTCAACGTTTCGAATTAAAACCCATAGGAGCCTTTCGCCACAAACCTATTCTCTAACGACGAAAGTGGCGCTACGAATGCCCCACAGAACCGTATAAAAAATTCCAAACCTTTATGCACATCTAGAGACCCTACTGGAACATATTAACACACTTTCAACATTTCGAATTAAACCCCCAGGTGCCTTCCACTGTGAACTGATTTTCTCAAAATAAAACTAGATCGAGTTATTTGTGTGCAAAGCACACAATGGTGTATCCCCGCATTTCCTTAGCAACACTTTAGCATAGTTTAAACGTTTAGAATTAAATACCCCAGGAGCCTTTCGAAGAAGACGGATTTTCCAACAATAAAAGTGGTTCCACTGGAACCACCTGGGGCCAAATCAAAATTTCGAAACCTTCATGCACATCTAGAGGTGTTACCTGAACACATTAGCATTGTTTAAGCGTTTCGAATTAAATACCCTAGGAGCCTTTCAATGAAAACTGATTTTCTAACGATAAAAGTGGTTCCACTGGAACCACAGGGGACAAAATCAAAATTCCGAAACCTTCATGCACATCTAGAGATGTTATCTGAACACATTAGCATAGTTTAAACGTTTTGAATTAAATACCCTAGGAGCCTTTCGATGAAAACTGATTTTCTAACGATAAAAGTGGTTCCACTGGAACCACCGGGGGCAAAATCAAAATTCCGAAACCTTCATGCACCACCGGGGGCAAAATCAAAATTCCGAAACCTTCATGCACATCTAGAGATGTTACCTGAACACATTAGCATAGTTGAAGCGTTTCAAATTAAATACCCTAGGAGCCTTTCGACGAAAACTGATTTTCTAACGATAAAAGTGGTTCCACTGGAACCACCGGGGGCAAAATCAAAATACCGAAACCTTCATGCACATCTAGTACCGGTATGATCTACAAATGTTACCTGAACACTTTAGCATAGTGTTACAAATGCCACTTTTAAAATATCCATTCCTTAAATACACCCCTTTTTAAATGTATTCCCGCCCCAATAATTTTTAAAAATTGTTTACAACGTCCCAATAAACATTTCAGTGGATTCCAGTGTTTATGGGTACCGGTATATTCTTTAACCCGGTGTAAGTTGGGCAACGTCATTGTGCCATTTGTGGTAATCAATGCATACCGTAGGTTATAAATTGTTATCTGTTGGATGTTAAGCAGTATAAATGTTGTGTCACAACTCCTTCTGCCAGTAAAATTATCCAGGACATAATATAATGTTGGTTTCGTAGCTTTATTGGTTCAAATTCACTCATCTTTATTTTAACATGTGAGCGTAAATTTTGTACTACAAGAAGTCAAGAACGTCACTGTCAAAATGCCTACTGGGATATCTTGACCTATAATATTAAAAACTGACTTGGAATTTCCAAGTGCACCTGAGTTTGCCGTAATGTAATTTTCTCATCTATGGGTTAATTAAAGTTTTAATGATGGGCCTAATATGTTTGATTTGGTGAAATACGGTTGCTGGATTATGCCAACACCTGTGTTTGCCTCATCCAAGCATAGTTTTGTGTTAACGTTCTGTCTGGCGTTTGGCCTTCGGCAGAATTCTGCCGGGATCAAAGTATCACCTTTGCGGAATTCTGGCAGAAGTCATGTGACCTGGCAGAATTTTAACACTATAAAAGCAGCCGACTGCCGTTGCCCGTTGGCTAGAGTCCGAAGGGAACAAGCCATTTTAATTGAAGCCGTAACACTGTAAGTGTTAGCCCAACATTTTATTTTATTATTTTTATTTTCTTTTGTTTCTTTATTATGGAGTCTGAAGTGGCAGAAATAATAACACTTTATTTTTATCTGACCCAGTTAGGATAAGATTTAGAGTCAGTGCCTGAAAGTACGGTGGCTGATTTAGGCCACCCTCAATACTTTTTTTTATCTCGAGATCTCGAGATAATATCTCAAGATCTCGAGATAATATCTCAAGATCTCGAGAAACTATCTCAAGAACTCGAGATAATATCTCAAAATCTCGAGATAAGCATATATAATCGGTGTCACCTTTCGATCATTAGCATGAATTCACTCAAACTGTTTATTCACTTGTCGCATCTTTTTCGACTGCATATTCGTGCCCCCTCCCCCCCCCCCCCCCCCACACACACACACATATGACAATTACACGAACCCACCCCTGTCACACTTGCTGGTGTCTTGTTCCCACTCCAATCCTAAAGTGTCAACCTAGCACCCGGTACCTCCCAGTACCTACTGTAGCGCCTTTTACCCCAAATTTCGACGTTTTCTCACTACTTTACAAGATGAAAAGTTTGTGTCTGTCTAACACTCCAAATCCAAAGTGTTGATCCAGTACCCGGTACCTCCTAGCGCATACTGTAGTGTTTTTTACCCTAAAACTCAACGTTTTCTCACTTCTTTTCCTCCTAGTTTACTCACTACTTTACAAGACACTTACCCATAAATACCAAATATTTCCTTCCAGCTCCACGTTGAATGGAGTGATTTTTACCACAACTCAAAAAGTTTACACACTACTTTACAAGACACAGACCCGTAAATACCAAATAGGACCTCTCGGCTTGTAGCTTGCACCTATACCTACTGAGCCACGCCGCCCCCCCCCCCTCCCCCCACACACACAGGACCAAACAATCTTATGATACGGGATGTCCCGTATTACAGTCGGTTCATGAGATGACGTTGAAGGTGGGGGTCACAAGTACGGGGGGGGGGAGGGGGGAGGGGAGGGGTGTTCTCATATGACCGGGTGAGCGAAACGGAGGATCGTATTGTTAATTGGGGTACCATGTTGTAGATGGTTAAGGGTGGCAGAAAACAACGTTGACGGGGCTTCATCTTGTTCGGAGATACTGGGAATCGGGTTCAAGTTGTCCTTCTTTATATGCGGGGGACTGGATACTTCACTGTTGGAGTTGTCACTGTCGGGTATCTCCCTGGATAAGTGTGAAAGGTGTATGGACCGTTAACACTTGTCGGGTGACAGGTCAATCCTTTCATTACTACATGTTATTGGGTTTTGTGTGGAAACAATCTTAGTCATGCCCATCCTGCCACGTTTGGAATTTGGGGGTGGGGGCGGTGATTCCATTTGCCTCTTGGGTTCAGGGTTATGGGTTTCAATTTGGTCCGGGGGGGGGGGGGGTCAAAGGATGGCTGGGTATTGACCACAAATTCACGGTTTTGTCTAGCATCTGCAGCCTTGTACTGGGAAAGCCCTTTTCTAACAGTGACGTTTGGAATACGTGAAGGCCCTAAACACTCGTCTGGAAGCAGTATCCGCAGGGGGTAACTAGTTACGCCTAATCCAGACTTTTCAAACAAATGAGAGGAAAGGGAATCCGACGGTAGGTTTATAGCTGTCGCTGGTGTAAAATTATTATACACAGAGTAGCAACGTCGATTTGCTCGGTCAAAATGGACGCGGGAATGGGGTTAAAGTTATGTGTCTCAGTCACCAAAAGTGGAAAGTAGGTGACAAACCACCAAGGGAGTGGGTGGTTGATTTCACTGTGGGGATGAAACGTTTTAACGTGGAGCTAGGGGAGCTATTTAGTATTTACGGGTCTGTGTTTTGCAAAGTAGTGAGTACACTTTGTGAGTTGTGGTAAAAATCACTCCATTCAAAGTGGAGCTGGAAGGAAATATTTGGTATTTATGGGTAAGTGTCTTGTAAAGTAGTGCGTAAACTTTGTGTTTCAGGGTAAACATCACTACAATCAGCGTGGAGCTAGGAGGAAAAGAAGTGAGAAAACGTGGAGTTTTAGGGTAAAAAATACTACAGTATACACTAGGAGGCACTGGATCAACACTTTGGATTTGGAGTGTTAGACAGACACAAACTTTTCATCTTGTAAAGTAGTGAGAAAACGTCGTGTTTTGGGGTAAAAGGCACTACAGTAGGTACTGCGAGGTACCGGCTGCTAGGTTGACACTTTAGGATTGGAGTGGAAACAAGACACCAACATTATATTAGAACTGGACTGAGATTTGGTGGGCTTTCATAACTAATAAGCAACAAAGTGGTTGGTTGAAAAGCTATTCATTTTTTTGAGGGGCAGGGGCTGATTCGTGTAATTGTCATGGGAGGCATGAATATGTTGCAGTCGTGGCTGAGTAGGTATAGGTGCAAGCTACAAGCCGAGATGTCCTAGGTTCGGCAACCGCGGTGTGTCCTTGGGCAAGACACTTCACCCTCTTTGCCTACGTGGGGGCACGGTGTCGTTGTGAACTAAGGCGTGCTGCACGTCGATGGTGCACCTGTCTTCAACCAATGATGACCCTGCTTGTGTGGAGTTAGTATGTTGGGGAGCTGACAGTTGCTCGCCGTTGCTCGATGGTTCTCTCCGGGTACTCCGGCTTCCTCCACCCGTAAAACTGTCATGGTTATGATTAGCCATTGTGCAGAAATATGTGACTTAAGCAACAACAACTAAATAAATTACTAAACTGATTGGTCCCCTCTGTTCGTACCGACTGAAACCCATTCCAACCTGGGAAACCTTAATTTCGCCATACATGAGAGCATAGAACCCCAAGACCACGTGCCATAGACCAGCAGAAGGCTTCTGACATGGTCAGCTCACCTCCCCAACAATAGTTGGCATTAGCTCTTAGCGCATTCGTGTTTTTTCTTCACCAATAGGACTGATATAGTCGGTACATGAGCTAGCAGGGAGAATGCTGTTAAACCCCAATCATTAATTCAAATATAACAGTGAAGATTGGGAAGAATCTTATGAAAATTGCAAACATTTCTGTGCACACGGGCCTGCATCTAACAGATACCTACCACACGCAGCACTTGGATGAGAGTTTTCTAGAATTTTCAGTGTTTAGACTCAGATTAGGAAAAAGGAGGTGGCGATGCACTCCAAGCTAGGCAGAAATCTCCGGGGAGGAGAACATATAGGGACCAGGAGGCATCAGATTGCCGGGTCTGTCGAGAAAGGGGCTCTTTGTGGGAAGCGTAGTATCGAAAAGGAGGGAGTGGATGCGTTATAACCTGGTAGGGATAAGCAATGCTCTCAGGTCATGAGAGCATCTTTCCCTTATATCATTGGAAGGATTCTGGAGGAGGGTCCCCCTTACTTCTTAGGGTGATAAGAGGAAGGGAAACTTGTTGCGCCCCGGGAGGGGTTTGTTTGATATATGGAGTGGAAGGAGGCACCAAATGGCCAGTTAATCTACGGTGGGGATGCTACTGTGAGAATATTTGGGAGGAAATCCCTTTATGGGACCTGGCGTAGCAAAATAGAAAGTGGGGTGCTACTTGTTTCAAATGTCGCGGGAACATCTTTTCAACACAACATTGCGAGGTTCACTGTTTGGCGGGAAAGACACTTTCGCTTATTAAACATGTTTTGGGAGCTATAGCAGCGACAGGTCAAACCGGGCGGTATGTTCACGGGATTGAGTTTCGACTATCATTGCAGGGTGGTTCGCCGTGGTGTAGTTTTAAGGGATATTGTTGGGAGTCCCAATGGAGGAGTATGAAAAGTGTATTCATAGTTGGCTTTTGTCGGAGGACAAATGAATGGTGTGATGCGCTATCGGGGTTTGGGTTGGCAAGATGTTGCTGTCATAAATTGGGTGTGTCTGTGTCATCCTGTGAGTTAAGAGGGAGCGGTCTGTAGCGCGTGGTCCTGATGGAACTATGCTCTCATGGATGGCGAAATTAAGGTTTCCCAGTTTGGAATGGGTTTCACCCGGTGAGAACATAGGGGACCAATCAATCTTATGGGACGGGATGTCCTGTATTACTCCTGTCGGTTCATGAGTTAACGTTGGTGGTGGGGGTCACAAGCACTGGTGTGGGGGGGAGTCTCCTGTGAGCGGGTGAGAGTATGTGATCACGGAGGATCGTATGGTTAATCGGGGTGCCATGTTGCAGCTGGTTAAGGGTGGCAGTAAACGACGTTTAGGGGGCTTTTTCTTGTTCGGAGATACTGGAAATCGGGTTCAAGTTGCCCTTCTATATATGCGCGGGACTGTATGCATCACCATTGGAGTTGTCACTTTCGGGTATGTCTCTGGAGGAGTGTGAAAGGTGTATGGACCGTTGAGACTTGTCGGGCGACAGGTCAATCTTTTCATTACTACATATAATTGGGTTTTGTGTGGAAACAATGTTAGTCGTGCCCATTCTGCCACGTTTGGGATTCACGGGGGGGGGGGGGGGGGGAATTCTATTTGCCTCTTGGGCTCAGGGTTATGTGTTTCAATTTGGGTGTGTAATTTTGAGAACGGCTCCTGGGTGTCAGGAGATTGCTGGGTATTGACCATAAATTCCCAGTTTTGTCTAGCATCTGCAGCCTTGTACTGGGCAAGCCATTTTCTAACACTGACGTTGGTAATAGGCGAGGTCCTTAATCACTCGCGTCCGGAAGTATTATCCGCAGGAGGTAACTACTTACGCCTAATCCAGACTTTTCAAACCAACGAGAGGAAAGGGAATCCTAGGGTAGGTTTATAGCTGTCGCTGGTGTAGGGTTATTAGACATCTGGTAGCACCGTCGATTTGCTCGGTCAAAATGGACGCGGGTATGGGGTTAAACTTATGCTGTATGTCTCAGTCAGCAAAGTGGAAAGTAGGTGAATAATCCGCCAAGGGATTGGGGACGAAATCTTTCAGCGTGGAGCTGGGGGGGGGGGGCTATTTGGTATTTACGGGTTTGTCTTGTAAAGTAGTGAGTAAACTTTGTGAGTTGTGGTAAAAATCACTCTATTCAATGTGGAGCTGGAAGGAAATATTTGGTATTTATGGGGGTGTGTCTTCTAAAGTAGTGAGTAAACTTTGTGTTTTAGGGTAAACATCACTACAATCAGCATGGGGATGGGAGGAAAAGAAGTGAGAAAACGTTGAGTTCTAGGGTAAAAACACTACAGTATGCACTAGGGTGTACCGGGTACTGTATCAACACTTTGGACTTGGAGTGTTAGACAGACTCAAACTTTTCATCTTGTAAAGTAGTGAGAAAACGTTGTGTTTTGGGGTAAAAGGCATTACAGTAGGTACTGGGAGGTACCGGGTGCTAGATTGACACTTTGGGATTGGAGTGGGAACAAGACACCAGCAAGTGCAAGTTCGGATGACGGGACTCGGTTTATATTAGTGCTGGACTGAGATTTGGTGGGCTCTCATAACTTCACAACAAGGTGATTGGTTGATAAGTTTTCGGAGTGACAGGAGTGGATTCGTGTAATTGTTACGAGGGTGGGGGGGGGGGGGTGGGGCACGAATATGTGGCAGTCGGAAAAGATGCGACAAGTGAATAAACAATTTGAGTGAATTCATGCTAATGATCAAGAGGTGACACCGATTATATATGCTAATCTCGAGATCTCGAGATATTATCTCGAGATCTAGAGATATTATCTCGAGATTTTGAGATAGTTTCTCGAGATCTTGAGATATGAATGAATGAATGAATGAATGAATGAATGGTTTTATTCAGTAGTGCCACATGTATACAATCGAATCCAAAAATATACATAAAGGTAACATTATTCACAACTACATGATTGCACCACAGGGAGATGACGTAGCCACTAGTGGCTGTCTCCCCGTCATTCCCGTTTAAAAAAAGATGAACAAGAAAAGGTGAAAAACCAAAAAAAAAAAAAAAAAAAAAAAAACAAATACGAAGAAAAGAAAAGAAAAAATGAGAAAAAAAAATGAATGAGAAGCAGACATGAGAATCGAGGCAATCCTGGCAACAGCGTATTCTCCAGTAGGAGGTCAGTTTATGTCCCTACTATAAAGGATATGTTAGGCTGGTTCGTTCCATAATGTGAAAAATCTATTCTATGTTTCTGGGATGTCAGGAAGATTGAGTTCAATAGAAAGGTAGCGATGAGATAGACAGAGCTACGGTCGACAGTCGGGGCATACTGGATTGTTACAGTTGATATGTAGTGAGTATGAGCTTAGAAATAATTCAGTTAAAGTTTTTTTGAATAGTGGTCTTGAATAATTTTGAACGAATGGTTCAATATTGTTCCACGTTCTAGGGAAAGTGTGTATGGGAAGATTAGCAGAAAACTCTTTTGTAAGTTACCTGACTGTCTGGTGTCCATACCGGAGGGATTTTGGTATATTTTAAAGGTATTCTCAAAACTTTCAGGCAACGTTTTATTTTGCCAATCATGCATAAACAGCTGAACGTGAAACTTATACAGGTCTGTGAATTTTAAAATACGTTGGTTTCTAAACAGTGGGTCGGTGTGCGCATTGAATTTTTTGTTGCATATAATTCGCATGGCTTTTTTTTTTGCAGTTTTGTGAGCGCTCTAGTGGAGGGCGAGTGCCCCCAAATTTGAATACCGTACAGCATGTGACTGTGAATTAGCGAATAATATAATGTTTTTAAGCATTTTTGTGGCAGAATCCGTTTCACTCTATTTATGGCATAAATAGCCCTAGAAATTTTAGAGCAGACAACCGAAAGATGGTGCCTGAAGTTCAGATTTTCATCCACATAGATTCCTAAGAATTTGACAAATTTTTCTGCTTGGTTATTTGCGATAGGGGAGATGGTTGAATTGTTAAGTACAATTTCCCTATTTCCAATAGAGTAAGTATCCCCCTGTGGATGTAAAATGATGAACTTTGTCTTACTTTCGTTGAGGACAAGTTTATTCGCCATACACCAATTATATATCTTGTTGAGTTCGTTGTTTGCTAATTCTATAATTGCGTCCAAGTTATTGCCAGTCGTGTGGGCAGTAGTGTCATCGGCATACGATAACATTTTCATCGACGTGGAATTTATAATATCGTTGATATAAATAATAAAAAGAAGCGGTCCAAGGATAGACCCTTGCGGAACACCAGTAGATATGTCCAGAAATCCAGAACAGACATTTCTGAATGATACCGATTGACATCTCTCTGTGAGATAATTTTTAAACCAGGTATTCGCATGCCCTCGAATTCCATAGACTTCTAACTTTTTAAGTAAAATTGAATGATTTATGGTATCAAATGCTTTAGAAAAGTCGAGAAAAAGACCTAATGTACAGTATTTTGTTGGCTGATCGTTCATTTTGCCGACGGTATTGACAAGATGTAGTACCGGATGTATTGTTGAGTGTGTCTTTCTAAAACCAAACTGATGTTGATGGATTATCTTTTTATCCTCCAGGAAATATGTTAACCTAGCATACATTAATTTTTCTAGTATTTTAGAGAATATCGGTAAAATACTAATGGGTCTATAGTTGTTGAATAGCTGTTCATTGCCAGATCTGAAGACGGGAATTATTTTAGCTGTTTTCATTTTTTCCGGTACAATGCCAGTTGAGAATGAAAGGTTAATTATGTGTGTTAGGGGTTCAACTACTTCATATATGATTTCCTTTACCATTTTTGAGGACATATTGTCAAGGTCTCGACTCGGTTTTGGGTTTAGTTTTTTTGTGCACTGAATTACTTCGTGTGGACTAGTTGTTACGATAAAGAAAGATTCTGTGTTCCTTCTCTCAATATAATCGGAAAAACACGAGAGGGAGGAGGCAATGACTCACTAAGTTTTTTGCAAATGTTAACGAAGTATGAGTTAAATTTAGTGGCTATTTCTTCGGCGTCGGTTATTTCAACATTATCATCGACGAATATCGATGGGGCGGTAAGGGTAGGGTTGGATTTATTAATTACTTTCTTTAATATATCCCACGTTTTTTTCATGTTATGTTTGTTTTCTCGAAGTATAGTGTTATAATAATCTGTTTTGCGAGCTCGTTTTAGTCTGTTGTAAATGGTGCAGTACGTTTTGTATTTCAATTTGTTTTGCATTGTTGGGTTTTTTAATTTTTTTACATACAGTTTGTTTTTTTCCAATGAGGACTTTAAAAGACCCGATGTTATCCACGGTTCACGCTTTACAAATTTGAGGGGAACTTTAACAAGTTTTTCTGGAAATGCGTGGTCAAAGGCTGCATGTACAATGCCAAGAAGAGTATTGTAGGCTTCATTCGGACATGATGCGTTCATAACGTTTGAGAAATCACTTGCGGATAACAGGGATTTGAAATGGTTAATGTTTTCCTGTTTAAATGATCTTTTTGGAGTTTGAACGGTTTTAGTATGTCTTTTAGCTGATTCGTCAACATAAAATGTTGCAAAATGGTCGCTTACATCAGTAATAATTATTCCAGATGTTTGTGATTTGATTTTATTGCAGAAGATATTGTCGATTATAGTGGCAGAGTGGTCCGTGATTCGCGTTGGTCTCGTGATAGCAGGCATAAATCCAGTACTGAATATAATATCTATGAATAAATCAGTTTCTGTGTGTTTGCAGAAACCCAGTAGGTCAATATTAAAATCACCCATAAGATAAACAGTTTTGTTTTGGTCACCTAGCATATCTAGTAAAATCGATAGTTTTTCCAGGAATAAATGAAGGTCGGCTTTAGGGGCTGTGTTGGGTCTATAAATGATTCCAATAATTTGTTTTTCCTTCGTCGCAATCTCAACGAACAGGGACTCAAATACATGTGGGATAAACACAGATAGATCTTCGCGAATTTTAAATGGAATACAGTCTTTAATAAAAAGCCCCACACCTCCCCTACCGTCGTCGTTCTCAAGTCGCTGTCGTGTGGTCAAGGGATGGTAACCATCAAGTGAGTAGGTAATATTTTCTTTTATACTAAATGTTTCTGTTAAGCCTATTACATCCAAAATATTGGATTCGGATTGAAGATTACATATTAAGTCATGCAGGGGTTCCCAGTTAGCATTAAGACTTCGACAGTTAATGTTAAAGAGACTGAGTGTATTGGGTATTTTTGAGATCTCATTATTAAAGCGTTCCGGTGTATAATATTCGCAGCTACGTTTCTCAATGGTACAGGGTGCGTTCAGTTCGTCCGATTCGTTATGGGTGATTGCATCGTTAAACTGGGTAATAAAATCAAAGGAGCTGCTGCTCTGTATCTCATCAAATGTCAATGTGTTAGCCATGATCAAGGATCCGGATGATAGCCATACTATTCTGAAAGATACCAAACGGTTTAACAACAATGTTTAATCTGATATTTTTCAAGACGAATTGTGAGCTGTTGTCAGGATTGTGAGATACAGCAAGCCTCAGAGAAGGATCGCCTCTTAGATAAATCATGATCAGTTTTCCTTTTAATATTCAACTAGTTAAGCTGGTTTTGATAATTTTTTAGAATGGAATTTGTTATGGGCATCGTTAGAATATATCATACATCAGTGGGTGTGGTATAAAAATGTGTCACGTATAAAACAATATCAGTGTAGTAATGCACATTTCTGGACAAAAATACAGACATCACATACAGAATACACAAAATATAGCCAGTTAAGTATATCAATATGAATATGTGGGAGGATAATAGTGGCCGTAGGACTCTTAAACGTTCTCTTTAAAGTTCAGTAAAGTAATTAATAAATTAAAGTAGTTAAAATATTACGGCGTCATGTTTCTTCTGTGAGAGCGTCTAGCATCACATGGAGAAACATTTTCTCAAAACCAGCCTATTCATAAACAATTGCTGGGTTAGCGTTCACCAGGAATGGGAGCATTTTCTAAGAAAAAGATTTGTAAAGGTATTTAGACTGTAAACATTGTAAATATTAGCAAGTGAAGATGAGGAAGGTATGTTTCTCCAACACTGAAAGAGTATGTTCATAAACCATCGCTGTGTTAGGGTTCAGTGGTGAACGCTTACTAACGTTCTCAAATAAACCCCACCAAAGCTATTTTAGTCCAATAATTACCCCCCCCCCCCCCCATGACACCGCCGATGCTAATGGCCAACGAATCCAATGTCCATTAACATTAGGATCACTGACCATCACCCTCGGCGGCCGCTTCGTTGGCAACAGTATTGCCAGCACCACCAAACGCAGTGGGTAAGACTTTCAATTTCTATTCCTATTTTTTATAGCCTTAAATGTTTTCAATGCAATTACCGTATAGGCGCACAAGGCGGGGCATATTACTTGATGATGACCTCGTTGTAAATATCGATAAACAATTCTAGAGAAATTCGATATTTACTTTGTCTAGCCTAACTCGTGGTTTAAATGGTCGCCGTGTATAAGCGTAAATAAACTACCTCGAACAAGAAGATTTTGTTACACGGACAAAGTATTACAGCATGTGGTACATCCAACCTGACTGGGTGGCCTAATATGGAAATTTTTACTATTTTCAGGTTGTAAATACTTGTGTTAGTTGTTTATCTGGCTACATGTATCAGTAAACCACAACATTAGTATAACATTAGTATAAACGCTACATGGAGCAGATTTGTAATTGGTGGGATTTTATTGACCATTTGATTGCAATATTTGGAGTCGGACAAACGAAAATAAAACAAAGCAATTAAGGTGATTCTAAAGTCATGGCTTCCAACATGGAAGCCAGAAACACAGAAACATGTGAACATTTCATTGAACAATAACTTGGCAACGAAACAGCCTTGCCCTTGGATACCAGGGTTGGGGGGAATGGTCATGTCACATAGAACGTGATGGGACCCGCAAAATATGTATTTAACAAATTTACGAGTCATTTGGAGACATTAGAAAATGTGTACTGTCAAAAAGTCGGAAATGGCGTGGGCAGGTTTTCAAAAAATAGCGAGACGCCCCACCTTCCAATGAACAACCAACGTGAGCTATCAGTAATGTACTGCAGCAGTTGAGTCTTAATTTTTAATAAAACACATCGAAGATAGGACTAAGCACGTTGTCAACCTGGGTCGTTTCAGTGTCAAAAGTGTCCGCCATGTTTACGGAGGGAAATTCAAAACACTGAAGGTTGTGGGCAACATTGCGACAAAAGATCTCGCCACGTGTCCCGTAAATTCTCATGACAATGCCACTGCTGAAATTCTGATTGTCGATATATCTCAAGGGAGACAGACTAATAGAGGCAAATTGCATTGATTGTCTGTTCTATGTAAATATTCTTCCCTCACCAACTGAAGCAATTAATTTGTTTACATGGATCGACCTTGCCATTAGTTTGTATTCATGCGCCAAAATTACCAATAGAGAACAAAAATTTCAGTTTTCTTCAATTAACAAAACGGTGACATATAGTGGAGTTGGAAACCCATGTTGTATTCTTTCGTTGTTGAAATATTCGTAAACTGGTTGCTTTTTCACTTCTTTTAATCGCAAATCGGGGGAACTATTGTTCGTCATGTAATATTGATGGTTAACTTTATTGGTCTGTCATTCGGCCCCGTTTCGGTGAGTTCCAGAAATAATGCTCCTAATTTTGCGATCTAGTGTGATTTACATTGCGAATCATTGTAAACGATGCATTTCATTAAATTTGTTTGCAATCCACAAAGATCATCGATAATTTCGAATAATCTGTGGGCTATTAGACTCATGCCTGCAAGTGTTTGTTGATCGAAGTTGTTGTCACCGGAAAGCCACACGCGTTGGTAAGGCGCTTGTTCAAAGTGCGAAACAAATTTTTTTTTTTTCTTTCAATCCACCCCACTAGACCTCCTAATCACAAATAAAATATGACAGAAGTGTGAACATGAAATTTTTCTCTAGAAAAATATTTTATTAGTCGTTGCACAGCGTTGCATAGAAATTCTCCACGAAAGTGAAGTATGGCAACACAGACAATGCACAAACGAGCTTCAAAGTTTTGGGAATTGGTCAACTCGCTACCGGGTCAAGTCGCCACGGGTCAACTCCCACCAAAAAAAATAATACAAGGTAGGTTTCTGACACAACATGAGTTTATTCATGATAGAAAACATGGCATTTAACACATTAAAAACACTTTTATACATTAACCACCTTATCGGATTTTTTTCAATAATTGGACGAATATTTTATACTTTGAGCACTGTAACTTATTGGTCAATCGATACGACTTATTGGCGGAATTCAATTCCATAACTTCCCTTCGAGCCTGCATGTAGTCCCGGTAGGTGATTCCAGTGTCACACTTTTTCAACTTTGAAAACTTCTTTTTAGTTTCCAACCAATAACTTGAGCTGTAATTGGCAGAATCAAATAAAATTTGTTGTGTAGGTTCAGCAACAGAAAATGCAGGTCAAGTCAAATCAGGGTTTGATCCGACAATTTTTGCCAGAGTTATGTCCCTTTTTCAATTTTGAAAAATTCTGTTTTTTGTGGAGGGGGGGGGGGGGGAGGGGGAGGTGTGGCCACGCAGTCTTTTATTTTCTATTATTGGGATTTGACGATACACTTTCAACAGGGTCATTTCATGTCAAGACAGTTTTACTTGTGGAAGAGGGCAGGACAGATATATCACTTGTATGGCTAATATTTCCAGGGGCGGTCAACTAGATTACTGATTAGTGCGGTGTGCCATACTTTTAAACTGTAAATAGTTCCCTGTGCAAAAATGGCTGGACCAGTGCATGCAGTGGTCCATCAAAAATTTAAATAAACATACAATTGGATTTATTTTTTAAAAAGTGATGACTCAACTGTTGTTCTCTAGTGCACATAGAAAACATATTCTTCAATGTGAGATTCATATTTTAAGTTTTTGTGGCAGGAAGTTGTCCGTGAGTTAGGGATTTTCAAAAGCATTTTTTTGGTGAGTAAATTCTTTTTTTAAAAATTTTTAGCACCTTTTTGTAATCTATTAGATAGGAAGCAATCATTCATGTATTAAATAACCATTACTGTTGAAAAGTAATGAAAAAAACATCATGTTTTCGACCTGTCCACTCAAACTACAATCTTCAGTTTAGAATCACCTTAAAACCAATTGCTGACGAAGGAATAACGAGAGTTATTCTCCTTAGTTATGTGACATCGTTTTGTTTCCAGGCTACCAATTATCTTCACTGTGCATTATTAAGGACGAAAATAAGCGTGGGAATTGTGGAAGCAGAATTGGTTGCATATAACCGAATATAAACAATTTCGTCGGTGAGAGGTATGGAATGGAGTGGGGTGGTTAGATAAGTGCATTAATATCTAGGACAGACAAAAATTCAAATTCGAAGTAGATTTTCAACTAACATAATACATGGACCCGTAATTATTTATCTACTAATCTTGACAGCAGATTACAGCACTAGTAAGACCCGAGAACTGCAATCACGGCAAATAGATGAGTATGAGTATAACAGTAAGGGTGTTTTCGATGAGGGGAGGGGTGGGGGTAATAATCTATATCGAGAAGAGACCAAGACTGGATTTGATTCAAATAGATAACAGTAAGGGTGTTTTCGATGAGGGGAGGGGTGGGGGTAATAATCTATATCGAGAAGAGACCAAGACTGGATTTGATTCAAATAGATATTTAGGTATCATTAGTATAGGCAACCGCATTTGTATATTTTCTATCATTCTTGGGAGGTTATCAAATTATAAAGCCCTGAACAAATACAAATGTGTCGAGAGCAACTATACAACAGTTATGGGCAAAACTCTAATGAGTGTGGCAGCATTGTTAAAATTGATTTTTCTTGCTCAAAGCGTACATAAATGACCCACAAGACAACAGTTACTGAAAATGTATATCTGGTCTAAAAATAATTCATGGGGTTTACAGTTTTCTCCAAAGTAACTATACAACAGCTGTGGGAAAAAACTGAAAATAGTGGAACAAGATTACTGAAAAAAAGCACTCTTACTGAAGGCCAAAGCCGTTCCCGGAAAAAAAGCAAACAAACAAACTGTGTTGTTAAACACAAACAGAACATTTCTCAATTGCAGCACTGCCCAAAAGCTGCTGTATAATTGCCTTGCAATAATTTTCAGTTTCAGTCCGGGCATAGGCTTTGGGGAACAATGTTAATTTCAGTAATGCTGTTCCACACTTTGCAGCTTTGCCCCAAAACCGTTGTATAATTTTCAGTACAGGCACACATTTATTCTAAGTGTTATTCAGTAGGTCACTTCTGTTGGCTTTAAGTAAGAATGTTAATTTCAGTAATGCTGTTCTCCATATTACAGTTTTGCCCAAGACTGTTGTATAACTGCCTTGGACAAAACGGTGAACTCTATAAAAGTAATTTTCAGTACATGTATAGTTTCCATATAGGTTGTCTTGTTGGTTAGCTGTGTATATTTAGATTGAGCATGTTTATTCTACAATGCTGTTTCACTCAAATGTTGCTGAAATTAATATTCTTGCTCAAAGCCTACATGAATGACCCACAAATCAACAGTTCTTGGAAATGGAAATCTGGCCTAAAAATATTTGATTGGATTTACAGTTTTCTCCAGAGTAACTGTGCAATAGCTGTTGGAAAAACATTAATGAATGGAACAAGTTTACTGAATAAACACTCTTACTGAAGGCCTACAGCTCTGTCCAAAATTGTTCCCAGAGACAAGCTAGCAAGCAAACTGTGTTTGTAAACCCACACAGGACATTTCTCCATTTGACGGACAATGACATTGACAGAAGCTTGTGTGAAATGACTAGTATGTATAATGAGGTATAATAATGTAATGTGTCACCTACATGGCTGCTCTGGGTTTCGAATTCACCCAGAATAGCCATGTGTACGCACATAACCCTGCATATTCAACTCTCAGACTGGGGACTGAGAACTCTGCAAGTATCCCACTATGTATTTCCCTACAGCAGACAAGACAGACAAGTAGATAAAAAAGAGCAACAAGCAAGTGTATATATGGCCTAAAAGTAGTTTATTGGATTTTGTTTTGTAGTGTTTTTCATTCCTGAGTTTAAAGGCAACATTTGAGAGTCTTCCCCTCTCTCTTTTTAGAGCAGGGGGTAGATCTGTTCGAACACTTTTTCTGGTCCCTCTAAGGTTAGGGGCAGAGGTTAGCAAAAGTTGTTTGTCTCGATCACTACCAAGTTTGATTATCATGCATTTCGGGGGAGGGGAAGTGGCACTACTATTCACATTTGAGCACGGCAGCCGATGGGCGTTGACCAGCCTCCTAACTATGTCACATGCCTTGTTGTCTTCCAGCTTCAAGTCATATCGAGATCTTGAGATATTATCTCGAGATCTTGAGATAGTTTATCGAGATCTTGAGATATTATCTCGAGATCTCGAAATTTTATCTCGAGATCTCGAGATAAAAAAGTATTAGGGGTGGCCTAAATCAGCCACCGTATGAAAGGGCAAAAGGCTCAAAAGTTTTATTTTAGTTGAAACTTTTGGCAGAATTTTCTTTAGTTTAGGCCTGAAAGGGCCACCGATTATATTTAGTTTTCTAAAATGTTTTCACTGTTGTTTCACACAGAAGGCTTGAAAGAGCCAGTGTGAAATTTTAAAAGACACTACCCCTATATAAGCATAATTGACACTATTCCCCCCCCCCCCCCCCACCCCAGGTCTTTCCATTTTATTATTTATTTAATCACACAGAAGGCTTGAAAGAGCCAGTGTGAATTTGTAATAGACCCTATCCCAGTTAAGGCTATATACGTTATTTTTTTATTTATAAACTTGTATACGCTAAAAGCTTGAAATAGCTGTATTTTGCAGAATCTACCACACCCCACCCAAATGTCAGTTTATTGAGCAAAGGATTGTTTAAGTCATTTGGATTATGATCCATCTTCATGATAAGACTATAGAGCCTGAAGTGGACAGAGTTTTATTTAGTGAGATGGTGCTGTATTCCATCTACAGGAAAGTAAATTATGTCAATCTCCATTTCTCATGACCCTACCGCCCACCACCCTCTCCTTTATTTCAGACGAAAATCTTAAAGTTTACATAAATTACCCTAAAAGTGTACTGTTGTTAAACCTACAAAAATTGAGATACCTTCAACAGATTATGATTTGCCACACAGGGCTTTTTGGAATGATTCTAACATGGCTCATTTCAGAGAATTACAGTGTTGCAGATTTTGAATGGTTGAGCGTTCACAAATGTCTTTGTAAATAAATCTGTCAGAAAGAGATAGCCTTGCCCATAAGATTATTTTACTGTTTCCTTTCGGGTGTTAGTAAAGAATAATACCTTCAAGTATTATTCATGGTGAGGGCGGTAGAAAAGAGCTCGCATATCTAGCTCTTTCCGACTGGCTCCACCATGAATAACCTATGGGGTAATATTCCAAATAGTGTTTTTGCAATATAGGTTATCCTGTAAAATAATATGGAATCACCCTCATAAGTTAAATGTTAAATTTTCCCACAGACCCCTTCTAGCCTAAAGCCCATCTCTGGTAAATAACTCAGTTGCTCAATACTTTGTCATAACCCCATCCCTGGGCACTACTAAATAAACACCCCTGTGCCCCTTTCTTTATTTCAAAGGTTTAATGACATATCTGAGTAACATCAAAGCCCGAAAGGGTTAGAATGTGTCAGATACTCTTTGAACATCAGAGCCTGAAAGGGCTAGAATGTTATTGTGACATCAAGGCCTGAAGGGGCCAGAATGTCTTATTGTGTTAAAACACAAATGGTTCTCATACTTGTGTGATAAAAAGTATCGGTATAAAATGTGTGTAATTGCCTTTTGAGCCAAGGTGGCTTGAAATTTATTATATCCCCTAGTGTGAGTGTGTATGGATTTCCCCAGAATATAAAGCAACTGTCAATTAGTTCGTGCTTGGGAATCATAGTCAGCGGTGTTATTTTGTTGTATTGCATGCCGTTCCTGAGTACCGTACTTTGTCCCTCATGAAAGTGAACCTGGGATCATTGTTCATATTTAGAAATCTCCCCGACCACCTGAACGCTATTAAATAATAAGTTTTAGCATTTATCCTAGTTTGATGAGTTGGATGTGGTTGGAGGGATCTCATGCTATGTCTCCTTTCACCTGCATACAACATCTCAAACTCCACTTCACCCGTATGTTTGTAATACATGCACCTGTAAACTGCCCTGGTTTGATGTGCTGGGTGTTGTTGGAGTGACCTTATGCTATGGTTCCTTCCAGCTACATACAGCACCTCAAGCGACTTTTAGCCCATGTGTTTGTAAAACACATACCTATAATTAAACCGTGTTTTACTATATGTGTAAATCACATATTTCCTGTTGCGTAACCCCAAATTCCATATATCCTTTCCATCTATAGTCCAGCAGTCTAATCATACCCTATTTAAATTACATAACTGTAAATGGTAGATTAATTATTTTAATCTGGTGTCCTTTTGTACACCTCCTTTTGTCGTCCTGTGCAGTTGTGGTGAGAGTATGAAAAGGGCTCTTCCCAGCACTGTATAGGGTGATGGTAAAGTGGTATTATTGTTGTAACGTGTTGTCCAACAAGTTAGTATGCTGTATAGACTCAAAAAGGAGTATAGTGTGGAGATAAACTGTAGTGTTTTTTTTTTTTTTTGCTCAGTTGTATCTTGTTTAACAATTTTATAATCATTTTAAGCACATCAACCATAGTTAAGAATATGTACGCAATGCGTAGATGATGCATTAGCCAACTTTAGGCAAATTATCTGATGTAATCCGAGATTACACCAGATGTGCAGTTGGTCTGCACGTAGTCTGGGACTACAGGGATTGGTAGAGATTATCCTGATGATGAGACCCATCCTTGGGTTATAATCCATCCTTTGTGCAATATTCACTTGTACTTCATCAAAATGTTCACTTTCATGTTGTCATCGTGTGTTGATGTTATGTGATGTCTGTATTTGTCCTGTGGTATTTTTGTCTGGTATGAATGAGTGGGATCCATAAATTGTATATGATGTAAATAAATAATATTCTTAGTTCTTAAAAATAATAAATTATAAGTTCGACATACTCTTTTATCATTTAATTTAACTGTAGACCTAGTCTACTGGTGTCGGAATCCTGACAGGAGTTATTATCGATGTATTTGGACATTCGGCATGTGGGATAATTTTCCCTCCTTTAGCTCAGCCATCACTCTTGGAGTGTGGGATACAAGGCGCCTGTGTCCAATTGTTCAAGAGTGAATGCTGACCTAAACTGAATTATCAAAACATTAATACAATCTTTTTAGTAGTCATAGATAAAAGGGGTGGCTTGTCCCGAAGCTACTTCTTTTCTTCTCCATATTTCCACTCCCAAATCAAATCCATTCCCAGCCCTAGTTATCTCCCTTAATATCCTTGCATATGCAACCTCCCCATTGCCATTGTCCTAATCCCTGCCACTGCCAGTGTAACCGTTTCGCAGATTTAACTTGGCCTTATTCAAGTAGGTGGTTGGTAACTAGTGTATCGGTGGAACAATCACTGAGAATGATGACAGGGGTTAGCTGTTATCATTCTCTGGGTCTGAACCATGGGTATACTGTTGCACTGGGTTTGGGGTTGGTCTGTAAATGGTTCCAAAAAATTGGTCTATCTGTGGGCTGGTCACTCAGGAGGCATGGCAGGGTTCAGCTGTCATGATCCCCTGGGTCCGAACTACAGCTTTACCGTTACAATAGTTTAAACGTTTCGAATTAAATACCCTAGGAGACTTTCGATAAAAACTGATTTTCTAACGATAAAAGTGGTTCCATTGGAACCACCTGGGGCCAAATCAAAATTCCGAAACCTTCATGCACATCTAGAGTTTCTACCTGAACACATTAGCATAGTTTAAACGTTTCGAATTGAATACCCTAGGAGCCTTTCAGGGTGTGACGTACAGACGTACGGACGGACGTACGGACGGAGAACACGACAATATCACCACATTTTTGAAAATGCGGGGACAACAAAGTGGCGCTACGGGCGCCAAACGGGACCGAATCAAAATTCAGAAACCATCATGCACATCTACAGATGCTACTTGAACACCTTAACATAGTTTAAATGTTTCGAATTACATACTCTTGATGATATGACGTACGACGGGACAGACGGGACAAAAGGGACGGATGGACGGACGGACGGACGGACGGACGGACGGAGATCACCACAATATTTTAAAAAATGTGGGGATAATTATAGAATTGTTTGATCCTAATTCATATGTTTACGTGCTTGCCTCGTTGCCAAATAATACATCATCGTAACAGCACGTATGTAATGAGTGTATCTTTATTTGAACTGGTGAAGTGTTGTTGAATGACACATTGATGGAGAGGGTCACGTGAGCCCTTCCCAGTGATGTGTCATTTGATACCGTTGCAGCGGTTCAAGTCGAATACCGCTATTGACTAGCCTGTATGACGCAACTGTTGCAATACATGGCATCACCAATATGCACTTACAAAACTATGTATGTCTTATGCATATATCATGCTTCTAGCTTCTAGCTGTCACATCGTCGTCTGAGTGCTAGAATGTCCTATGTCCCCTATGGGACATAAGACACTCTAGCACTCGGGCGACGACATGTCTTCATTTTTAAAGTTTAAATCTGGTGATTTTTTATGGCATGTCAGTTACAATAATAAAATTGGGTTTGACTTGCCTGATGGAGAGTAAAGTATATCCTACCGCCCCAATCCCACGTCGGAGGGAATTAATTCCAGTTTATATATTTACGTGCTGGCCTCGTTGACAAATAATACATTACTGCAAAGCGTGCATGCGTTATGCATGTAGCTTCGTTTGACCTGGTGATACGTTTTGTGACACATTAATGGAGGGAGCACATGAGCTCCTTCCAGTGGTGTTTCACCTAATTTCACTCAGCAATTTCATTACAGCAGTTCAAATCGGATAGCTCTATTAACTAGTTTATATATAACTTGCGTATGTTTATATGTTGATTGCTTTCGAATTTTATTCTTTAATTTTGGTTTGGATGATATGACAATAATAAGAACAATTTTAGAATTGATGTCACATGATGTCGTTTTGGTAGTTGCAATTGTTTCTTTATATAAACGATTTTTTTTTGACATGGCATTTGCAGTACTTCAAAACGATTTGTAAAGCTTGCCTAGAGCAGAGAACCACCCCCACACATACACACCCAAATAAATTACCGCTCAAACATATGTTTATGTGTTGACCACTTCAGTGAATTATGAAATAATTTCACGGAATTTACAAAATTGGAAGTCGATTACTTTTAACGTTTATCCTCGGCACACAATTAAGGGTTCAGGAATCTCAAGATATACAGTTACAAATCTGTGTATCATATATCATGCTGATTATATTTATAAATTATCTGATCTGATAAATTGTACTTGGTAACATCAAGTTATGATATTTATAAATTATCTGGTCTGATAAATTGTTAATAATAATAATAATATATCACTTATATAGCGCCTATCCTAATAAAAGCCCTAAGCGCTTTACAAAAGAAATCACGAATAAGATAGATAAAAATCAATAAAGTCACCCGGTTTGTATGTCAGCGAAGGGATAGCCTGGGAAGTTCCTCTGGTATAAGTAGGTTTTTAGTCCCTTTTTAAAACTTTCAAGAGATGGTGCATTTCATAAGGTTTTGGGTAACGAGTTCCACACACGTGGCGCGCTGATCCTGAAAGCCCTGTCACCTACAGTCTTCAAATTCCCCGCGAACTGAGTTAAAAGCCCTTCGTCGCTGGATCGCAATGATCGCTGCGGCTTGTATGGTATGAGGAGTTCGCTAAGGTAGCCTGGGAAGTCAGCCGAATTTCTCTGGTAGGTGAGTATTGCTAGTTTATATGTTATGCGGCCTTTACCTGGGATGTAGTGCAGCTTGGCAAGGGCGGGTGAGATGTGTTCCCTTTTCTTCGTCCGTAGAGCAATCCTAGCAGCAACGTTGATCAGCCTCTGTAAACGTTGGAGCTGGTTGTCCGGGACGTCGAAAAGCAGTGCATTACAGTAATCTATTCGACTCAAGATGAATGATGAAATCAGCTTTTTTGTGGCGTCTAAACTTAAATATTTTCGGATATGACCTAGCCTTCTAATTTCAAAATATACTGACTTACATATGTTTGATATTTGATAGGACATTGAAAGAGTGGTGTCCAAATGAACTCCGAGATTTTTCGCACTATCGGTGAATTGGATCAAGTTCTCGCCTACGGAAATGTGCTGAATTGTGATGGAATTTGCGACGGATTGTTTTGCGCACCACATCGCTTCGGTTTTGTCATCGTTGAGTTTGAGTTGGTTTGCCAACATCCAAGACTTCACCGATGACAAACATTCCTCGACGTTTGAAACAAGCTGGGCGGATCGGTTAACTGTATCATGGTCATATAACTGTGTGTCGTCTGCGTACATGTGGCACCCAACTCTGTGGCTCCTGATAATGTCACCAAGTGGTTGAGTATATAGGAGATATAGCATAGGGCCGAGTTCTGAACCTTGTGGGACTCCAAATTTCAGCGCACGTTCATCTGAAAGCGAGTTTCCAACTTGAATTTGTTGGAACCGGTCGGATAGATATGAGGCAAACCATTTAAGAGCGGATCCACGGATGCCAAAAGTAGTTTCGAGTCTACGAATTAAAATTGTATGGTCCAATGTATCAAACGCCGCCGATAAATCAAGGAGCGTTAGCAGGGACACTTTTCCTTCATCAGACGCGGTCAGAAGGTCAGACGTTATTCGGATCAGTGCAGTTTCAGTACTGTGCCCTTTGCGGTAAGAAGACTGGCACTTTTCCATTAACGAATGATATTCCAGGTGTTCTTTTATTTGGGCAAGAACGAGCTTTTCAAGGATTTTGGAAAGGAAAGGGAGATTGAACACTGGCCTGTAGTTCTTTAGAATTTCAGGGTCCAACGAAGGCTTTTTTAAAAGAGGGACAACAACAGCCCTTTTAAAGCATGTCGGGACAATGCCAGAAGACAGCGAAAAATTCATCAAAGCAGTGACTGGGTCGATGATAGCATCAATATGCTTCAGAAAAAGTTCTGTGGGAATCGGGTCCAGTGTACACGATTTAGGAGGAGCTGAAGTGATAACTTTTCTAACCTCTTCACTAGAAACAGGACGGAATGACTGAAGCGGCGAGCCAATGAATGGTCGACATTCGGCATGCCCCTCATAAGTGTCAAATTGTGACCGAATAGTAGCAATCTTGTTATGGAAATAATCAGCGAAGGCATTTGGGAGGTCGTCCATTTCTATGTTGGTGGGAAGAGTGGATGATTTCGTTTTCCCGTAGAGTTCACTCACTAGCGAATATAACACTTTGGATGATTTGGTGTTAGATATTCTCCCGCTATAGTGATGTTGGCGAGCACGTTTTGTCATGAAGTTCACTTTATTGTTCTTGTCATGAAATATTTGACGGTGAACTGTCAAGCCAGTGTGTCTCCACTGTCGTTCTGCTTTCCGGCGTTCAGTTTTAGCCCGTTTTATATCAGCAGTGAACCAAGAGTGACTTTTCTCGTTGATAAAGGAGCATGGTGATTCAGTATATCTCTAAGTCCTTCATACCACGATACCGCGGTATGCATCGAAGATACATCGATGTCGTTGAGAATATCGTTAGCGAATTGCTCGTGGTCGATTGCTTTCAAATTCCTAGTTGTTACAGTCCGAATGCTGGTGGGGGCTTGGCTAAGTTAAAACGAAACTTGATGAGGTTGTGATCCGATATGCGGTATTTAACATCAACATCTCTAACCAGTGATACATCCTCACCCACAATAACCCAGTCGAGAATTCCCCCTAAGCGATGTGTTGGTTTGGTGATCATTTGGTGTAAGGATGAATCATTCAATAGCGTTTTGATATTATTGACATCCTTGCTGTCCTTGTGTTCATAGTGTATGTTGAAATCACCAAGTATTAGTAATTTGCGTTGGTCAGCAACGTATCTACTGATAAGATCGGAGAGATCTTCAAAGAACATCGAGAAAGTTAGTTTGTTCTTCTTACTAGTTGGTGGTTTATAAATGCACAAGAAAACAGCCGTTCGTCCAGAGGAAGTAACAGTGAATTCAGTCGATTCAAAGGATTTGTAATCAGTAATAGTTTTTAGTGTCACTCTGAGTGTGTCACGGTAGAGAAGGGCTATGACACCACCACCCCCAGATTTGCGAGGGGAAGTCATTTCCTTAATAAGAACCTCGTCTCCGGATGGCCTAAGCCAGGTTTTATTACGAGCAGATTGAGAATTGAAAAAAAGAGACGGATAGGAAGTCAGATGAACGGGTGTCCAATCTAATAACGTTACTTTCATTAACATTCCGGTCTGGTTTGCCGAACTGTTCCGGTCGTGACCGATGATAATTTCAATAGACCGTCGTTTTCGCGTACCACCCCTCCTCCCCCGGCGTCGTCTACGTCCCTGTCGACAATGACAGGTCACACGGGGAGGGGGCTGACTGCTTGTTATTGATAATCCGAGGTCGGATAATCGAAACAAAACACTGAGATTTAACGGCAGATGCACTGTCCTGTTGAGTGATTTCAGCTCAGCACTGGAGTACTGAATCGATAATCCATTGTCCAACTCAGAAAATCGATCGATATTTCGCACCTCGCTGATGTTCGACAGCATAGTAAAAATGATGTCAGAGGTTAATTACCCGGGTATAATGGCCTCGTTGATGACCAAGTAAACACACAATACAAACCTAAATTGATATATATTGATATATATTCTATTCACCAGCATACAAATTTACAAAAGACTAAACATAAAACACCCACTTTGACCTCAGAAAACACCCACTTTGAGCGATTCTTAAACGACATCAACGACGACAGTAAAAAGAACGGTAAAAATAAATTGAGAACATACAGGATGTTCAAAGAAACGTTCAGTTTGGAACCATATCTTTTGAACACCACGTCGTTGGATGCCAAAAATATGTTCACTCGTCTGAGAATAAGTAACCACAAGTTACTTGTTGAGAAAGGTAGACACACACAGCCTCCTTTGCCTCACAACGAAAGGCTTTGTCGGGTATGTGACTCCAGAGTTGTAGAAGATGAGATACATTTTGTAATGGATTGCATGGGATACGAATCAATCAGGGCTATTACATTTCGGACAATCGTGAGAGAATATCCACAGTTTTCTGAATGATTAGCTCGGAAAGATTTATATTCCTCATGAAAAATGAACTTCTATCGCTCTGTAATGTTATTTGTAACATGATCCGGCTGTTTTTCAAACAACGGGAATTATTGCTTCAGGGATAATCAACTTGTTTATTTTAAGAAATATTGCTATTTGTTTTTATTATCTATATACAAATGATTATTATACATTTAAAAATTGTGCAATCTGCCTTGATTTTGGTGTATTTGCTAAATAAATATCTATCTATCATAGCCTAAAGTACATGAAATCAGAACATTTACAATATATAAATACAGTTGACACTATATTACAAATCCGTCAGTACTTCATTCGTATACTGGTAGGGTAAGGCATAGCCAGACTGGCTGTCTTCCTGCCTTCCCTTATGTAGGAATGAGAAAGAGCATTGAGATATAAAAGAGGAAAATAGAGTGAAATAGAAAGACCAAGGGGGTAGAAAAAATGAAGAAGTTCTAATGCAACATGGTAAATTCCCATTATCTTCTTTTAAGAATAGCTCGAATAAATCATGTGTTGGTGATGCGAGTGGTGGTCGGAGCCCAGTTGAGCTAGGCACATGAAACGGACTTCACCATTCCTTTATTTATGCGTATACAGAGTGAGAGGCAAACTCAAAAAAAAAAAAAAAAAAAAAAAAAAAAAACATGGGGAAGACCGAGTCAAAAGCCAGCTGGGACGAGAGTACCAGACAAATTACATTGAGAATGAGTTTCCAATACATCCTGAGAGCTTGTTAATCCAGGTAGTATCCTGGTGATGAGTTGACGAAAGTCGGTATAAACTAGTGAGAGGCGGTACAAAACCGGGGATGCAACTAGGTAGCACAATCTGGGCAGTAGGGATTAGAACAGGAGATATTGTTTGAGTATGTCGAAAGCAGTCTTGTAATTAGCGTTTTTTTGAACTTCTTCCTGTTTTTTATTGCCCTGATATCCCTTTCTAGTTCGTTCCATAGTTTAGTAAATGCAAAAACGGGCAGCTTATCTAACGTTTTTGTTCTAGTTCTGTGTATATATAAAAGGCCCGTTTGGCGTGTGCTAACAGTGTTTTGGTTATTTACAGAAGGAAAAAAATTCGCAAATGATGCCGGGAGATTTCGATTTTGCCAGTCAAACATAAACAGATAGACATGCAAATTATACAAATCCTTTATCTTTAAAATTCCGTCTTTAGTAAACAGTGGGTCAGTATGAGCATTATATTTCTTATTATTTATGATTCGTAATGATCGTTTTTGTAGTTTAAACAGTCGATTACAAGCTTTAGAGCCTCCCCATAACTCTGTGAGGAAGAATTTTTTTCACTTTACTTAGAATGAGATTGGCAAAGGCAACTTTCGAGCAGATTTGGGATATGTGTCCATTGTAGGTTAGATTTTCGTCAATATTTATGCCCAGGAATTTTACTGATTTTTCGTTCTGCCTGTTGCCAACTTTGTCGATAATCTGATTATTAATACATATATTCTCATGGGAAGTATTTTCTTTGTGGGATGGATTGATAATTATATATTTCGTTTTCTTCGGGTTCAAAACTAAGTGGTTGGCGGAGCACCAATTGAATATTTTTTGCAGTTCCTCGTTGAATTCTTCGATCAGCGGGTTTATCTCTACTCCAGACTTGTATCCCGAGGTATCATCTGCAAGCGATAGAACATTTAATGTTGTTGAATTATTTATATTGTTTATGTAAACAAGAAAGAGGATGGGGCCTAATATTGAACCTTGTGGTACCCCACATGTTATTTCGGCTAAGGTTCGATTTACTGTCACCAAGGAAGACATACTGTGTCCTGTTCTGAAGGTAGCTTTTGAACCAGTGATTAGCATTGCCTCTTATTCCATAATGTTCTAATTTTTGAAGTAATATCTCGTGGCTTATGGTATCAAAGGCCTTAGAGAGATCCAAGAATAAGGCTAGTGTACTGTCTTTACTAACTTTGTTATTTTCTGTGGCTATATGTTTTAACAAATGCATAACAGGATGCATTGTACTGTGATGTTTCCTAAAGCCGTATTGGTGAGGATAGAGAATGTCGAATTTCTTTAAAAAATTTGTGAGTCTTATAAACATAATTTTTTTCTAGGATTTTTGAAAAAACAGGCAAAATGCTGATTGGTCTATAGTTCGTGAAATTGTTTTCATCACCTGCTTTAAAAATTGGGATAACCTTAGCAATTTTCATCCTGTCAGGAACTGTACCCTGGTTGAATGAATTGTTCATAATATGCGCGAGTGGGGTGGCAATGAAGTTTATTGAGTGTTTGAGGATACTCGTCGATACATTTTCACAGTCTTGGCTTAATTTAGGTTTCATTGAATTTACGATATTCGTTATTTCAGAAGGCGACGTCGGTGTAATAAATATGTTTTGGGGTTGTCTAGTATTCAGGTACTCGTCAAATGACTTTTGGGGGTTGGATATCAGTTTTGAAGTCTGATTGCCTATGTTTGCAAAGAAGTTATTAAATTCCTGTGCAATGTCCTTTGGCGTATCTATTTTTTTGTCACCAAGATTGAAGAAAGAAGGTAGGGATTTCTTATTTTTGTTCCTATTTGATGCATTATTCAATACTTGCCACGTTTTCCGCATGTTGTTCTTGTTTTCGATGAGGATTTGTTCATAATACATAGTTTTGCTTTGCTTTCGAATTCTGTTAAATACCCGGCAGTAATTTTTGTAATTCCTAACATTAAATTCTGAGGGAGATCGCAACTTCTTGTTGAAAAATTTATTTTTGTTATTGGATGAAACTAAAAGACCTTTGGTCATCCACGGCTGTCGTTTTATGAATTTCTTATTTGGTTTGAGGCTTTTTAAAGGGAAGGCTGTTTCGAAGGCATTCAAGTAGATATTCAAGAAGTTATCATAAGCTATATTGGGACAGTCTGCCTCCATAACTGCAGAAAAGTCGCTTTGAGACAGCAACGACTTAAAAAGTTCTATACTTCTGTAATTTATTTTCCTGGAGAGAAGGTGTTTTGAACATTCAGGTTTTGTATGGGCTAATTCAATATAAAAAAATCCAAAGTGGTCTGAAACATCGGTTAGGAATATTCCAGATTTGAATTGATTAGAAATAGAGTTGGTAAAGATGTGGTCTATCAGCGTTGCTGAACGATCTGTTACTCTGGTTGGTTTGGTGATAACAGGTGTGAAGCCTTCACTAAACATCATGTCAATAAATAAGTCTGTTTTAAGATGAGAAGCTACTTTTAAAAGGTCAATATTGAAGTCGCCCATAATCAGGGCTGTTTTCTTTTCCTTATTAATTATATCTGTTAAATAGTTCATTTTTGAATGGAATAAGTCTATATCTGCTTTTGGTGCCGTATTTGGTCTGTATATTACGCCAATTATTTTTGACGAAAGTTTTGACTTTAATTCAACAAAGATAGACTCAAATACATCAAGTCTAAAAACGGACAGATCTTTACGAACACTGAAAGAAATTTCATTTTTTATGAACAGCCCAACACCTCCACGCCTGTCGTCGTCACTAGGCCTTGTGTTTGTTAATAAGGGGTGATATCCTTCTAGATTGTAAGACACATTTGAGGGGACTTGAAAGATTTCCGTAAGTCCAATGACATCGAATGTGTTTTCTTCATTATTCAGGTCGGAGAGTAGGTGAAGTAGTGGATCCCAATGGGCATTTAGACTTTGGCAATTGATGTGAAATTCCGAGAAAGATCCACGCACCCCACCAAGTTCACTAACCAATTCACTAGGCAGGAGGTACTTACATTCTGTATTGTTAAAAATGGACGTAGAGTCATTGTCTTCGGGAGACCTCCCAATTTTATCATTCAGTAGGAGACCAAAGTCATATTCGGGATTAGTCTGGATCTCGTCCAAATTGATATTACCCGCCATGATATCCAAACCGACCACCAACAACACGAACGCACGAGCAAAAGAGAGGGGTTAGTACAGATGCAACTTCATCGAGCACAATGTATTTAGTACCTGGTCTAGAGAAGATAATGTGATTCAATATTTCATCAGTACTGTTAAATGATAATAACCGTTGACACGATGTTGCATAATATAGAGCAAGGAAAAGTATAAATAAAAAATATGTACAAGAGGTAATTTCTAGCATTCAAGGATGGTGTCCTGAATATGAATGTTCTCTGGTTTTTATTATACGAGTCAACAATGTGGCCATTAGGATAATACCTGATTACTGATTTCCGTTTCACATTTTCTATTTGTGCCAATGTCAGTTCTCGTATTGGTGTCATCCTAGTGGCTGCTGAACGGTTATTGCATTGACTATCGTGGAATGAGGATTGCAAAAATGTCGTCATTTCTCCTTATAGAGGTGTTTTGTACATCTTTTTAATTACAGTGTCTTGGAGAGTGCCACACAGTTTATTGGGGAGGGGGTAGTGACATCACACATTATCCACCAGACATCTTTACAGAAAACGTTTTATGCAAAATAGTATGGTTACAATTTATTTCGGGGGGAGGGGGGCATCACACATTATCCACCAGGTTGAAGAAAATGATATCAGTTCTCCATGTAGGGGCGATAGATTGTGTTGAAGAGTACAACAAAATACTCTCCACCACAATGGCACAGAACAAGTTGCATAGCATATCATAAGCAATGACGTACTTGTTGATTTTTTGCATAATTTTTTTTTTTTTTCTTTTTTTTTTTTTTTTTATGTAAAAGTGATAGAATATAATTTATTGGGCACATCACCGAGTATCCACCAGATTAAAACAGTGACATCAGTTCTCCACATGGATTTTTTTTTTTTTTTTTTTTTAAATATGATTGTTCACATCACACATTATCTAACAGGTTTGTTGGAGAAGTTGGTTACAATTTATATTATCCACCAGGTTGCACAATTTACTTGGTGGGGAGGAGGAGGGGGGACATCACGCAGTATCTGCCTGGTTGCAAAAATGACATCAGTTCTCCATATAATGGTGTGTTTTTTATGTTTTCTTCAGTTGGAGTGCATTGGAGAGTACAACAAGACACTCCCATCCACAGCGGAACAAAACAATCTGCACAAAATAAAAAAAAAACAGTGAAATACCTGTAGATTCTTTACAAAACACTTCCTTTTTTACTTGCGAAACTGCTCCGCTCCACCGCAGACGAGAATGTCCTGTTGCACTCTCCAATGCTCCAATGTTTTATAGGGTGGGGGGGGGGGGGGGGGGGGTATGGCACGTATTATCGACCAGATTTTATCAATAACATCAGTTGGATCAGAAACAATATAATACCAGTACATTCTTTTCACACAACCCTTTTATGTAGAATTGTTTGGTTACAATTTATAGTGGGGAGAGGGGTAGTGGCATCACACATTATCCACTAGATTGCAACAATGACATCAGTTATCCACAGAAAAGGTTACATTTGTTTTGAGGTGGGGGGGGGGGGGGGGGGGGGGTCATCTTCGGTTATCAAGCAGGTTGCAACAATGACATCAGTTCACCCAATAGTGATGTTCTGTGCATAATTGTTCAGTTCCATTGCCCCGAAGAGTATTACAAGACACTCTCCACTACATTGGAACAAAACAATTTTCACAGCATATCAGAAACAATGATATACCAGTACATTCTTTATATAAAACTTGTTTATGTAGAATTGATCGTTACAATGTATTTTTTATGGGGGGAGGCATCACATACCAGTACATTCTTTATATAAAACTTTTTTATGTAGAATTGGTTGGTTACAATGTATTGGGTTTTTGTATGTTTTTTCAGTTACAGTATTTTGGCGAGTGCCATAAGGCACTATCCACTACATTGGAACAAAACAATTTGTACAACATATCAGAAACAATGACATGTCTGTTGATTCTTTACATAATTTTTGTTTTATGTAAAGTTGTATGGTTCCAGTTTTTTTTTTTTTTTGGGGGGGGGGGGGATGGAACATCACACACCATCCACCAGGTTGCAGCAATGACAAAGACATCAGTTCTCCATACAGAGGTGTATTGTGTGTAAATGTTCAGTTACAGTGCCCTGGAGAGTAGCACATGACACTCTCCACAACACTGGAACAGAACAATTTTCACAGCATATCAGAAACAACGATATACCAGTACATTCTTTATATAAATCTTGTTTATGTAGAATTGGTTGGTTACAATGTATTTGGAGGGGGAGGGGATCACATACCAGTACATTCTTTATATAAAACTATTTTTTATTTAGAATTGAATGGTTACAATGTGTTGGGGGGGGGGGGGGGGCATCACACAGTATCAGCCTGGTTGCAAAAATGACATCAGTTCTCCATGTAGTATTGTTTTTGTATGTTTGTTCAATTACAGTAATGTATTTGAGAATACAAGAAGACACTCTCCACTACAATGGAACAAAACAATTTGCACAGAATATCAAAAACAATGACATAATTGTGTACATAACTTTTTGTAGACTCTGGGAGGGGGGGGGGGAGGGGGGGCATCACACATTATCCATCAAGATAATTATTACCTGTCAGATTGCAAAAATGGCATCAGTTCTCCATGTAGGGGTGTTTTTGTATGTTTGCCCAGTTACTGAGACAAAACAATTTGTACAGCATATCAGAAACAATGACATGTCTCTTGATTCTTTACATAATTTTTGTTTTATGTAAAGTTGTATGGTTCCAGTTTTTATTATTATTTTTTTTTTTGGTGGGGGGGGGGGGGCGGGGATGGAACATCACACACCATCCACCAGGTTGCAGCAATGACAAAGACATCAGTTTTTATATTTTCTTTTGGGGAGGGGGGAGGGATCATCGCTCAATATCCACCAGGTTTCAACAGGTGTTTATTGTGTAATTGTTTATTTACAGTGTATTGAAGAACAGACAATTTGCGCATCATATGTAAAAAATGGCATACCTGTACATTCTTTACATTTGGATTTTGTAGATTTTTTTTTTTTGAGGGGGGGGGGGTGGGGGAGAGGGGAGTGGCATCACACATTATCCACTAGATTTCATCAATAGCATCAGTTTGATCAGTAACAATGTTATACCAGTACATTTTTTCATACAACCCTCTCATGTACAATTGTTTGGTTACAATTTATTGTGTAATTGTTCAGTTACAATGTATACAAAGAACAAATATTTACGTAGCATATGTGAAAAAAAAAAAAAAAAATGGCATACCTGTAGATTCTTTACATTTTGTTTTTGTAAAAATGTTCGGTTGGGGGGGGGGGGGGGGGGTGGCATCACATATTATCCACCAGTTTCCATCGATAACATCAGTTTGATCAGAAACAATGTTATACCAGTACATTTTTTCGTACAACCCTCTTATGTAGAATTGTTTGGTTACAATTGATACGGGGGAGAGGGGTGGTGACATCACACATTATCCACTAAATTGCAACAATGACATCAGTTATCCACAGAAAAGTTACATTTGTTTTGAGGTGTGTGTGTGTGTGTGGGGGGGGGGGGTGCATCTCACATTATCAAGCAGGTTGCAACAACGACATCAGTTCTCCATATAGTGGTGCCTTGTGCATAATTGTTCACTCCCAGTGCCCTGGAGAGTACAACAAGACACTCTCCCCTACACTGGAACAAAACAACTTTCACAGCACACAGCATATCAGAAACAATGCCATACCAGTACATGCTTTATATACATGTATATGTAAAACTTTCTTATGTAGAATTGATAGTTACACTGTATTTTTTTTTATGGGGGAGGCATCACATACCAGTACATTCTTTACATGTATATAAAACTTCTTTATGTAGAATTGATTGGTTACAATGTATTGGGGGTGGCGGCATCACACAGTGTCTGCCTGGTTGCAAAAATGGCATCAGCTCTCCATATAGTAGTGTTGTTCTTATGTCTATTCAGTTACAGAAGTGTATTTGAGAACACAACAAGACACTCTTCACTACAATGGAACAAAACAATTTGCAGAGAGTATCAAAAACAATGACATAATTATTTGCATAACTTTTTTGTAGACTTTGGGAGGGGGGGGGGGGGGTGGGCATCATTCATTATCCATCAGGATAATTCTTACCTATCAGATTGCAAAAATGGCATCAGTTCTCCATGTAGGGGTGTTTTTGTATGTTTGCCCAGTTACAGTGTTTTGGAGAGTGCCATAAGGCACTCTCCACTACAATGGAACAAAACAATTTGTACAACATAAATTCTTTTCATACAACCCTTTTATGTGGAATTGTTTGGTTACAATTTATAGGGGGAGAGAGGTGGTGGCATCAAACATTATCCACTAGATTGCAACAATAATACCAGTACACTCTTTTCATACAACCCTTTTATGTAGAATTGTTTGGTTACAATTTATAGGGGGGGGGGGGGGTGGTGGCATTACACATTATCCACTAGATTGCAACGATGACATCAGTTATCCACAGAAAGATAACATTTGTTTTGAGGTGAGGGGAAGGGACATCTCACATCATCAAGCAGGTGTAACAGTGACATGGGTTCTCCATATAGTGGTGTTTTGTGCATAATTCCACTTACAGTGCCCTGGAGAGTCCAGCAAGACATTCCCCACTACACTGGAACAAAACAAAACTAAATCCCATCAGAAAACATCATGAAAGTCCACAGAATGATTTGTTTTTATGTCAGGTCCCCAGGGTGGTCTGCATTTCGAGTAGATGTTGTCTATCATCTAGATGTTTTCTTTTAAACCGAAAAAACGTTGACAAATTTGAGAGCGATTTCTGTTTGCTGCCTGTCAGGCGCAATAACGCAACATCATTGTAAAGCTTGCCTAGCGCAGAGAACCACCCCCACATAAAACCCAAATGAATTACCCCTCAAACGTATGTTTATGTGTTGACTAGTTCAGTGAATTTTTAAATAATTTCACGGAATTTACAAAATTGGAGATAATAATTGCAGTATTTGAAGTCGAATACTTTTAACATTTATCCTCGGCACACAATTAAGGGTTCAGGAATCTCAATATATACAGTTACAAATCTGTGTATCATATATCATGCCTTAATCTGCTAAAATACCGCTGTGTGACACATTACTGGAAAGGGCCCAATGAGTTCTTTCTTATGGTGGGTCATGTGATATCGTTTCCGAAGTCTAAGTTCAGCAGCTTTCTGGCATGCCACGTTTTCATTCCTGAAGTGGCTTCCATATATCATGCTTCAATTTGCTGAAATACCAGTGTATGACACATTATTGGAGGGGGGGGGGGGGGAATGAGCTCTTTTCTGTGGCGTGTCACATGATGTCGTTTCTGAAGTCTAAATTAGTGCTCTCTGGCATGCCACATGTTTTCATTCCTGAAGCTGAAATCTGGTGTTATTGCATGGCATGCCAACTTTTAATAACATAATGGTTCAACCTGTTTGATGGAGAATGAAGTATGGCCCACCATCCCATCCAAGCCAGAGGATTTTCATATGTTTACGTGTTGGCCTCGATGCCAAATAATACATCAGTGTAAAAGCATGTATGCGTTATGCTTACATGTTCATTTGAACTGTTAAAATGCAGTTACATGACACATTAGTCTTTCTGACGCCACTGTTGTAATACTTGGGGAAGTACCATACACCTCACCACCACCTCCACCATTACATTCTTGTTCATATTTATGTCAGTAACAGGCACAGCGTTAGAATACTTTTCTTTCTTTTAACTTGGTTTAAACAATATTTATTCAAAGAATATGCTATATGTTACAAAACTGAACAGCAACAAAAAAGTAACAGCACAAGGCACCATAGCTCACGGTGAAACATATATTAACCACTAAACAAGTTGTTAATTAAAGGAGGGATTTGACTGGAAGCTTGGAGCTTATTTGAGTCATCTCACTGATTCATTTATAAATTTTCTCAGCAAGGTGATATAAAATATTAGATGTACTCTTCTAACTTGCCTGCTGCAATGAAGTATTTCCCCACCCCACCCCCACCAGATATTATAGCTTGAAAAAACGTGAATATATGTTGGCTGCTTTGGAACATTGTCAAATAATACTTTACTGCTAAATTGTGTAAGTGGGTTACAAGTATCCTTGTTTGTGGTGATGAAATAGTGTTGTGTATTGAGCTATTGGATGATTTATACTAACTCTTTCCAGCATTGATTAGGTCAGGTTAAACCTTTTTATGGAATGTTTACTATATTGGTTAGAATGTTGGCCTGCAACAGTGGTGATGAAATAATGTTGTGTATTGAGCTATTGGTTGATTTATACTAACTCTTTCCAGCATTGATTAGGTCAGGTTAAACCTTTTTAAAGGAATGTTTACTATATTGGTTAGAATGTTGGCCTGCAACAGTGGTGATGAAATAATGTTGTGTATTGAGCTATTGGTTGATTTATACTAACTCTTTCCAGCATTGATTAGGTCAGGTTAAACCTTTTTATGGAATGTTTACTATATTGGTTGGAATGTTGGCCTGCAACAGTGGTGATGAAACAATGTTGTGTATTAAGCTATTGGATGATTCGTGCTAACTCTTTCCAGCGACTTGTACAACTTGCCCAACACAGAGAACTACCTCTCCACCCCACGATCCCCCAAATTAACTACTCCCTAAACATATATTGACCACTGTTGAAACTGATTCTAAAGCGCATGTTCATGTAGTGGCCTCCTTGCCAGATAAAACATTACGGCAATGCGCGTATACGCCATGCAATTATCTTCATTTGAACTGGTGAAGTGTTGTTATGTGACACATTATTGGAGAGGACAATGTTAGCTCTTTCCAAAGATGTGTCACGTGAATTCGTCCGAGCAGTTTACTACATAGCTAATAATGCGTTGCACTAAAGCTAGTGCGGCTTAAATGTTGTTTCAGGAGGCAGCATTGGATGAGGCCCAGTGGGGCTTGTCCCCCGGTGTTTCGCATCTCTGTATCTCAAGATCCCTTTACAGTGGAGCCCACTTAATCGTATATCTCTTAACTGAATAACCCTGTTAAATGAATATAATTTCCCAACACAAAGTCATTCACCATACCTCCAGTATAAATTTGATCTGTTAATTGAATATAGGTTATAGAGTAAACTGCTTTTAATTAAATAAAAACAACCCTTATAACCCCTCGAGAAATTACCCTGATTCTCCCCAGTTTTCCTTTGTTTATAAACCCATTTGGCCAGAGTACACCAAATACAAGCATTCAATATGTTATATCTTATTTGACAAAGCTCATGGAGCTCTGTCGAACAAGGTATAAGGGAATAAATATTTATCTCTAGAATACAGGAATATAACACAATCCCTGATAGTTGAATTCTCCTGTTAATTAAATCACTTCCATTGGTAAAGTATCTACAGTCAGTACAACCTACCACCCTATCGTTTGTTGAATCCCACGACAATAGATACCAGTCAGTATAACCTACCACCCTATCGTTTGAATCCCACAACAATAGATGCCAGTCACTATAACCTACGACCATATCGTTTGAATCCCACAACAATAGATACCAGTAAATATAACCTACCACCCAATCGTTTGAAACCCACAACAATAGATACCAGTCAGTATAACCTACCACCATATCGCTTGAATCCCACGACAATAGATACCAGTCAGTATAACCTACCACCCTATCGTTTGAATCCCACAATAGACACCAGTCAGTATAACCTACCACCCTGTTGTTTGAATACCACGACAATAGATACCAGTCAGTATAACCTACCACCAAATCGTTTGAATCCCGCGACAATAGATACCAGTCAATATAACCTACCACCCTATCGTTTGAATCCCACAACAATAGATACCAATCAGTATAACCTACCACCCTATCGTTTGTTGAATCCCACGACAATAGATACCAATCAGTATAACCTACCACCCTATCGTTTCTATCCCTCGACAATAGACACCAGCCAATATAACCTATCACCCTATAGTTTGAATCCCACAACAATAGATGCCAGTCACTATAACCTACCACCCTATCGTTTGTTGAATCCCACGACAATAGATACCAGTCAGTATAACCTACCACCCTATCGTTTGTTGAATCCCACGACAATAGATACCAGTCAGTATAACCTACCACCCTATCGTTTGTTGAATCCCACGACAATAGATACCAGTCAGTATAACCTACCACCCTATCGTTTGAATCCCAGGACAATAGATACCAGTCAGTAAAACCTATCACCCTATCGTTTGAATAACAACAAGAGGTAGCAGCCACTATAACCTACCACCATATCGTTTAAATCCCACGACAATCGATACCAGTCAGTATAACCTGCCACCCTATCGTTTGAATAACACGACAATAGGTACCAGAGAGTATAACCTACCACCCTATCCTTTGTTGAATCCCACGACAATAGATACCAGTCAGTATAACCTACCACCCTATCGTTTGAATGAGACGAAACTAGATACCAGTCAGTATAACCTACCACCCTGTCGTTTGAATCCCATGACAATAGATACCAGTTAGTATAACCTACCACCCTATCGTTTGAATCAGACGAAACTAGATACCAGTCAGTATAACCTACCACCCTATCGTTTGAATGAGACGAAACTAGATACCAGTCAGTATAACCTACCACCCTATCGTTTGAATCCCATGACAATAGATACCAGTCAGTATAATCTACCACCCTATCTGTTGAATCCCACGACAATAGATGCCAGTCAGTATAACCTACCACCCTATCGTTTGAATCCCACAGCAATAGATACCAGTCAGCATAACCTACCACCCTATCGTTTGAATCCCACAACAATAGATACCAGTCAGTATAACCTACCGCCCTATCAGTTGTTGAATCCCATGGCAATAGATACCAGTCAGTATAACCTAACACCCTATCGTTTGAATCCCACGAAACTAGATACCAGTCAGTATAGTCTACCACCATATCGTTTGAATCCCACAACAAGAGATATCAGTCAGTATAGCCTACCACCCTATAGTTTGAATCCCGCAACTGTAGATTCCAGTCAGTATAACCTACCACCCTATCGTTTAAACCCCACAACAATACATTCCAGTCAGTATAACCTACCATCATATCGTTTGAATCCCACGACAATAGATACCAGTCAGTATAACCTTCCACCCTATCGTTTGAATCTCACAACAATAGATACCAGTTATTATAACCTACCACCCAATCGTTTGAATCCCACGACAATAGATACCATTCAGTATAACGTACCACCCTATCGTTTGAATCCCACGACAATAGATACCATTCAGTTTAACCTACCACCCTACGATTGAATCAGACGAAACTAGATACCAGTCAGTAAAACCTACCACCCTATCCTTTGAATCCCAGGACGATAGATACCAGTCAGTATAACCTACCACCCTATCGTTTCAATCCCACGACAATAGATACCAGTCAGTATAACCCACCATCCTATCATTTGAATCCCACGACAATAGGATCCAGTCAGTGTAACCGACCACCATATCGTTTGAATCTCACAACAATAGATACCAGTCAGCATAACCTACCACCCTATCGTTTGAATCCCATGAGAATAGATACCAGTCAGTATAACCTACTACCCCATCGTTTGAATCCCACGAAACTAGATACCAGTCAGTATAACCTACCACCCTATTGTTTGAATAACACGACAAGAGATAGCAGTCAGTATAACCTACCACCCCATCGTTTGAATCCCACGAATCTAGATACTGGTCAGTATAACCTACCACCCTATTGTTTGAATACCACGACAAGAGATAGCAGCCACTATAACCTTTCACCCTACCGTTTGAATCCACGACAATAGATACCAGTCGTATAACCTACCACCCTATCGTTTGTATCCCACGGCAATAGATACCAGTCAGTATAACCTACCACCCTATCGTTTGAATCCCACGAAACTAGATACCTTTCAGTATAACCTACCACCCTTTTGTTTGAATACCACGACAAGAGATAGCAGACACTATAACCTACCACCCTATCGTTTGAATCCCACGACAATAGATACCAGTCAGTATAACCTACCACCATATCGTTTGAATCCCACGACAATAGATACCAGTCAGTATAACCTACCACCCTATCGTTTGAATCCCACAACAATAGATACCAGTCAGTATAACCTACCACCCAATCGTTTGAATCCCACGACAATCGATACCAGTCAGTATAACCTACCACTCTACAATTGAATCATACGAAACTAGATACCAGTCAATATAACCCACCACCCTATCGTTTGAAGATTTATATTTATTTATTGGTGTTTAAGGTCACATATTTCTGCACAATGGCTAATCATGACCTCGACAGTTTTACGGGTGGAGGAAGCCGGAGTACCCAGAGAGAACAACCAAGCAAAGCAACTGTCAGCTCCCCAGCATACCAACTCCACACAAGCAGGGTTAGCATTGGTTGAAGACAGGTGCACCATCGACGTGCAGTACGCCTTAGTACACAACGTCACCGTGCCCCCACGTGGGCAATGGGGGTTAAGTGTCTTGCCCAAAGACACAACGCATTTGCCGCAGGTGGGATTCGAACCGAGGACCTCTCGGCTTGCAGCCTGCACCTCTACCTACTGAGCCACCGCGCCCCTATCATTTGAATCCCAGGACAATAGATACCAGTCAGTAAAACCTACCACCCTATCGTTTGAATCCCACGACAATAGATACCAGTCAGTAAAACCTACCATCCTATCGTTTGAATCCCACGACGATAGGAACCAGTCAGTTTAACCTACCACCATATCGTTTGAATCTCACAACAATAGATACCAGTCAGTATAACCTACCACCCTATCGTTTGAATCCCACGACAATAGATACCAGTCAGTATAACCTACCACCCTATCGTTTGAATCCCACGACAATAGATACCAGTCAGTATAACATACCACCCTGTCGTTTGAATCCCACGACAATAGATACCAGTCAGTTTAACCTACCACCATATCGTTTGAATCTCACAACAATAGATACCAGTCAGTATAACCTACCACCCTATCGTTTGAATCCCACGACAATAGATACCAGTCAGTATAACCTACCACCCTATCGTTTGAATCCCACGACGATAGGAACCAGTCAGTTTAACCTACCACCATATCGTTTGAATCCTACAACAATAGATACCAGTCAGTATAACCTACCACCCTATCGTTTGAATCCCACGACAATAGATACCAGTCAGTATAACCTACCACCCTATCGTTTGAATCCCACGACAATAGATACCAGTCAGTATAACCTACCACCCTATCGTTTGAATCCCACGACGATAGGAACCAGTCAGTTTAACCTACCACCATATCGTTTGAATCCTACAACAATAGATACCAGTCAGTATAACCTACCACCCTATCGTTTGAATCCCACGACAATAGATACCAGTCAGTATAACCTACCACCCTATCGTTTGAATACCACGAAACTAGATACCAGTCAGTATAAACTACCAGCCTATCGTTTGAATACCACGACAATAGATACCAGTCATTATAACCTACCACCCTATCGTTTGAATCCCACGACATTACAGTTAAAACTAGAAGTCCTGTCATGAAATGTGCACAAATAGCACGCTGATATGCTCGTTAATGTACGCGTTATGACCCAAGTAAAGCTATCAAATTCTTTACATATGGCCTGTGCTCAAGCAATGTTTCGGCCAATGGACCTCCGGGTGACCCGGAGGTCCATTGGCAGAAACATTGCATGTGTTTGCTATGAGTAACCAGGAGAACCTACCGTGCTTTGGATGCCATTCGATATGGCAATTGCGCGCAATTCCAACTCGCAATTAAGCCTAGATAAGCGCACTATTCGTGACAGGACTTCTAGTTTTAACTGTAGATACCAGTCAGTACAACCTACCACCCTATCGTTTATATCCCTCAAAAATGGACACCAGTCAGTATAACCTACCACCCTATCGTTTGAATCCAACAACAATAGATACCTGTCAGTATAACCTACCACCCTATCGTTTGAATCCCACAACAGTAGATACCAGTCAGTATAACCTACCACCCTATCGTTTGAATCCCATGACAATAGATACCAGTAAGTATAACCTACCACCCTATCGTTTGTTGAATCCCATGACAATAGATACCAGTCAGTATAACCTACCACCCTATCGTTTGAATCCCATGACAATAGATACCAGTAAGTATAACCTACCATCCTATCGTTTGTTGAATCCCATGACAATAGATACCAGTAAGTATAACCTACCACCCTATCGTTTGTTGAATCCCACGACAATAGATACCATTCAGTATAACCTACCACTCTATCACTTGAATCATACAACAATAGATACCAGTCAGTATAACCTACCACCCTATCACTTGAATCCCACGACAATAGATTCCAGTCTGTATAACCTACCACCCTATCGTTTGAATCCCACGACAATAGATACCAGTCAGTATAACCTACCACCCTATCGTTTAAATCTCATGACAATAGATACTAGTCAGTATAACCTATTACCCTATTGTTTGTATCCCACGACAATAGATACCAGTCACTATAACCTACCACCATATCGTTTGAATCAGACAAAACCAGTCAGTATATCAGTTTGATTCAGATACCAGTCAGTATAACCGCCCACCCTATCGTTTGAATCATACGACAATAGATACCAGTCAGTATAACCTACCACCCTATCGTTTGTATCCCACGTCAATCGAAAAAAAGTCAGCTCAGAACTCCAAACCAAAGTTGTAGCTATGCCCCTCCAGGTACAATTAACTTCTGTATCCACAAAGTATTTTTATTTTGCCAAAAACATGAGGGAAATATGAGGATTCACACCTCTTTGAAATGTATCAACTCTTAATAAAAAAGATTTGAGTGCGAATGTGCGTAAAATTATTGAGTTGTCACATCTTGATGGCAAGACTTTTTTTTATTTAAAAAAAAATTATCTTTCAATAAAATGTCAAAATCTTCCCGGAAAAAGTTTTAACATTTGACAGTCTCGAAATACCACTAAAAATGTGTTGTTAATTGTGCAAAAAAAGTGTTGCTGTTTTTGATACAGTGGCCCTAAAAAAGAGAAGTTTTGTAAAATTCTCTTTGTAAAGGTAGTCTGTCATCACTGTATATTAACCACTGTTAACTTCTCTTGGGTGTTTTTTCTTTATCTCCTGCTTAATTCCTGATTTGTCTTGTAATCACTGTTGAATTCCACACTTGCCAATATCTTCTTATCCTCTTCATCTGTTCAAAGAACGGTTTCTCTCCTCGCTGTTTCAGTATCAAGTGAACTGTTTCCCCGTCAAATGAGCTTTTATTTTCCCAACACAGATGTCTCGGAAAACAATCACTCAATGTTAACGATAACAGCTGGAATGTCGATGCTGAATATGCCTTTTCTTGTGACAGATAATACTCCATAACTTTTTTTAAGTTTTGGAACAGGGGGGTGTGTCGCTTGAGATATCATCTTTCAAATACACTTCACAAGTTTTATGATGATATTTAATATGGTCAGTTAGAATAAAATATGTGTGGAGTGGAGAAGACCAGTTCTTCTGCTGTATTTATTTATGTATCTATCGATTTTATTTATTTATTTATTTACTGGTGTTTACGGTCACATACTTAAGCACAATGGCTATTCGCGAGCATGGCAGTTTTATGGGAGGAGGAAGCTGGAGTACCCAGAGAGAACCACCGAGTATCGACGTGCAATTGTCAGTTCCTCAATATTCTAACTCTGTTCAAGCTCCGCTTGAGCAGGGTTACAGTGGTTGAAGACATGTGCACCATCGACGTGCAGTACGCGTTAGTACACGACGTCATCGCGCCCATATGTAGGCAACTGAGATAAAGTGCCTTACCCAAGGGCACTACACTGGTCACCGCGGACGGGGTTCGAACTCGGAACCTCTAGCATAGATCTCCATCAGTCTACCAGCGAGCCACCACGCTCCTAGTTGTTCTGCTGTTTTGTTTTGGGGTTTTTTTGCATGGTATAAGTCATGGATAAAGCTCATATATTTCAAAAATACAGTTGATCGATCACATTTCTTTGATGGAAAATATCATTTCAGGCATTATTCTCGTATCGATATAATGCTCGCTGTGGGCAGTAGACAGTCAAACTGACAGGTGGAGCATTTGCCAGATGTGGGAGACAGTTGGTCAACCAGACAGACAATCATCCCAGACTGAGTATCACTGTCACAAGGATATGTTAGGATGTAAGAAGACCTGTTGGTCGGTAAGCGATTCGGTTGTATGGGTGGAAGGGGGACAATGTGGTTAGGATTGGATGGCATGTAGGTTAGTAGGTAAACAAGGAAGGGGTGTAGTTGAGTAATTGCTGATTAATTAGGTAGCAATGTCGGAAGGAAGATGGCACGTATGGGGGTCATGCCCCCATTTTCCTCTCAGTTCCAGGGAGCGCGTAAAATGCAGCTTGAACAACCGAGACCCCACCTAAGGTGTCATCAAGGTACTCTTCAAAAACCAGACTTCTCTTTATCATGCATGTCATCAAAATACCTCTTTGATTTGACCCCTTTCACCAATTAAGCTTACCATCCTTGACCTCCTTTTTCACAATTATTTTACCCAGATATCCCTAGATGTCTAGATTTGAGAACTCCAATGAATAGTTCTACATTATCTCCCTCACTTGGGTAATCCACTCCGTGTTGATATTTGAGATGAACAAAACTGTGGAACATTAGTTTTAAACCATCAGGTGAAGGGGAATTTTACCACATAAATAAGATATTTTCAATAAGTCTATCTTTTCCTTGATCCGCTCCCAACCAAGATCACACAGGGTTGCTTCTGGTGATACGGTATTACTCAACTTCGCTATCCTTAACATATGGCTATATGATCTTCAATCAATTACACAAAGACCAGAGAGGAAGGCAGCTGTTTTTTTAAATAATGACAGCGGGGTTCACATTCCCCAATATATCAGTAACAAAGGTGGAAGCCTTCAAATCAACTGGTGAGATCAGCACAGCCTTATCGGTTAAGGTTCAGAAAGATGGGAGTCGTCGGACATTGAAGAAAAAAGATGTCCAAAAGAGAAAAACATTTTTTCATTTATTGAAAAAATCTAAACAGCCTTTTTCAAGGCTACCATATTATTAGAAAGAGTTTCGTTGTAACAAACATTTCACTATCCACTCTCAATATAGATAAACTAGTTTTGTGAATAGAAATATTTCGGTAATGGCAAAATGATGCATGATGTCACTCTTCCCCCATCCAAAATAGTTTTGGGTGGGGAAAGACTAACACTGTGCCGTAAGAAAAATCTGGGGAAGTAGTCAAAGATTCTGGCTAGCAACAATGTTAACTGCTTGTACCTATAGTGTATTCATCAATCACTAAACAATGTGCAAATACGCTGTATTTTTGGGGAGTACACTATAGATGTATTCTTGCAGTGAAGAAGTAACATTGTTGCTAGCCAGAATCCTTGATTTATCCCCTCATGAAGTACAAAAAAGCTGAAAAATTGTTTTTTAAAAATGGTATTTGACAGGAAAAAATTAACTAAAAAATGTATAAAAAATTTATACTTTGTTTGACTTGGGTGATGAAAATACAACTTGACGATTTCAGTTGTATTCCATCGTACTGGTGTAGCATGTGGTTAAGAAAAACTCTTTTGTCAATCTAGGACCGTTTTTCACCAAACAAAATGTTTAGTTCACCAACTTGATTCCATTTCTATTTGCTGCCCCCTTCACATCATCTTTTATGATGAGATGTTGCGGTCTGTTACCTCTCTGTGTGGCATAATAGTAGATGTGTCTGATTAATCTTCGAAGAAAAAAATGGAAATATTTTTCACTTTCCTCAATCGCCAGTGATGAGATAGCTCTCCCTCCATCATTTCTTGCTAGGTGTCATAAATTATTTCTCGGTTTAACTGTGTGGTCATTCTTGATGTCTGTCTGCTCAGTGTGGACAATTCCCCATGATGGAATCTGAAGCTCAAAGGATAGATCTATGTTCATGATTAGCATTAGGAAAAATGACACCCTCCATCTGTATTTATACTTAATAGGGGTTTTGAAAAAAAAGCGCTAAAATAAAAAAAATAAAATATATCAAGATTATCTATTGGGTGTTTTTATTATTTTCTCTCCAAAAATAAAAAATAAAGTTTTTTTCAAAATTCGGAGGGAAAAACGCAAATAAGGAAAGTTTTCAAAAACAGCCAAGAGAATATCTAATGTCTGTTTATAAACTCTCTTTATTGGTTAATAATGAGTGGTCAGAATATCTGTTGTCTGTTTATAAACTCTCTTTATTGGTTAATAATGAGCGGTCAGAATATCTGTTGTCTGTTTATAAACTCTCTTTATTGGTTAATAATGAGCGGTAAGAATATCTGTTGTTTGTTTATAAACTCTCTTTATTGGTTAATAATGAGCGGTCAGAATACCTGTTGTCTGTTTATAAACTTTCTTTATTGGTTAATAATGAGCGGTCAGAATATCTAATGTCTGTTTATAAACTCTCTTTATTGGTTAATAATGAGCAGTCAGAATATCTAATGTCTGTTTATAAACTCTCTTTATTGGTTAATAATGAGCGGTCAGAATATCTAATGTCTGTTTATAAACTCTCTTTATTGGTTCATAATGAGCGGTCAGAATATCTAATGTCTGTTTGTAAACTCTCTTTATTGGTTAATAATGAGCAGTCAGAATATCTAATGTCTGTTTGTAAACTCTCTTTATTGGTTAATAATGAGCGGTCAGAATATCTGTTGTCTGTTTATAAACTCTCTTTATTGGTTAATAATGAGCAGTCAGAATATCTGTTGTCTATTTATAAACTCTCTTTATTGGTTAATAATGAGCGGTCAGAATATCTGTTGTCTGTTTATAAACTCTCTTTATTGGTTAATAATGAGTGGTCAGAATATCTAATGTCTGTTTGTAAACTCTCTTTATTGGTTAATAATGAGCAGTCAGAATATCTAATGTCTGTTTGTAAACTCTCTTTATTGGTTAATAATGAGCGGTCAGAATATCTGTTGTCTGTTTATAAACTCTCTTTATTGGTTAATAATGAGTGGTCAGAATATCTGTTGTCTGTTTATAAACTCTCCTTATTGGTTAATAATGAGCGGGTCAGAATATCGAATGTCTGTTTGTAAACTCTCTTTATTGGTTAATAATGAGCGGTCAGAATATCTGTTGTCTATTTATAAACTCTCTTTATTGGTTAATAATGAGCAGTCAGAATATCTAATGTCTGTTTATAAACTCTCTTTATTGGTAAATAATGAGCGGTCAGAATATCTAATGTCTGTTTGTAAACTCTCTTTATTGGTTAATAATGAGCGGTCAGAATATCTAATGTCTGTTTGTAAACTCTCTTTATTGGTTAATAATAAGCGGTCAGAATATCTGTTGTCTGTTTATAAACTCTCTTTATTGGTTAATAATGAGCGGTCAGAATGTCTGTTGTCTGTTTATAAACTCTCTTTTTTGGTTAATAATGAGCAGTCAGAATATCTAATGTCTGTTTATAAACTCTCTTTATTGGTTAATAATGAGCGGTCAGAATATCTGTTGTCTGTTTATAAACTCTCTTTATTGGTTAATAATGAGAGGTCAGAATATCTAATGTCTGTTTATAAACTCTCTTTATTGGTTAATAATGAGCGGTCAGAATGTCTGTTGTCTGTTTATAAACTCTCTTTATTGGTTAATAATGAGCGGTCAGAATGTCTGTTGTCTGTTTATAAACTCTCTTTATTGGTTAATAATGAGCGGTCAGAATATCTAATGTCTGTTTATAAACTCTCTTTATTGGTTAATAATGAGCGGTCAGAATATCTGTTGTCTGTTTATAAACTCTCTTTATTGGTTAATAATGAGCGGTCAGAATATCTAATGTCTGTTTATAAACTCTCTTTATTGGTTAATAATGAGCGGTCAGAATATCTGTTGTCTGTTTATAAACTCTCTTTATTGGTTAATAATGAGCAGTCAGAATATCTAATGTCTGTTTATAAACTCTCTTTATTGGTTAATAATGAGCGGTCAGAATGTCTGTTGTCTGTTTATAAACTCTCTTTATTGGTTAATAATGAGCGGTCAGAATGTCTGTTGTCTGTTTTTAAACTCTCTTTATTGGTTAATAATGAGCCGTCAGAATATGTAATGTCTGTTTATAAACTCTCTTTATTGGTTAATAATGAGCCGTCAGAATGTCTGTTGTCTGTTTATAAACTCTCTTTATTGGTTAATAATGAGCGGTCAGAATATCTAATGTCTGTTTATAAACTCTCTTTATTGGTTAATAATGAGCGGTCAGAATATCTAATGTCTGTTTATAAACTCTCTTTATTGGTTAATAATGAGCGGTCAGAATATCTAATGTCTGTTTGTAAACTCTCTTTATTGGTTAATAATGAGCGGTCAAAATATCTGTTGTCTGTTTATAAACTCTCTTTATTGGTTAATAATGAGCGGTCAGAATATCTAATGTCTGTTTATAAACTCTCTTTATTGGTTAATAATGAGCGGTCAGAATATCTGTTGTCTGTTTATAAACTCTCTTTATTGGTTAATAATGAGTGGTCAGAATATCTAATGTCTGTTTATAAACTCTCTTTATTGGTTAATAATGAGCGGTCAGAATGTCTGTTGTCTGTTTATAAACTCTCTTTATTGGTTAATAATGAGCGGTCAGAATGTCTGTTGTCTGTTTATAAACTCTCTTTATTGGTTAATAATGAGCAGTCAGAATATCTAATGTCTGTTTATAAACTCTCTTTATTGGTTAATAATGAGCGGTCAGAATATCTGTTGTCTGTTTATAAACTCTCTTTATTGGTTAATAATGAGCGGTCAGAATATCTAATGTCTGTTTATAAACTCTCTTTATTGGTTAATAATGAGCGGTCAGAATATCTGTTGTCTGTTTATAAACTCTCTTTATTGGTTAATAATGAGCGGTCAGAATATCTAATGTCTGTTTATAAACTCTCTTTATTGGTTAATAATGAGCGGTCAGAATATCTGTTGTCTGTTTATAAACTCTCTTTATTGGTTAATAATGAGCAGTCAGAATATCTAATGTCTGTTTATAAACTCTCTTTATTGGTTAATAATGAGCGGTCAGAATATCTAATGTCTGTTTATAAACTCTCTTTATTGGTTAATAATGAGCGGTCAGAATATCTGATGTCTGTTTGTAAACTCTCTTTATTGGTTAATAATGAGCGGTCAGAATATCTGTTGTCTATTTATAAACTCTCTTTATTGGTTAATAATGAGCGGTCAGAATATCTAATGTCTGTTTATAAACTCTCTTTATTGGTTAATAATGAGCGGTCAGAATATCTAATGTCTGTTTGTAAACTCTCTTTATTGGTTAATAATGAGCGGTCAGAATATCTAATGTCTGTTTATAAACTCTCTTTTTTGGTTAATAATGAGCAGTCAGAATATCTAATGTCTGTTTATAAACTCTCTTTTTTGGTTAATAATGAGCAGTCAGAATATCTAATGTCTGTTTATAAACTCTCTTTATTGGTTAATAATGAGAAGTCAGAATATCTAATGTCTGTTTATAAACTCTCTTTATTGGTTAATAATGAGCGGTCAGAATATCTAATGTGTGTTTATAAACTCTCTTTATTGGTTAATAATGACCGGTCAGAATATCTGTTGTCTATTTATAAACTCTCTTTATTGGTTAATAATGAGCGGTCAGAATATCTAATGTCTGTTTATAAACTCTCTTTATTGGTTAATAATGAGCGGTCAGAATATCTAATGTCTGTTTGTAAACTCTCTTTATTGGTTAATAATGAGCGGTCAGAATATCTAATGTCTGTTTATAAACTCTCTTTTTTGGTTAATAATGAGCAGTCAGAATATCTAATGTCTGTTTATAAACTCTCTTTTTGGTTAATAATGAGCAGTCAGAATATCTAATGTCTGTTTATAAACTCTCTTTATTGGTTAATAATGAGCGGTCAGAATATCTGTTGTCTATTTATAAACTCTCTTTATTGGTTAATAATGAGCGGTCAGAATATCTAATGTCTGTTTATAAACTCTCTTTATTGGTTAATAATGAGCGGTCAGAATATCTGTTGTCTGTTTATAAACTCTCTTTATTGGTTAATAATGAGCGGTCAGAATATCTAATGTCTGTTTGTAAACTCTCTTTATTGGTTAATAATGAGCAGTCAGAATATCTAATGTCTGTTTATAAACTCTCTTTATTGGTTAATAATGAGCGGTCAGAATGTCTGTTGTCTGTTTATAAACTCTCTTTATTGGTTAATAATGAGCGGTCTGAATATCTAATGTCTGTTTGTAAACTCTCTTTATTGGTTAATAATGAGCGGTCAGAATATCTAATGTCTGTTTATAAACTCTCTTTATTGGTTAATAATGAGCGGTCAGAATATCTGTTGTCTGTTTATAGACTCTCTTTATTGGTTAATAATGAGCGGTCAGAATATCTAATGTCTGTTTATAAACTCTCTTTTTTGGTTAATAATGAGCAGTCAGAATATCTAATGTCTGTTTATAAACTCTCTTTATTGGTTAATAATGAGCGGTCAGAATATCTAATGTCTGTTTATAAACTCTCTTTATTGGTTAATAATGAGCGGCCAGAATATCTGTTGTCTGTTTATAAACTCTCTTTATTGGTTAATAATGAGTGGTCAGAATATCTGTTGTCTATTTATAAACTCTCTTTATTGGTTAATAATGAGCGGTCAGAATATCTAATGTCTGTTTATAAACTCTCTTTATTGGTTAATAATGAGCGGTCAGAATATCTAATGTCTGTTTATAAACTCTCTTTTTTGGTTAATAATGAGCAGTCAGAATATCTAATGTCTGTTTGTAAACTCTCTTTATTGGTTAATAATGAGCGGTCAGAATATCTAATGTCTGTTTATAAACTCTCTTTATTGGTTAATAATGAGCGGTCAGAATATCTGTTGTCTGTTTATAAACTCTCTTTATTGGTTAATAATGAGCGGTCAGAATATCTAATGTCTGTTTGTAAACTCTCTTTTTTGGTTAATAATGAGCGGTCAGAATATCTAATGTCTGTTTATAAACTCTCTTTATTGGTTAATAATGAGCGGTCAGAATGTCTGTTGTCTGTTTATAAACTCTCTTTATTGGTTAATAATGAGCGGTCAGAATATCTAATGTCTGTTTGTAAACTCTCTTTATTGGTTAATAATGAATGGTCAGAATATCTAATGTCTGTTTATAACCCCTTAACTCATGTTTTTTTTTATTCGACATGCGAGGATCAACATTGCAGTGAAGAAGTAATTCTCGTGCTTTCTTCCCTCAGTGGTTAGATTTAGGTGGGTGAAATGCTCATTGGATGTGCAATGAGTATTTTTTACTCTACTAAATCTAACCAAGGAGCCTTTTGATGAAAACTGATTTTGTAACGATAAAAGTAGTTCCACTGGAACCACCGGGGGCAAAATCAAAATTCCGAAACCTTCATGCACATCTAGAGATGGTACCTGAACACATTAGCATAGGTTAAACGTTTCGAATTAAATACCCCAGGAGCCTTTCGATGAAAACTGATTTTCTACCGATAAAAGTGGTTCCACTGGAACCACCGGGGCAAATCAGAAAACAGATTTTAAACTCTTTTTCCTGGCTTCAAAAATGCCACTCTGGGTACAAAAATGCCACTTGAGATACACAACCCTATGGAGAATCCTATGTTGATTTTGTACCTCAAGTGGCACCATTGAGGTATGGGAAATTCAGTGACAAATACTTGTACCCAGAGTGACATCTCCCACTACTCCGAGTCAGCATCCTTTTTGAGTTCCCAAATCTCCTTGAAGCTTCTTTTGCTTCTCACTAGGTTTTTGGCCTAGATCGTCACTGCAATCAAGTTGTGATCACTATCCAACTCCCTTTTACCTTTATCATCCACTTCTACCCCCATCACATCCCTCCATAAATTAATATCTGTGAGAATATAGTCGAATATTGATTTTCTGTCGTTCCTCTCCAAGGTCCATTTCCCCTTACACCTTGCGTCCCTGTTCAGAATCTTCAGACCGAGCTCCTTTGTAAAGTTCAACAGCATCCTTCCATTCCTTTTGACTTTCTTGCCTCCGCCCTCTATACCTTCTTCCCTATCACCTAAGTGTCCATTAACGTCATCCATCAAAATTATACCGAGCCCCCTGTTTTCTAGTTCTGTGATATTGGACCTTAGTGTTGAGTATATCGAGTCATTCCACTCGGGTTTACTTCCCTTCACCACACAGTACACAATCCCAAGGGCAATACATTTGTTTCTTAGACTGATCTTTACCCATCCAATTTCTTTTGATACCTCATCCGAGGTGCTGACATCTTCCAGGTCTGTGATCAGCGACGGTTTTAAGTTTTCTTTAATCTACATTCCTACCCATCACCTCTTTGTTCTGGCCTGCTGTTCGCCCTACACCTATCCACACGCGCCCCTTAACTTGGTCTACCCGTTCCCCATGTCTCAACCACGTCAATATTCTATACTACAAAACAGATGTAGCGGTGTTTAATCTGCGTCATAATGTTTTATGTCATATAAAATGCAATTTTCTCAACACGATGCTTTTGTTTTCAATGAATTGTAAGATGATATGTTTCAAATATTATTCTGAAAACATTACGCAGGAGCCACACAAGCTTGAAAAGGGTGACATCTGCAATTTTAAGAACTTTATAACGCATGACAAAAGCTTGTATCGCACCCAGAAAACTCATAAGAAAATGCTATTTTAAAAAAAATACTTGTGACGTGAATAAATGTTCGTTAACACCACGTTACCATAAGTTTTACCCTGTTATGAAAAGCTAAGCAATAATTTATAGATTAAAAAAACGGTTTGCTAGAGTGAATACGAGTTGTATGTAATATGGGTTTCATTCCAAGGTTGGGGGGAGAATGGAGAGGCGGAGTGACCTAGTTGCGTCATGTTGGGTTGTCATGGTAGCTCACGTGAATGGCCATATTATGAATGAAGATATGTCGGTGGTTACAGAACCCCCTTTTCATTGTCTGTGCCTTTGTGCTGCACGTGATATGCACACATCGTGACACATTGTGCATTAGCGCAAAAGCACATTCCATCAACCCTCAGATCCACGTTCTGTGGAATCCCTTGTTAGGATATGGCTGTGGTTACAGAATCCTCTTTTCGTTGTAATTGCCAATGTGTACGCATTGTGATTATTCTGCACTAACATATAAGTACACCTCGCGATAATCACACAGTTTCTTACATTAAGGTATCCTAGCGTGCACTAGGTGAAGGGTATCCTAGCGTGCACCAGGTGAAGGGAATGTAGAAATTAATACGGGCTTAGATTAATGAAGCAGTCTGGTTGCAACTGTTAAAGACCTGACCGAGGGTAAAGTCGATGCGGGGTCACGTATAAGTTGGAAGTATAAAGCCGTGCTACAAGTTAATAATAGTGGTACAAAGCTGGTAAGAATAGCAGAAGCTGTATAGGACCTTGGTATCTCAGTTACAGAATCCCACTAATGACATCTCTTTTACAGAGTCCCTATAGAATCCATTTTACCGCGATAAGTCGTATAGCAGTATGTGGAGTCACTCGATCGAGCAACTGCTCTAGCTCATTTGCTCAATGGGGTTCGATGACTCTTCAGTAACTGCTCGATAGCTTATTAAGGAAACTTGTAATAAATATGAACAAGTTGTTCGAGCAAGTAGTAATAGAATGACAGTGACGTGAACTGAGACCCGTAGCGGCATTAATATACTAAGATCCGCAGTAGTATCACAAGTTAGTAATGGTTAAGGCACAGGACAGAATAGTGTTAGCAAATCGTCGTCTGAGTGCTAGAATGTTCTATGTCCCATTATGGAACATAGAACATTCTAGTACTCAGCCGACGAAATAGTAATGGTACAAGGCCTTGTCAATACAAGTGCAGGGTTGGTACACCATACTAAAGGTGAATACTATAGAGGCTAATCAAAGACAAGGTAGAAGCCAATGTCAACCTGGGGCTGTATAAGAACTAGGAGCTATATAGAAACTTGGGGCTGCATAGGAGCTAGAAGCTGTATTGGAGCTATGTAGTAAGTATCCTTAAATACCGAGGTCAGTAGTAGAGCAGTGAATGCCCTATAACTCCTTAGCTCGGTGGGATTCGAGTTTCTTCGACCAACTGAAATATTCTATCTGATTTTACATAAAAATAGGGAATGGATATGTAATCTTTTGAATTCTGGTCGTATATTCCACGTGAGGTCCGTGTCATGAATTGGAAGAGTCTATATTTGTTACTTGGAGGAAGATGGAATTTGAACAATAGAAATAAGAGAATAAGCAGAAAAATGGGTAAAAAGGAATCTTCAAATGATACATTGTCATGTCCTTTAGTATCCTCAAATATCCATATATGCCTATCTATGTGTTTGTGCACAATGTGTCACCTTGTTCAATAGCACACAAGCACCTATGGGCACATGTAAGATGTGTCTGTGCACTGCCTGTAATATGAACACATTGTGACGTAATATGTACTAACATAGCACATCTCGGAACGATCAACATACTGTTTCGTGTATCCTAACTTGCACTAGGTCTAGGCATTGTGTTGACTGATACAGGCTCAGGTGAATGGGGTGATCTGAATGAGCAAAGATGTGGCCAAATGCGGATGTTGAGACAGAATCAGGGCACATACGAAGTTTGTGGTAGTGCTACAAGACAATAGTAATAGTATAAAGTAATAATGATACGGGACTGTAAGAGTGTTGGAAGACTATGACACTGAGTGAATACAATAGTGCTACGAGGCAATAGTAATAGTACAAGGAAATAATGGTACAAGACTGTAAGAGTGTTGGAAGACTATGTTACTGGTTGAATACAATAGTATTGCATCACACATACTAAGTTTGTAGTAGTGCTACGAAACAATAGTAATAGTACAAGGTAATAATGGTACAAGACTGTAAGAGTGTTGAGTGTTGGAAGACTATAATACTGGGTTAATACAATAGTATTGGATCACGCATACTAAGTTTGTAGTAGTGCTACAAGACAATAGTAATAGTACAAGGTAATAATGGTACAAGACTGTAAGAGTGTTGAGTGTTGGAAGACTATAATACTGGGTTAATACAATAGTATTGGATCACGCATACTAAGTTTGTAGTAGTGCTACAAGACAATAGTAATAGTATAAGGTAATAATGGTACAAGACTGTAAGAGTGTTGAGTGTTGGAAGACTATGTTACTGGGTTAATACTATAGTATTGCATCACACATACTAAGTTTGTAGTAGTGCTACAAGGCAATATTAACAGTACAAGGTAATAATGGTACAAGACTGTAAGAGTGTTGAGTGTTGGAAGACTATGTTACTGGGTTAATACAATAGTATTGCATCACACATACTAAGTTTGTAGTAGTGCTACAAGGCAATAGTAATAGTACAAGGTAATAATGGTACAAGACTGTAAGAGTGTCGGAAGACTATAATACTGGGTGAATACAATAGTACTACAAGGCAATAGTAATAGTACTAGGTAATAATGGTACAAGACTGTAAGAGTGTTGGAAGACTATGATACTGGGTTAATACAATAGTATTGGATCACGCATACTAAGTTTGTAGTAGTGCTACAAGACAATAGTAACAGTACAAGGTAATAATGGTACAAGACTGTAAGAGTGTCGGAAGACTATAATACTGGGTGAATACAATAGTACTACAAGGCAATAGTAACAGTACAAGGTAATAATGGTACAAGACTGTAAGAGTGTTGAGTGTTGGAAGACTATGATACTGGGTTAATACAATAGTATTGGATCACACATACTAAGTTTGTAGTAGTGCTACAAGGCAATATTATCAGTACAAGGTAATAATGGTACAAGACTGTAAGAGTGTCGGAAGACTATAATACTGGGTGAATACAATAGTACTACACGGCAATAGTAATAGTACAAGGTAATAATGGTACAAGACTGTAAGAGTGTTGAGTGTTGGAAGACTATGATACTGGGTTAATACAATAGTATTGGATCACACATACTAAGTTTGTAGTAGTGCTACGAGACAATAGTAATAGTACAAGGTAATAATGGTACAGGACTTTAAGAGTGTTGGAAGACTATGTTACTGGGTGAATACAATAGTATTGGATCACACATACTAAGTTTGTAGTAGTGCTACAAGGCAATATTAACAGTACAAGGTAATAATGGTACAAGACTGTAAGAGTGTTGAGTGTTGGAAGACTATGATACTGGATTGATACTATAGTATTGCATCACACATACTAAGTTTGTAGTAGTGCTACAAGGCAATATTAGCAGTACAAGGTAATAATGGTACAAGACTGTAAGAGTGTTGAGTGTTGGAAGACTATGATACTGGGTTAATACAATAGTATTGGATCACACATACTAAGTTTGTAGTAGTGCTACAAGGCAATATTAGCAGTACAAGGTAATAATGGTACAAGACTGTAAGAGTGTTGAGTGTTGGAAGACTATAATACTGGGTTAATACAATAGTATTGGATCACGCATACTAAGTTTGTAGTAGTGCTACAAGACAATAGTAATAGTACAAGGTAATAATGGTACAAGACTGTAAGAGTGTCGGAAGACTATAATACTGGGTGAAAACAATAGTACTACAAGGCAATAGTAATAGTACAAGGTAATAATGGTACAAGACTGTAAGAGTGTTGAGTGTTGGAAGACTATAATACTGGGTTAATACAATAGTATTGGATCACACATACTAAGTTTGTAGTAGTGCTACGAAACAATAGTACTAGTACAAGGTAATAATGGTACAAGACTGTAAGAGTGTTGGAAGACTATAATACTGGGTTAATACAATAGTATTGGATCACACATACTAAGTTTGTAGTAGTACTACAAGACAATAGTAATAGTACAAGGTAATAATGGTACAAGACTGTAAGAGTGTTGGAAGACTATGTTACTGGGTTAATACAATAGTATTGGATCACACATACTAAGTTTGTAGTAGTGCTACAAGACAATAGTAACAGTACAAGGTAATAATGGTACAAGACTGTAAGAGTGTTGGAAGACTATGATACTGGGTGAATACAATAGTATTGGATCACACATACTAAGTTTGTAGTAGTGCTACAAGACAATAGTAATAGTACAAGGAAATAATGGTACAAGACTGTAAGAGTGTTGAGTGTTGGAAGACTATAATACTGGGTTAATACTATAGTATTGTATCACACATACTAAGTTTGTAGTAGTGCTACGAGACAATAGTAATAGTACAAGGAAATAATGGTACAAGACTGTAAGAGTGTTGAGTGTTGGAAGACTATAATACTGGGTTAATGCTATAGTATTGTATCACACATACTAAGTTTGTAGTAGTGCTACGAGACAATAGTAATAGTACAAGGAAATAATGGTACAAGACTGTAAGAGTGTTGAGTGTTGGAAGACTATAATACTGGGTTAATACTATAGTATTGTATCACACATACTAAGTTTGTAGTAGTGCTACGAGACAATAGTAATAGTACAAGGAAATAATGGTACAAGACTGTAAGAGTGTTGAGTGTTGGAAGACTATAATACTGGGTTAATACTATAGTATTGTATCACACATACTAAGTTTGTAGTAGTGCTACGAAACAATAGTACTAGTACAAGGTAATAATGGTACAAGACTGTAAGAGTGTCGGAAGACTATAATACTGGGTGAAAACAATAGTACTACAAGGCAATAGTAATAGTACAAGGTAATAATGGTACAAGACTGTAAGAGTGTTGAGTGTTGGAAGACTATAATACTGGGTTAATACAATAGTATTGGATCACACATACTAAGTTTGTAGTAGTGCTACGAAACAATAGTACTAGTACAAGGTAATAATGGTACAAGACTGTAAGAGTGTTGGAAGACTATAATACTGGGTTAATACAATAGTATTGGATCACACATACTAAGTTTGTAGTAGTACTACAAGACAATAGTAATAGTACAAGGTAATAATGGTACAAGACTGTAAGAGTGTTGGAAGACTATGTTACTGGGTTAATACAATAGTATTGGATCACACATACTAAGTTTGTAGTAGTGCTACAAGACAATAGTAACAGTACAAGGTAATAATGGTACAAGACTGTAAGAGTGTTGGAAGACTATGATACTGGGTGAATACAATAGTATTGGATCACACATACTAAGTTTGTAGTAGTGCTACAAGACAATAGTAATAGTACAAGGTAATAATGGTACAAGACTGTAAGAGTGTCGGAAGACTATAATACTGGGTTAATACAATAGTATTGGATCACACATACTAAGTTTGTAGTAGTGCTACGAAACAATAGTACTAGTACAAGGTAATAATGGTACAAGACTGTAAGAGTGTCGGAAGACTATAATACTGGGTGAAAACAATAGTACTACAAGGCAATAGTAATAGTACTAGGTAATAATGGTACAAGACTGTAAGAGTGTCGGAAGACTATAATACTGGGTTAATACAATAGTATTGGATCACACATACTAAGTTTGTAGTAGTGCTGCAAGACAATAGTAATAGTACAAGGTAATTAATGGTACAAGACCGTAAGAGTGTTGGAAGACTATGATACTGAGTTTGTAGTAGTGCTACAAGCCAATGATAACAGTCGTCCAGGGCAGTGTGAAATCCCCCCTTCCTGGATAAATGTATGAATATTTCCGAAATATCCTCGTTCGTTCTCATGTAAAAACGGAATATTCTATCACTGAGACCCAGTGACATTCCCAAAAACCGCGGTCATGTCGGGATCCGGGGGTGGGGTGGGGGTGGGGTGGGGTAGGGGGGTACATAACTGAGATCCAAACTGAACACCGATCATTGGAAAACTGTATGATTACATCTTTACAGGAACAGGTCTTGTACCAAAATCAGATGAGTTAATCATTAATGCCGTCAGCGAACGGTACCAACTTGGTAATAAATTTCAATATAAGAATACTTAAGCGCATGGGGTGACCCGAGCGGATCGTGACGCTGCCGCGATGCGCTCGAGAGTCCCTAAGACCACTTATTGAGAAATGTGTAAAGTATTCAGAACATATTTTCGTTCATATTTTCATGAAATCACGATTGATTCCGCCACATCGTATTCATCCTCGAGGGTTACAAACCATTACTTCATCCCCGAAAAGTGAAATATATTTTCCTTTTCTCGAGATTCATTCTCGTATTTTGCTCCCTCGTTATCTTGTGGTATTGATAGAGCACTCAAGTCCTTTGCAGTTGGTAGCCGGGTAGAGTTGATATATGAAAAACGTAAGGTAGATGAATACCCCAGACCCACTTCTCGATTTACAGCCATTTTGAACCTGAGTTCTGATACTAACAGTGATTGAGTTAGCAACATACAGAATGAGAGTGGGTCTTTTCTATTCAGCCATTCACGGAGGCAGATCCTCCAAATCTAAGCCGGGACTAAATGGCATATTCCTCCTTGTGGCGGTCATTAAGTTTGAGCTTCGGGGTTTAACCCTCACTCTGGCACTTTCTTGGTGTATAATAGTAAGGTTACTTCCTCACCCATGGATATACTGGGAAGACGTATCAAGGGCCAATCCACAGTGAACCCAATTGGCAAATATATAAGCCACAATAGCCCACGGTATGCACCTACATTGTTGACAAAATATGAAAAATTATCCCCAGAAAATATATGCGAACCAGAAAATGTAAGGCCTATATCAAGTGTCTTTATAATTGGCAGGTATTTCTCTTGTATATCAAGTCTATATTTTTGGCTCAGAAATATACTACTACTGGCAAGCGACATTGAAGTTAACCCTGGCCTCTGTAAACGCGATCTCCTCTACCACACCTACCTCTACAACCAGTTTAGCTGACTCAACAGATGAACGACGATGAATACGATTAATACACCTAAATATTCAGAGCCTTAAGCCCAAAATAGACATTATACGAGATCTGCGTCTTTACAGAAGCATGGTTAAATGATAACGATAGTAATAATGATATTAATATTCCAGGATTTCACTATCCGATAAGAAAGGGCCGGGGTACGAGTAGGGGTGGGAAGTAATTTACATAAGAAACACATTGTCCGTCGTATTGAGACAGGACTTAGAGCCACCAAACTTGGAATGCGTGCGGGTCCAAATTCTCCACTGCCAGAGCACCTTTTTGCTTGGAGCCTTTTACCGACCACCCAACTCCAACAATGAATTATGGAATCCAATTACAAATTCATTCGAACTAGCCATGGATACTCGCATCAATGATATTATTATGACTGGTGACTTTAATGATAATTTGCTAAACTCTGGTAACGGGCTAATGAAGAAAATCTTAAAACAACTTAGTCTCCAGCAAATAATAAACCAACCTACGTTTTTCACGGAAACATCATCGCTTATTAAACGCCGAACTTCTCCATACAGTAAAGCGTTCTGTAAAGGTAAAACTTAAAGTATGGCTTTATGATCAAGCTGACGTTACGATCCTCAACAAGTCCATAGTGGATTTCAATTCGAAAGATATGTTTCGCATTTGGAACTACTCGACGATTACCGCTCAATTTCAAAGAGACCTCGGAGAACTTCTCTCAAAGTATATACTCCACAAGGAGATAATAATAAGGAAAACCGAACCACCGTGGATGCATAGTGAAATCCGAAATTTAATTCGTCGGCGGAAACGTTTACATCGTCATGCAAAATTAATAAACTCACCACAGGCGTGGGCAAAATATCGTAAAGTTAGAAACCAAACAATTTCTGCTGTTAGAAAATCAAAACAAAATCATATTGAGCGCATTCAAAATGTACTAAATGAAACATCCACCTCTTCAGGCTCGTGGTAGAAAACCTTGAAAAAACTTCTAAGTGACAACAAATCAGAAATCCCAACATTCCAGTATAACAACAACACATTGTCATCTGACGTTGAGAAAGCGGCAGCCTTCAACGAATACTTTTGCGCTATTTCTACTTTAGACGACTTGCGTGCAATGTTGTCCATGAATAATAACTATAGGCATCGCCCAACTTTAGAGAGTATTAATATAAGCTGCAGCGAAGTCCCAGAAGCAATGAAATCATTGAAAGTATCCAAAGCGTGTGGACCAGATAACATTAGTCCAAAAGTCTTAAAAGAGTGTTCACGGAGTTTAGCGAGACACCTAACGTCCCTGTTTAATTATTTTCTTGATAACTGCTATTTCCCGACACAATAGTGTGTAAATACCGTCCAATCTCGCTTCTCAGTTGTGTCGGGAAAAAAATTTGAGAAGTGTATCTTTAAACAAGTGTTTAGCTTCCTTAAAGAAAATGCTAAGTACATTCCAATCAGGCTTCACACCTAAAGATTCAACATGCTACCAATTGATGGAAATATATAATACCATTAGCTGTGCGCTCGATGAAGGAAAAGAAATACGCTTTGTCTTCGGTGACATCAGTAAGGCCTTTGACAAAGTATGTCATACTGGCCTATTATACGAGGTGGAAAAGATGGGCATCTCTGGAAACCTGCTTAAATGGTTCGTGTCCTATCTGAAAGATCGAGAACAACGTGTGGCAATTAACGCTGAAACGTCATCTTGGAAACGAATCATTGCAGGCGTACCACAAGGATCAATACTGGGACCCCCTACTGTTTCTAATATACATAAACGACATTGTCGACGATATTTTCTGTAATATTCCTTTATTTGCTGATGACACCTCGTTATATATTATATCTGAAGACCCAACACAAGCCGCAAATCACTTAAATGACGGCATTGCAAAAATTGAACGTTTTGCGCAGCAGTGTTTGGTTGCTTTTAATCCCCAAAAAACGGAATCGATGATTATAACACGTAAAAGAGATAAAGCCCCTGATCCTCCAATCCGAATGTGGAACACAGACATCAGCGAAGTAAACACCCATAAACACTTAGGTGTCACTTTCAATGACCGGGGATCTTGGGGAGACCACATCCTTGATATATCAATGAAAGCGTGGAAAAGAATTGGTTTACTAAGACGACACAAGTTTACCCCTGATCGGAAAAACACTGGAAAAAATCTATTTGGCATTCATTCGCCCTCTCCTTGAATACTCATGCTGAGTTTGGGACAATTGCTCTATTGCCGAGAGCGAGGATCTGGAACAAATACAACTTGAGGCCGCTAGAATAGTAACAGGGGCGACACGACGTGTCAGTAGGTCGCTACTTTACGCTGAGACTGGATGGGAAACCCTAAAAACCCGGAGAGAAAATTACCAATTAGAACAATATTTTAAAATGTATCACAGATTAACTCCAGGGTATCTGGCTTGCCTGATCCCCCACCACTGGCTGCAACTCATAGATTCGAGCTTCGCAGGAATGAAGACTTGGTAGTACCCTTTTGTCGAACCCAGTCACACCTGATGTCATTCTTGCCCATCACCACACGCCCCTGGAACAATTTTCCCCCAAACGTTCGAAATAATAACTCCTTATTGGAGTTTTCAAACTACTTAAACAGGAATAAAATACCAGTTTCTATTTTCTTTTACCGTGACAAATCGCGCCAAGCACACATAATTCACTGCCGACTACGCGTATCCTGCAGCAATTTGAATGACCACCTTTTCCAAAATCATCTCTGTTTATCTCTCCTTTGTGTGTGCGGTGTTCGGGAAACAGTTGATCACTACTTGTTTCACTGCCCACTGTTTAACCGAGAGAGAATGGCAACCCTTGATCAGTTAACTAAATATACACGCTAAAAACTAAAGTGTTAAAAACTACACTTGAAGTGCTGTATTTAACACTTACTAAGTGCTGAACTAGCACTTTGTTCAAGTGTAGATATCCCAGAACTTGACAGGTGTTACAATAATACCACTTGACAAGTGTAATGTCGCGACACTTAAAAGGAAACAACGCAGATGACGCGGATCAGGCTCGAACTTTCGAGCCTGATCCGCGTCATCTGCGTTGTGTCCTTTTAATTATGTACCCACCAAGCGCAAATCAAATTATTGACGATTCTGGAAGAACCACCAATGCTAGACACATGGGAAGTGCCATCCATTCAAGTTTCAGATGTCTGACGATTGTAATGTCTAAGTGCTTAAAGCATTGCACTTTGAGTATTAAAATCAAACCCTAAGAGTTAGAATGGGTTTAACACCTTGAAAGCGTCAGTTTTAACACTTTAGTTTTTAGTGTGTGTTGATACAGACATACTGCTAAATGGGTGTGTTCAATACAGCCAAAGCGATAACAAGCAAAATTTCCAAAAACTGCACTAATTCATTATTGACAGTAAACGTTTTAATAACTGAGATAAGAAAGCTGTGCTGTCTATTACTTGTGTTGGACAAAGGGCTATTAAGCTCGTACTGTAAAGAGGCCACATTGGATACGACTTATCAGACGTTAATATCCTGTGAGCAGATTGTCTCAGCTGAATGGTTAGCTATGTTTTTCGCTTCATCAACTCTCCTGGCTCCCGATCCTGCATATCTATCTCCATCTTCTACCATTTCTTCTCAACAACACAGCTCTTTTGTTCAAACTTTTATTATCCTAACATCCAGGTTGAATAATTCGCCTTATATGTCATGTGTAATATGCTTTAAGCAACCAGCTTACATAAACCACGTGCTTGCTGCTGAATCCTTTTCCACAACTTTGTAAATTATTGTCTGACTTAAAACAATGTACATTTATAGTCTGGAATAAATATTGTTTAAACTAAAAGAAAACTAAAGTCTGCATCAGGACATAATACCTTTTGACACAATCTGTTTTAATTAACAATACAGCACGATAAATAGTGCCCCCACCCGCATGGAGCAATATGTCAATTTTGTTTCAAAATTGGGGTTGTGCAGGGCTTACAATTCCTCTAAATTTGGGAGAATCCATTTGGATTCACGCGAAAATCGTTGCGAAAATCCAGACCTGTTATGAGTGCCCCAGGAACCCATGAGGCCAGTAACAGATGTTAACCCTTTAGCCAATACAGCTTTTTAATTTTTAAAACACCAACAACTGATTTTTTTTTAAAAAAAATAGCCCACTGGGGCCTTAATCGCTCACCTGACACACATGGTTCACAGAAGTATTTTGTTTCACATTCAGTTAATCACGGTTCATCAACACTCCATAGGAATGATGTTATGGCATAGGTCCTCGTGACTGCTTCCAATTCTGTCAGCTGTAGACAAGTACTGCCAAACTTCCAAGGGTTGTTGTGTCATTGCAGCTTAAAAGACAAATAGTATAGAAAACTATAAGGAAAGGATTTGAACATTAATGAACAACCTGGAACCTAACCCGCCCCTGCCCAGATATTAAGCCAGGGACTCGAAATGAACAAACTCAAGTCTGACACACAGTCTACGGCGGCTGCACTACCTAAAAACTTTTTTTTCATATTTTATGTAAGAAATATCAAAAGCATAAAATTTTATGAAAGCAAATTTAACATAAAATAATAAAGTATCAAGAAACATAAATGATCTTACGGTAACTGATTGACATGTGGAATTGAAACCTGAACTGTTTGTCATTGTGTCAACAGAATGACCAGCACCTGCTACTGTGGTGTCTCATGACACTGTTAAAATTTCCAAATATTGATTCTGTGGTGCTTTGCTTGTGCTGCAAGTATCCACAAGTGCGCTTTCACTACTTTGGTTTTAATCCCCACAGGCACCCATTATGTCAAACGGGGTGAAACTGTAAAAAAATGTGTTCCCAAAGAGGACAAATCAGTTACAGTACAGTCGCCGTGGACTGGTTGTAATGCACGCGTGGGCAGTGATGTCCACTCATGCATTTACCAGGCAATTAAATTCATCATCAACAAATTTTAATTAATGAAGCAACGGGTTGTACCTGGTGCTTCATTATTTAAATTTTTGATGATTATTCCTATAGTTAGTGTTTGGCATCAAATATTATTGTATCCGCGGAAATATTCCCCATCCTTGGAAAGTGAGCAGTATACAGCAGCTGGAAACAATCACTGTTTTATGACTCAAGGTACCTTAACTGGGAAAACTGAGGCTTTTTCTTACAAAAATTGCAAAACATTGATCACACACAATGTAAAATGTCTTCAGAAGCCTGAATGTGATTAAATGAAAATGGGAAATTCAATATGTGTCCACAGCAATTAATTTATAAATTAATATAGTTTTTAATGGAAAAAGGCATACTGAGGGGTGTGGGGGCACATCCAGGGCTATATTTTACCCCAATCACTAGGTAAAAATTTGACATCATTTGTTGAGATAAAATGGCACTTTCTATTGATATTGGTGAGTTATATAGCCTTAGCCAAGGCTTATATTTCGATGAGAATCGATTCATATAGAGATCCGTTCAATAAAACCAGTGAGAAACCATTTAGACTCTCGTAGCACCGCTGCTAGGATTCACGTGAAAAGAACTGAGTCAGTTTAACCCTTTAGCTAACACAAAGGCAACAAATTAACCAATACAACACAAACATGACCACAAATATCGTGACACTGGTAATAAAGTTTGTACAAATATGGCTATCATTGGAACCGGTAACATCCATAATTATTAAGCTTGGTTAATATTGTGTATTTTTAGCTCACCTGACTGTAAGTCAGGGAGAGCTTAAGTGATCACTTTCTGTCTGTCGACCATCCGTCCATCTGTCCAGCATGAACTTTATATTATAAACCTCTCCTCATAAATAACTGGACCAAATTTGTTATTAATGTTCCTTATCATATATGAATTCCAATTTGTTCAAATAAAGTTGCCACGCCCAAAGGGGCCCCCAAAAGGGGCATTTCTCTGATAGCACCCATAAACTGTTTTCCAAAATTAAAAAAAATCTTCTCCAGAACCATCTATAAGAATCTTTTGATACTTGGTATACAGCTCTCTGGGGAGAGAAGGGAAGGGGGGGGGGGGGGGGAGGAAGGAGGGGGACACATTCAAGTTTGTTCAAATCGAGTCCCTCAGTTAATATTTGGGCTCCCTATGGGCACCCAGATATCAACAGTGCAATATGAGGAAATTTCTTTGAAACCCTCCTTCAGATCAACCAATAGGAATGCTTTCATATTAGGATTACAACATCTCTAGTGGGGGGAGAGGGGGGGGGGGGGGGGTGTTTGATTGAAGTTTGTTTGTCTCTGGGTTAATATTTGGTCTTTCTATTGAAGCCCAAAGTTTAACTTTGTGCAGTACGAGGAAATTTCTTAAAAAATCTATTTCTTCAGATCCAACAGCCAGAACCCTTTCATATTTGACATGCAGCATCTCTAAGGGTGTAAGATTTGTATTTGTTCAAAATGTGTCCCTGAGTTAATATTTGAGCTCTTTATAGGAGCTCAAATTAACTCAGTGCAACATGACAAAATTTCTTTAAAAATCATTTTCTTCAGACCCACCAGTTAGAATGCTTTAATATGTGGTGTACAACATCTCTAGAGAGGTCAGATCTAAATTTGTTCCAGTTGGGTTCCTGGGTTAATATTTGGGGTTTCTATTGGAGCCCAAAGTTTAACTTTGTGCAATGTGAGGGAATTTCTTTAACAATCTTCTTCAAATCCATCAGTCAGAATGCTTTCATATTTGGTATACAACATCTCGAGGAGCGGAAGGGGGCGGGGGAGGGAGTCGTCACATTCAAGTTTGTTCAAATCGAGTTACTGGGTTATCATTTTAATTTGGTGCAATATGAGGAGAGAATTTCTTTAAAAGTGTTCTTTTCCTGAACAATCAATTAGAATCTTTTGATATTGGTATACAACATCCCTAGAGGGGTCAGATTCAAGTTTGTTCAAATGGAGAACCTGGGTTAATATTTGCGCTCCCTATGAGAGCCCGAATTTTAACTTAGTGCAATATGAGGAGATTTCATTAAAAACTCTTCTTCAGATCCTCCATTCACGATGCTTTTATACTTGGTATATACCATCTCAAGTGGGATCAAATTGAAGTTTCTTCAAATCGGGTCCCTGGGTTAATATTTGGGCTCTCCGTTGAATCTGAAATGTAACTTAATACAATAGGAGGAGATTTCTTTAAAAATCTTCGTCTTCGGATCTGCCAGTCAAAATCCTTTCACATTTGGCATCGCAGATGCCGGGGGGTGGGGGTGGGGGTGGGGGTGGGGGTCAGATTTGAGTTTGTTCATTACGAGTTCATTTAATATTTGGGCAGGGCGGGTTCGGTTCAAGGTTGTTCATTAATGTTCAAATACTTTCCTTAGAGTTTTTCTATAAAATTATGTCTTTCAAGCTGCAATGACACAACAACCCTTGGAAGTTTGGCAGTACTTGTCTACAGCTGACAGAACTGGAAGCAGTCACGAGGACGTACGCCATAATATCGTTCTCTGCAGTGTTGATGGACCGTGATTAACTGAATGTGACACAAAAAACTTCTGTGAACCATGTGTTTCAGGTGAGCGATTAAGGCCCCAATGGGCTCGTTTTTTTAAAAAAAAATTAGTAGTTGGTGTTTTAAAAATTAAAAAGCTGTATTGGCTAAAGGGTTAACATCTGTTATCAGTATACATCAGGGGTTCAACGATACTGGCCTCATAGGATCCTGGGGCACTCATAACAGGTCTGGATTTTCGCAACGATTTTAGCGTGAATCCAAAATGGATTCTCCCAAATTTAGAGGAATAATAAGCCCTGCACAACCCCAATTTTGAAACAAAATTTACATTTTGCTCCATGCGAGTGGTGCGCTATTTATCTTGCTGTATTGTTAATTAAAACAGATTGTGTCAAAAGGTATTGTGTCCTGATGCAGACTTTAGTTTTATTTTAGTTTAAACAATATTTATTCCAGACTATTTGGGGGCAAATTGTTCCAGAGGCGTGTGGTGCTGGGCAAGAATGACATCAGGTGTGACTGGATTCGATAAAAGGGTACTACCAAGTCTTCATCCCTACGAAGCTCGAATCTATGAGTTGCAGCCAGTGGTTGGGGGATAAGGCAAGCTAGATACCCTGGAGGTAATTTGTGATACATTTTAAAATATTGTTCTAATTTGTAATTTTCTCTCCGGGTTTTTAGGGTTTCCAATCCAGTCTCAGCGTAAAGTAGCGACCTACTACCACTTCGTGTCGCCCCTGATACTATTCTAGCGGCCTCAAGTTGTATTTGTTCCAGATCCTCGCTCTCGGTAATAGAGCAATTGTCCAAAACTGAGCATTAGTATTCAAGGAGAGGGCGAATGAATGCCAAATAGAATTTTTCCAGTGTTTTCCGAACAAGGGTAAACTTGAGTCGTCTGAATAAACCAATTCTTTTCCACGCTTTCATTGATACATCAAGGATGTGGTCTCCCCAGGATCCCCGGTCATTGAAAGTGACACCTAAGTGTTTATGGGTGTTTACTTCGCTGATGTCTGTGTTCCACATTCGGATTGGAGGATCAGGGGCTTTATCTTTTACGTGTTATAATCATCGATTCCGTTTTCTTGGGATTGAAGGCAACCAACCACTGTTGTGCCCAACGTTCGATTTTTGCAATGTCATCATTTAATTGATTTGCGGCTTGTGTTGGGTCTTCGGATATAATATATAACGCGGTGTCATCAGCAAATAAACGAATTCTACAGAAAATATCGTCGACAATGTCGTTTATGCATATAAGAAACAGTAGGGGGTCCCAGTATTGATCCTTGTGGTACGCCTGCAGTGATTCGTTTCCAAGATGACGTTTCAGCGTTAATTGCCACACGTTGTTCTCGATCTTTCAGGTAGGACACGAACCATTTAAGCAGGTTTCCAGAGATGCCCATCTTTTCTACCTTGTACAATAGGCCAGTATGCCATACTTTGTCAAAGGCCTTACTGATGTTACAGAAGACAAAGCGTATTTTTTTCCTTCATCGAGCGCACAGCTAATGGTATTATATATTTCCATCAACTGGTAGCATGTTGAATCTTTAGGCGTGAAACCTGATTGGAATGTACTTAGCAGGGCATTTTCTTTAAGGAAGCTAAACACTTGTTCAAAGAAACACTTCTCAAAAAGGTTCCCAACACAACCGAGAAGCGAGATTGGACGGTAGTTACACACTTAGCTTGGGTGATCCTTTTTGAAAACGGGAACTACGTTTGCCTGTTTCTATTGTGTCGGGAAATAGCAGTTTTCAAGAAAATAATTAAACAGGGACGTTAGGGGTCTCGCTAAACTCCGTGAACACTCTTTTAAGACTTTGGACTAATGTTATCTGGTCCACACCCTTTGGATACTTTCAATGATTTCATTGCCTCTTGGACTTCGCAGCAGCTTATATTAATACTCTCTAAATTTGGGGGATGCCTACGCGAGTCGTCTAAAGTAGAAATTGTGCAAAAGTATTCGTTGAAGGCTGCCGCTTTCTCAACGTCAGATGACAATGTGTTGTTGTTATGCTGCAATGTTGGGATTTCTGATTTGTTGTCACTAAGAAGTTTTAACAAGGTTTTCCACCACAAGCCCGAGGAGGTGGATGTTTCATTTGGTACATTTTGAATGCGTTCAATATGATTTTGTTTGGATTTTCTAACAGCAGAAATTGTTCGGTTTCTAACTTTACGATATTTTGCCCACGCCAGTGGTGAGTTTATTAATTTTGCATGACGATGCAAAAGTTTCCGCCGACGAATTAAATTTCGGATTTCACTATGCATCCACGGTGGTTCGGTTTTCCTTATTATTATCTCCTTGTGGAGTATATACTTTGAGAGAAGTTCTCCGAGGACTCTTTGAAATTGAGCGGTAATCGTCAAGTAGTTCCAAATGAGAAACATATCTTCCGAATTGAAATCCACTATGGACTTGTTGAGGATCGTAACGTCAGCTTGATCATAAAGCCATACTTTAAGTTTTACCTTTACAGAACGCTTTACTGTATGGAGAAGTTCGGCGTAAACTGGACAGTGGTATCGGGCTAAGTCGCCATAAAATGGATCACAAACACCTTGGCTTTTAATAAGTGGTGGGTTATTTGTAATTATTAAGTAAAGAAGCGTGAATGATGTTTCCGTGAAAAACGTAGGTTGGTTTATTATTTGCTGGAGACTAAATTGTTGTAAGATTTTCTTCATTAGCCCGTTACCAGAGTTTAGCAAATTATCATTAAAGTCACCAGTCATAATGATATCATTGATGCGAGTATCCATGGCTAGTTCGAATGAATTTGAAATTGGATTCCATAATTCATTGTCGGAGTTGGGTGGTCGGTAAAAGGCTCCAAGCAAAAGGGTGCTCTGGCAGTGAAGAATTTGGACCCACACGCATTCCAAGTTTGGTGTCTCTTAGTCCTGTCTCAATACGACGGACAATGTGTTTCTTATGTAAATTACTATCCCTCCCCTTCTCGTACCCCGGCTCTTTCTTATAGGATAGTGAAATCCTGGAATATTAATATCATTATTACTATCGTTATCATTTAACCATGATTCTGTAAAGACGCAGATCTCGTATAATGTCAATTTTGAGCTTTAGGCTCTGAATATTAAGGTGCATTAATCGTATTCCTCGTCGTTCATCTGTTGAGTCAGCAGAACTGGTTATAGAGGTAGGTGTGGTAGAGGAGGTCGTGTTTTCAGAGAGAGGCCAGGGTTAACTTCAATGTCGCCTGTCAGTAGCAGTATATTTCTGAGCCAAAAATATAGAATTGATATACAGGAGAAATACCTGCCAATTATAAAGACACTTGACATGGGCCATACATTTTCTGGTTCGCATATATTTTCTGGGGATAATTTTCCATATTTTGTCAACAATGTAGGTGCATACCGTGGGCTATTGTGGCTTATATATTTCCCAACTGGGTTCACTGTAGATTGGTCCTTGATACATCTTCCCAGTATATCCATGGGTGAGGAAGTAACCTTACTATTATACATTAAAAAGTGCCAGAGTGAGGGTTAAACGCTGAAGATCACTGCAAGGAGGAATATGTCATTTAGTCCCAGCTTAGATTTGGAGCGTCTGCCTCCGTGAATGGCTGAATAGAAAAGACCCACTCTCATTCTGTATGTTGCTAACTCAGTCATTGTTAGTATCAGAAGTCAGGTTCAAAATGGCTGTAAATGGAGAAGTGGGTCTGGGGTATTCATCCACCTTAGGTTTTTCATATATCAACTCTACCCGGCTACCGACTGCAAAGGACTTGAGTGCTCTATCAATACCACAAGATAACGAGGGAGCAAAATACGAGAATGAATCTCAAGTGAAAAGAAAATATATTTCACTGTTCGGAGATGAAGCAATGGTTTGTAACCCTCGATGAGGCACTGATATTGCTTCACAGTTAGATGTGGAGAAAAAATAAGCAAAAGGTAACAGATATACAATGAGAAGGCTTAACTGTAGCATCCAGATATGGATTGCTTTCTCCAGGCTCTGGACATAGGGACTTTCTGTTGTTACGGTAAATGTTTGTTGTTCGGAGATCAAACCTCCAAGACAGTTACTGTGATTATTAGTGAAATGCCAATGTCAGTTTCGTTCTGGATAAGCTCTCGATCCTGACTTGACACTTTACCTGCAGGATGGGTCGATATAGGATGAATACGATGTGGCGGAAGCAATCGTGATTTCATGAAAATATGGACGAAAATATGTTCTGAATATTTTGCACATTTCTCAATAAGTGGTTAGCGCTCAGGGACTCTCGAGCGCATCTCGGCAGCGTCGCGATTCGCTCGGGACACCCTATGCGCTTAAGTATTCTTATATTGAAATTTAGGTACCGTTCACTGACGGCATTAATGATTAACTCATCCGATTTTGGTACAAGATCTGTTCCTGTAAAGATGATATACAGTTTGTCAATTATCGGTGTTCAGTTTGGTTGTCAGTTATGTACCCCCCCCCCCCCCCCCCCGATCCCGATATGACAGCGGTTGTTGGGAATGTCATTGGGCCTCAGTGACAGAATAGTCCGCTCTTACATCAGAAGAACGAACGAGAATATTTCCGAAATATTCATACATTTATCCACGAAGGTGGGATTTCCAACTGCCCTGGACGATAAGCGCATGTCTAAGTATTCACATTTTAAAACTTATTTTCCATTTGTTATTGTTCACCGACAGTATAAGTGGTTAGCTGTAAGGATGTGATCGTGAAGTTTGCCAATGATAGGTTTTCCAGTCAAATAATCACAATGACCAACCGTTTTGATCATTTGACAACATCAGACAATACCAGACAATACCAGACAGACAATACCAGACAACACCAGACAATACCAGACAACACCAGACAATACCAGACAACACCAGACAATACCAGACAGACAATACCAGACAATACCAGACAACACCAGACAATACCAGACAACACCAGACAATACCAGACAACACCAGACAATACCAGACAATATCAGACAATACCAGACAACACCAGACAATACCAGACAACACCAGACAATACCAGACAATACCAGACAATGCCAGACAATACCAGACAACACCAGACACCATACAATACCAGACAACACTAGACAATACCAGGCAACACCATTCAACACCCAGACAATACCAGACAACACCAGACAATATCAGACAATACCAGACAATACCAGACAACACCAGACAATACCAGACAACACAAGACAACACCAGACAATACCAGACAATATCAGACAACACCAGACAATACCAGACAATACCAGACAACACCAGACAAGACAATACCAGACAATACCAGACAACACCAGACAATACCAGACAACACCAGACAAGACAATACCAGACAGCACCAGACAATACCAGACAATACCAGACAGTGTCAGGTCCCACCATCGCTTCCTCGGAGATTCACATTGTTCCTTCCAGCGAGCGATGGCGAGACACGACACGGCCATGGTCTTAATTGTCGGTTATCAGTAGTATTAATCCCCCCCCCCCCCCGGGGATCCCGATATAACCACGGGTGTTGGGAGTGTTATTGAGCCCTAGTGGTAGGACATTCCATTTTCAGATCAGAAAACGAACTAGGGCATATCTGAAGTATTTACACATTTATCCATGAGGGGTCGTATTCTACACTGTCATGGGAGGTAATTACAAGGACTATTTTGATTTTTTGACAGCACCAGACAATACCAGACAGTGCAAGATCACACCATCACCCACGGGGGGTTCACATGGTTCCTTCCAGAGAGCGATGGTGGGATACGGCAGAGTCATGGTATTGATTGTCGATTATCAGTAGTGTTATAAGTCCCTCCCACCCCCCCCCCCCCCCCCATGGATCCCAATATGACCGGGAGTGTCATTGGGCCCAAGTGGTAGGACATTCTATTTTCAAACCAGAAAAAGGAATAAGGACATATATGAAGTAATTACACATTTATCCACGAGGGGTCGGATTTAACACTGTCATAGAGGGTACGTGATGCGTTCGAGGCACCCTTTGCACTTGAATGTTCATATTGCAACATATTGCCATGTTAGTATTCGTTTTATTTTGGGATTAGGGTAGTTTTCAAAGAAAGCTGCGAATTGTTATCCCTCCCAACTTACTAATTAGGTAATAGAGTAGGAATTCTTTCGGAGGCAATACCAGTTTTTAAGCCCATTTGACACAGATTGGACACTTCTCCCCAAAAGAACAAATTTCCCATGCTTTTGACTAGGCAGAAGCCAAAAGTTGATTTCTATTGCAGAAATGAGTCTTTCATCACATGAAAGCGGTAAATGTATCTTTGGTCGAGTTGGGTTTGCTCATAGGTATAACTGTTGTAAATATTTTAATTACATTTACATGCCTCGAAAAGTTACATTCGGAAATTATGTGATCCCCAAAACTAAGCAGTCAATGGAAAATATATTGTTTCAATAAACATTTGAAGCATTCTACTGACATCTAGATTACTGTTGAATGTTACAGATGAATGAAGAGAAGGTGATTTGAGAACATTTTGGACCTAAAAAATCATTTGACAATTGGTGTGTTTTGGTTGGGAATTCCCTGAGAAATATGTACATGTGACCACCACTTACCTTTCTGTTAGTTTTTCTCTCTTATTTGTTGCATGACCCCCCTGTTTAAGGATCAGAAAAAGGTTATCTGAAAGGCTATACTTGACAAAAGATATTTGAATGCCAAACTTAAAATGTGATGCGACCATATTTTTTACGCCTGAACGTTATGATGGTCGCCTTTTGGTAAATATGTAGTACTGTGATACGTATATGTTTGGCTAAAATTAAACAATTGTAGGAACTCGATTGCATGAAGTAATAGTTGCGGAATGAAATATTTCAATATGTTGGCTACTTTGGGATTCCTGCTTACGCCTTGCGTATTGTCATTTTATCACAATGGGGGTGAGGAATAACAATCTTCTTCAAAGGCATGCTGTGATGACGTAGTTGGAATATTTGATAGTCTGGATTTTCGACAAAATACACAGGTAATTTGTTCCTGTATAAACGCATGCAGATTTGGTAACGCATTGTATTCCCAATCTTTTGTTTTATTAGCAAGTACCGGATTTAAAATTGGTCGTGCTGGCTCCGAATCGGCCACATATCTCCAAGTGCATGAGAACAACTATATACGCGACGTAAGTAAGGCCCCAAAAGAAAAGGGTAGGGGCGAGAGAAGCTACCCCTGGCCCTGAGCTAGTTGGGCTGGGGCAGAGAAAGTTGCAGTGCTGGAAAATACTTTACTTTCCTGTAATTTTAAAACTCTTGAGTATTCGTTTCTAACGTATTTTCAGAATGTCAATGTCAATGGAAGGCGAAACGGTTTCTAATGGTAATGGGAGGGGGTGTGTATCAGTTATAATGGCGAAGTTTAGCCAATGGAAAACAGTGTGGTTTCTAAGGCTAATGGAAGGGGTGTGTATCCGTTATAATGGCGATGTTTTGCCAATGAAAAGCGGGATGATTTCTAATGCTAATGGAGGGGGGGGGGGGGGTGTATCGGTGATAATGGAGAGGTTTTGCCAATGGAAAGCGTGGTGGTTTCTAATGCTAATGGAAGGGGTGTGTATCAGTTATAATGGCGAAGTTTTGCCAATGGAAAGCGTGGTGGTTTCTAATGCCAATGAAAGGGAGTGTGTATCGGTTGTAATGGCGAGATTTTGCCAATGGAAAGCGGGGTGGTTTATGATGCTAATGAAAGGGGGGGGGGGGGGTGTGGTTGTATCAGTTAAAATGGCGACGTTTTGCCAATGGAAAATGCTAATGGGTGGGGTGTGAATCAGTTATAATGGCGACGGTTTGCCAATGGAAAACGGGGATGGTTTCTAATGTTAATAGAAAGGGATGCGTATCAGTTATAATGGCGAAGTATTGCCAACAGAAAACTGGGTGGTTTCTAATGCTAATGGAAGGGGATGTGTATCAGTTATAATGACGGAGTTTTGTCAAAGGAAAGCGGGGTGGTTTCTAATGCAAGGGAGCGTGTGTCAGTGATAATGGCGAAGTTTTGCAAACTGGGATCAAGTCTCTTGACCATTCGAAAGCGGGGTGGTTTCTATGGAAATTGGGATCAAGTCTCTTGACCAATGGAAAGCGGGGTGGTTTCTATGGAAATTGGGATCAAGTCTCTTGACCAATGGAAAGCGTGGTGGTTTCTATAGAAATTAGGATCAAGTCTCTTGGCCAATGGAAAGCGGGGTGGTTTCTATGGAAACTGGGATCAAGTCTCTTGACCATTCGAAAGCGGGGTGGTTTCTATGGAAATTGGGATCAAGTCTCTTGACCAATGGAAAGCGGGGTGGTTTCTATGGAAATTGGGATCAAGTCTCTTGACCAATGGAAAGCGGGGTGGTTTCTATAGAAATTAGGATCAAGTCTCTTGCCCAAAGGAAGACGGGGTGGTTTATATAGAAATTATGATCAAGTCTCTTGGCCAATGGAAAGCGGGGTGGTTTCTATGGAAACTGGGATCAAGTCTTTTGACCAATGACATAACACATTTACCTCTGGTCAGGACTGAACCTTCTTGGACCTATTGGTTTGTAAGTCCAATGTGATAACCACTGAATCAATGCGCTTCCACATTACTTAAATAGCACTTTAAGAGTCCTCGCCACACCCACAAAAACCCACCCTCAGCCCCTCACCCCTCGTAACAGTTACTGAGTTGTGACTACACGCTAACCTGATAAGGCCGCTAGAGCTCTTGAAAATTTGCTCGAAATTGTATTGATGTCAATAATGGTGTCTACACTCGTGATAGAAATCACTTAAGTTTATTATCGTAATCTTCAGATAACTAAAACAAACAATGTCTATTACTTTCCCAGCAATAAATATACTTGTTGATTGTTCTGAACATGTGACAGATAACTGAACAAACATAATAAAGTGTTCATCTACGCTAAAGTTATAAAGTTTATATCGATTGCTCTGTCCACACAACGTCGTATATCTAGAGCACAGTAAGTGTTTTTCGACGTGGGAGACAAAGATCATATTGACTCAAGGTGTAACTAGAGAGATATCGTCTGTAATATGAATGTGATAAGAACACATGATCAGTAAACAAAGTACTGTTACTATCACTCGAATTACTCCGTACGAATAAATATTATAATATGAGATATGATATCCCTCTATGTCTCACCTTCATTCCACCTTGATACAAGTTATACAGACAAGCTGAATAAAAACTTATTAAGTTCTATATCATTTGAAAAATTAAAACATTTAAAAATATAAAAATCTGTACATAGCTAACTTTTGGTTGACAAGTTTAGCCGGCCAGCGCTATTCACAAAAATCGCCATTTAATTTTCATTATGTTTTCATTGATTGAGCCCTATTTGGATCTGTTGTAATGAAGAGTCATAACCTATGTTTTTGAGACCAAAAAAATGAAAAATATAATTATTCAAGAATTCTGTTTGCAAGTGTCGTCTGCTTTCTGTGTTAGGTAAAGGGTTAAAAATAAGACACACAGGTAATATAAAATCGAGGGGGGGGGGATTTCTTACAACTGGAAACAACAAAGATTCACTGAAATGTACAAAACAACACGACTGTTTAATAATGTTGTGATAGTGTAAAGTAAGACATAATAAATGCAATATCAAACTCTCGGGGTTATGTAATTCCCTCACCACAACCAGCGCCACCACACACACCAAAAATGACCAGGATCAAACATACAATATCTGTAAGTAGTAACTACCATCCAATATGGCAACCTAAACTATAGACTTAATACAGGTAATCACAGTGTAAAACAATATCTGTAAGTATTAACAACCATCCAATATGGCAATCTAAACTATAGACTTAATACAGGTAATCACAGTGTAAAACAATATCTGTAAGTATTAACTACCATCCAATATGGCAATCTAAACTATAGACTTAATACAGGTAATCACAGTGTAAAACAATATCTGTAAGTATTAACTATCATCCAATATGGCAACCTAAACTATAGACTTAATACAGGTAATCACAGTGTAAAACAATATCTGTAAGTATTAACAACCATCCAATATGGCAATCTAAACTATAGACTTAATACAGGTAATCACAGTGTAAAACAATATCTGTAAGTATTAACAACCATCCAATATGGCAATCTAAACTATAGACTTAATACAGGTAATCACAGTGTAAAACAATATCTGTAAGTATTAACTAACATCCAATATGGCAATCTAAACTATAGACTTAATACAGGTAATCACAGTGTAAAACAATATCTGTAAGTATTAACAACCATCCAATATGGCAATCTAAACTATAGACTTAATACAGGTAATCACAGTGTAAAACAATATCTGTAAGTATTAACAACCATCCAATATGGCAATCTAAACTATAGACTTAATACAGGTAATCACAGTGTAAAACAATATCTGTAAGTATTAACTAACATCCAATATGGCAATCTAAACTATAGACTTAATACAGGTAATCACAGTGTAAAACAATATCTGTAAGTATTAACTACCATCCAATATGGCAATCTAAACTATAGACTTAATACAGGTAATCACAATGTAAAACAATATCTGTAAGTATTAACTACCATGCAATATGGCAACCTAAACTATAGACTTAATACAGGTAATCACAGTGTAAAACAATATCTGTAAGTATTAACTACCATCCAATATGGCAATCTAAACTATAGACTTAATACAGGTAATCACAGTGTAAAACAATATCTGTAAGTATTAACAACCATCCAATATGGCAATCTAAAGGATCGATATTCACCAAAACTCAACTACTTACAACTATAGAAACAAAATCGTTGTTCGCTTAAAAATTGGAAACAAATCCATACAGTACAAGCTAAAAACTAAAGTGTTAAAAACTACACTTGAAGTGCTGTATTTAATACTTACTAAGTGCTGAACTAGCACTTTGTTCAAGTGTAGATATCCCAGAACTTGACAGGTGTTGACAATAATACCACTTGACAAGTGTAATGTCGCGACACTTAAAAGGAAACAACGCAGATGACACGGATCAGGCTCGAGCTCCCGAGCCTGATCCGCGTAATCTGCGTAGTGTCCTTTTAATTATGTACCCACCAAGCGCAAATCAAATTATGGACGATTCTGGAAGAACCACCAATGCTAGACACATGGGAAGTGCCATCCATTCAAGTTTCAAATGTCTGACGATTGTAATGTCTAAGTGCTTAAAGCATTGCACTTTGAGTGTTAAAATCAAACCCTAAGAGTTAGAATGGATTTAACACCTTGAAAGTGTCAGTTTTAACACTTTAGTTTTTAGTGTGTGCAGTCGCCGTGGGCGGGCACTTTTCCACATGTACACAGTGCGCGCCCACTGGTTTCCCACATAAATCAGTTTGATACCAATTTCTGTGGACTCCTGTGGTCATGTTGTTCTATGGGCAAAAGACTGTGGACTTCTGTGGAAAAGATTACTGAACGATGATAATGCCGGACGACAGTGTCCACATAATTAATCCGAAACACGTCTGCCCACAAAAATGTAACTGGAAGTAATTTTTAACACGTCTTGATAGAATAGGACTCTGTTTAAAAATATTTATTTCTTTATCATTTCAGTTTGCAAACACAGGTATATGGTCATTTTTGTATTTACAAACAAGAAAAAATTCATAACTTTTCAAAATTACGTCACATTTTCTCAATCTGAAAAGTGAATAGCACAACCCACACTGTGAAAACAAGACATACAGTGACAAATCCATGTCGATTGCGAACGAGTGCTTTGAAAAAAAATGTGTACAAAACGAAAAAAAATAGTTGAAAATAAAAGAGTGCACCTGGGAATATCGCTGATATGCAATTATGTATTGATATGATCTTTCTGTTGAACCGAATCTGATTTTCGATCGACTCTTGAACAATTCGTTCCCTTTCGTTGACAACGCTAAGCTCGGGCGGGAAGGGAAACATTCGGCTTCTAGAATTTTCGGCCTGGAAATATTTTGACAAAAGAACATCAGCCCGGGGAAATTAGCGCCCAATACTCGGGTCCATTTACTTATTTATTTGTGTTTAATGTCATATATTTATGCAGAAAGAGGCTAATCATGACAGCACCCCCAGGCCTTGAATCTTTTTCGGAATTATTCACTAAAAAGTGCAATATGAAAGTCGCACTTTTTAGTTGATAATTTCGGAGTAATTCCGATAGTTCAGCGTACAGCGTAGTTAGGAGTTCCACCTATTTTTTCATAGAGATGCGTTGCACATTGTGGATATATAATCCATTTTCGTTGTCTCGGGTGCGAGGAAATCTTTTGAAAAATTTAAATTTTTTTCCGGAAACCCCACCATTCCCTTCCCGATCTCTACCACGCCGTTAAAAATCCTAGATCCGCCATCATTTTGCCTACATGATTCCATTCAGTTCGGAGGCCGTTTTGAGTCGGAGCACAACAGTCAATTAGGGGGAGGGGAACTGATACAAATCCCAAGACAAAACATGTTTTGTTTTTCTGAAATTATACTCTAAACTGTTGATTCGAATTTCGAAGACAGCCGGCAGCTGTCGCGAAAACGAACCGGAACTTTGCGGAAGCGGAAGATAAAATGACGCTGAGAGGGGAACTGGAGAGGCCTTATTTGGTGACGATAAATTCATAATTGGTGGAAATATCCCTCCTTTTTTATTTAACCCTTTACCTAACGTAACGGCCAAAACTGACCAGCGCTATACACGAAAATCGCCATTCAGTCTATTTTATATTTTCATTTTGTGCTTCCAAAACATAGGTTATAACCCCTCATTTGAACGAGTGCGTCACGCTCATCCCATTGAGGGGTCATAACCTATGTTTTGGAAGCAAAAAATGAAAATGTTAAGTTACACAAGAATTTATTTCACGAGTGTCGTCTACTCCTAGCGTTAGGTAAATGGTTAACAAATGGCAAACAGATGAGTAGATAAATATCACATGGTCCGCGAGCTATTTAGTTTCTGCATTTTCGTCAGTTGGATTATCCCGGAAATTTGTCGTGACAGGGGAGAACAGAAACTAGTCTGATATTTTGACCTCGTTCCGATGTTAACAATTTTTTTTTTCTTATTGCTATCGTGCAGAAACATTACGTAACATAAATATTATAGTAGTGTAATAAAAAGTCAGATCATGTGGACTCCACGGGAATTGCCGTGTTAGTTATTAATTCCACAATCACTGTGGACAAGTGAAAAAGTGCCCGCCCACGGCGACTGTACTGTAATTGCGCGTAGGAATGGAGCGCAATTGCCATATCAATTGCATCCAAAGCACGGCAGGTTCTCCTAGTTACTCATAGCAAACACAGGCAATGTTTCGGCCAATGGACCTCCGGGTTACCCGGAGGTCCATTGGCTGAAACTTTGCTTGTGCACAGGCCATATGTACAGAATTTGATAGCCTTACTATGGTCATAACGCGTAGATTAACGCGTAGATCTACGTGCTATTTGTGCGTGTTTCTGGACAGGACTTCTAGTTTTAGCTGTATGTGTTGTTATGTGAAAGATGTGAAAGATGGCCATTTTCTGATCAGACGTTCATCTCTCCTATGAAAACTTATTGTGGTATATTTTGTTCTAGCTGAAATAAGTACCTGTTATTATTCAAAGACTAATTCAGCTACGTAACTGAATAACTGAGGTTTCAAACGTCTGTCGTCATCTGTCCTTGTAACAGATAATCTTTGACAATCAGTTCTCATGCACCAGTCCTTATATAGGGGCTGAGAGGATATGTTCGATTTCCCGGTATAGAACCGGAAATATCAGGTAAAATATACTATACTTCCCCCAGTTTTATAAGAAAGGGCCGTATTCAAATTATCACTTCCTTGGGTGACAAGTATTTTTGTGCATATTTTACACTTGAATACAGAGAACAACGTGAAACGCGGAATATATCTTTTCTTGTTGTCACCCAAGGAATATATGAAACGGTGATTTTATAACTGGGTTCGTGATTAGGAGCTAGACAGACACTTGCCAGGCCAATAAATCTGGAATAATTGTTTAATTCTCATTTAACAATTAGGATAAAGGTGACACTAAATTTTACGTTCCCATGAAGCAGTATGCATTGGTCCGGCACTTAAAGTAACGGAATATGAATTAGTCAAAAATGAAGGCCGCTTAGAAGAGAGTAATCTCCCGAATAAGACGACAATTTGACAAAATTATAAAAAAGTATTTCATGTAGTGTGTATATATTGGGTCACCCATTATATATATAATTATATTATATATAGTGGGCGACCCAATTTTATACATGGGTTGGGGTGGATAACCCAAAACTGGTTACCGGTTAATACTCGGGGAAGGCCGACTTTATATTAATTTTGATTGTACTTTGGATATAAGTCTAATTATGATTTCAAAATGGCCATGAATGGCATTATATGTCATGTCAGTTCAATGGCATCAATAAGTGTGCATATTCATTATTTGGGGTAGAGCAATCAATATTTTCAACGTGCAGCCTCGGGGCAGCCTGATTGGTCTACTCGACACATTTATTACTCGGTTGACACGATATGAGCGGCGATCGAATCTGAAAATAGTTCCTTTCTGAAAACCACCCCAACTAATTCGGTGACGGTGGACTTCGGTAGCATTTGAAAATAGTTTCTTTTTGAAATAAAACAACTAATTTGAAGAACGAGTGTTACAAACGTTCGTTCTATGATAAATAAAGATTGTTTGTAATACAAAATTCGTGATTTGCCTGCAACCTTCACCACTATGAAGTCACCCTCTATAATTTCCATGTCATTCTATACTTCACTGTCAGATTCATCATTCAATTCAATGTTTGAATCCGAGTCAGAGGAGGAGCTCGATAGCTCCATAGATTTATCCATTTTTTTTTTATGACGTACAAATAGTACCCGTTTATCTCTTAATTTGACTACTGCAGCTTTCTATGGTTTATTACATCGATTTAGCAATCACATCTCAGACGGGGGTGTCAGTAAGAATCGTGTTTTTCCCTTCTTTCTTTTCACGGGAATTAGCTTTCTTTTTAATATTTATTAGGATTGTAATAATTAAATCCCTGACCTTAAAAAGGTTGTTAACTCAAACACGTGAATCTGTTAAAGGGTATGGGATAATAAGTTGATCCATAATGGGGCAATATATTCCATGGAATTTTCTCACCCTGCCTCCCCCCCCCCCCACCCCTTGACTGGCACAACATGCCCCAATGCTTTTAATTCTGTGTGGGTATTGCTCTAATAATAATAATACTTCGGCCGGCCGCTGATTTGTCGCGGTTCTAGTATGAGAAGGCCTTGGTTACCCATGTTCTACCAACTGCTTCCCTATTCCCACGCTTCTTCTCTCCTCCCAACACGCGGAGACGAACTGCTTGATGACATCCCTTGCCCCATTCTTCCCAATCTCTCCGATTAGTATATTAACCCTCTCCTTTGAGTCTCCCCCTAACCACATGTTATTCATTCTCCCATCCCACTTCCCCATTATACTCCCAGTGAATCTTGTTCTTTTAGACTGGTATTTTGGGCATTCTAGAAGAAAGTGTTCCAGGGTCTCCACCACGCCCAAGTTACACATCTGGCACTCCTTTTCACTGTTTTTCCCAATTTACCCCTCAGCTCCAGGGACCGCGACCTCAGCTTGAACAACAGTGACCCCCTCCCCCAAAGGTGCCATCAAGGTACTCTTCAAAACCAGGCTTTTCTTTATCATGCAGGCCACCCAAAGATCTCTTTGATTTGACCCCCTCTCGCCAATTACGGTTACAATCCTCCATGACCCTTTCTCTGACGATCTTTTTACCCTGGTTTGCCCCAACGTTAAGGTCCGAGATCTCCAATGAGAAGTTTTCTACTAGCTCCCTCACTTGGACCATCCATCCTGTCTTGATATTTGAGTTGAAAATTCGCAGAAACATTACTTTACACCATCGGTTGTCGGGGAGATTTGCCACATAATTAAGATAACCGAGTTTCAATAGGTCTATCCTGTCCTTGATCCTTACCCACCCAAGCTCACCCCTGATTGCTTCTAGCGCTGCGGCATTACTCGACCCTGTTTTCCATCGGCCTGCATCGTTCTGCAGGATTTTCAAGCTTTTAACAGCTGTCTGGTTTAGGGGGTACAACTTCCGTACCGTATGTTATACTTGGCAGACCCACCATTTCCCAAATGGTTTTCCCCACGAAAACCTTATTGAAACTGTTTCTCCCTATAAGTTTCATTTGGTTAAGGATTCGCTTCCCCTTCAGAATCAATTTATTTGTGTGGTTTCGATAGATGCCTCTTCCTGTGATGTTTATATTTACCCCCCCCCCCCCCCCCCCCCCCCCCCCCCCAGGTACTCATAGTCACTAGTCTCTCCTACACTAAGAAGTCTACTGTTACCTTCCGGAATGCAGAACTCCCCCACTCTCCACCTTCGAGTGGGTCCACTCCATAATGGGGCAATATATTCCATGGAATAACTCATCCTGCCCCCCCCCCCCCACCCCTTTGACTGGCACAACATGCCCCAAAGTGAACTACAAGTACATTCCAGTACTCATATTATACACATGGTGAGTGAGGTTTGCAATTCGTGATGAAATAACAACAGTACAAGACTAGTGTCAAAACCATTTTATGTTACATTTGTAAGTAGTATATAAGGGGCGATTCGTCCTTTCTTAACGGAGCTTTGCCGGTGCAACAAGTGTTAAATTCTCATAGGAACCGGAGCTTTGGGGGAGCAACATTTTCCTGTGCAAAACTTATGTCCCATCCAGCTAGATCCTGCAAGTGGTACAAGTACTGCACATGTAGTATGCTGTGGTATGTATGGTGATATATGTACACATGGAGCTATACAGTATGTAGTATGCTGTGGTATGTATGGTGATATATGTACACATGGAGCTATACAGTATGTAGTATGCTGTGGTATGTATGGTGATATATGTACACATGGAGCTATACAGTATGTAGTATGCTGTGGTATGTATGGTGATATATGTACACATGGAGCTATACAGTATGTAGTATGCTGTGGTATGTATGGTGATATATGTACACATGGAGCTATACAGTATGAAGTATGCTGTGGTATGTATGGTGATATATGTACACATGGGACTCTAGGTACAAAGTATTGGTATACGGCGGGAAACTGATGGTGAAGGTGGGTTTTCTTGAAAGTTTCGCGACACGTTTGTCCTTGCTATTGATGTTGTGACGTCGTAATGCACACGAGACGCCACAGAGTCGTTGACCGCTGTTGTTGTCCACTGTACATTCCGACATAAAGTTATTCGCTTCTGGGATTTCAGGCTTCTCGAACGTGGATGATATCGTAGCACAGTATGGGCGTTATAAACCCCTGAAAGTCCTTGGCACTTCTAATAGACCGAATAATTTGTAATATCCTATGACTGGTATAGGTAGTATGTAATGCTATGCCAGGTGGTATTGTGGGGTGGGTGGGGTAATGCATGATCGTTCGTCTAGTGCGGCATTGCCGAACAACTGGAGTCCCATCGAAAAATCTGAGATAGTTAGTAAGCATGTTAATGACACAAGGCTGTTAAGACTGGTAGAATACTATTGTATTGGTTAATAACATAAAGGCTAGTCATAGGAGTGATAGATGAAGTCGCGGTAGAAGCCGATGGCAAGACCTTCACGAGCTGCATAGGAGCTTGAATCCCATCTATGGAATCCCACTTACAGAATCCCTTTTTCAAAAACGACTGACCTTCAGCACCCCTTTTTCCGAGATTGGGATAAGTGTCGTATGTGGAGTGACTCATTCGAGAAGTTACCTGATGGCTTTTTGCTTGGTGGGATTCTAGTCGCTCGAGCAATCTTCAATAGTTAGTAAGCCTCTAATAGTGCTAGTAGTGTTACAAGACTGTAATCATGATAGAAGACTACAGTATTGGGTAAATATAGAGGAAGCTAATCATATGGCAGATCACGATGACTATGGGTGAATCAGCAGTAGTGGTCTTAGAGCTATAAAGGTCTACAATCCAAGCTTTACCCCCCCCCCCCCCCCCCCCCACACACACACACAATACATCATTGTCTAACATTACACACCACCTACGCCAACCCCCGGTGGTAAAATTCATCCGTTTGGTTAGTAGTACCAAATACTAACAGTAGACCAACGGGGCTACAGATCGTATACATTATACCACTGCTATAGACAACCGGGTATTACCCCCTCCCCACCCCCAAATAGCGCTTGGCCTAGCATTACATTCTACCCGTACAAGTCATATGATAATATGAAGCACTGAGTCGATTAGTAGCACCAAGGGCTAACAATGAACCAGCAGCAGTACAAACCGCACATCCTATACTACCACACCAAACAACCATGCATTCCACTACCCCACAATATTGCTTGACCTAGCATTGCGCTCTACCTATTCCAGTCATAGGAAATCAAATTTAGAAGGTTAATAATACAGGGTTAAAATAGTGCACACGTGGTTAAAGACCGTAACCCTATACTACCGTTCTGAACTACCAGGCATTACCTCCCACCCCCACAATACCACCTGTCCCAGCATTATGTAATACCTATACCAGTTATAGAATGATGTAAAGAAAAGGGATTAATAGTACTAATAGCCAACACAACACCACCGGGGGTACAGACCGTAATCCTATACTACCACACTAGGCGATCATGCATTACCCCTACCAACCCCACAAAACCACCTTGCCCAGCATTACATACTACCTATACCAGTCGTAGAATACTACTAAGCCGTAGATTAAGACAGGGGTATAAACCGACTATACTATACTGCCGTTCTAAACTACCAGGTATTACTCCTCCCTCAACACCACTTGTCCTAGCATTACGTACTACCTATATCAGTCATAAAATAAAATGAAGCATTAGGTAGATTAATATTACTAAGCGCCAACAGGGAACCCACATGGGTATAGATTGTATATCCTATACTACCACACTTGGCGACCATGCAGTTCGCCCGCCCACCCCACAATACCGCCTGAACAAGCATTACATGCAACCTATACCAGTCATAAGATAATACAAAGTAATCGGTAGGTTAATGCAAGGATTAAGGCGAAACCTACAGGGGCACATAACGTCCATACTATAGTGTCAACTAAACCATAAAGGATTACCTCGTAATGCATTACAACCATCCACCCCACAATACCACCCGACGCAACATTACGGACTACCTTTTCCAGTCATAGGATAGTACAAAGCGTTAGGTAGATTAGTAGTACCAATAGCTTGCAGGGGTTTATAACGTCCACATTATACTACGATATCACCCTCGTACGAGAAGCCGGACACCCCCTGATCCGAATAAGTTATGTCGGAATGAACAGAAGACACCAACAGCGGTCAACGTCTCTATGCGCATCACGACATCATGACGTTAACAGCAACGTCAACCATTTCGCGGGGAAAACTTACAAGAAAACCCACCTTTACCATCAATTTTCCATCACATATCCCTACTATATACCCAGAGCCTCATGTGTACATAACCGTACTTACCATAGCTTACTATATATTATGCAGTATGAGTACCACTTTCCGAATGCAGCATGAATGATGCCGAAGTTTCGCACCTGAAAAAGAGCTACCCACAAAGCTCTGATTCCTATTGGAAAGTAAACACAAGTTGCATTGGCAAAGCTCCAGCTAATGAAGAGAAAATGATTTCGCGCGCCGAAGGCGCGCAGGGACGATATGGGGGACAAGCCCCTTTCGACCCTCGGTGGCTGTTTATGATGGCTGTCACATGTCTAGGCGTGTTGAAGGAGGAAAAGGTAGGAAGGAGGTGGCTTATCCCCGTCTGTGTTTCTTTCGGCTCTTTTTCTTGGAGGTGGTTGAGATGGTGATGGTTGAGATGGTGATTTAGGTGGCGGTGTTGGATCAAGATATCGAGTTCTCTCTAACGTTTTTCTTCCCTCCTCTAATGATTTCTTGGCCATCTCTATCACGCTGGCGAGTGAGCACTCAAGTGGCTGTTCTGCTGTGGCTCCCGGGCTATCCGGTAGTGAAGGAAGAGGGGAGTGAGGGGTGGGAGGCGGTGAAAAAGCAACTTCCAGTTCCTCCTCAGTCTCCACTCCAGCTAATGATGGACGAATCGTCCCTTATATACTACCCTCGTATTCGTGAAACTTTTTGTTGTGAGTATATAAAAATCAACATACCTGTTTCCACGAGTTTCACTTTTAGGAGAATTTATTGCATCAGACAGAAAGTCAGTTTACCAGGTCTCACTAGATGGCGCCACCGTTCAGCTGATGTATATCAATAGCATTGATAGGGGATGGCCAAACTTAACCCAGCCTCCCCTACGGTTCAAATGAACACGGGGTTTACCGGGTCTTACTAGATGGCGCCACAGTTCAGCTGACGCATATCAATAAGTATTGGGAGGGGGTAGTCAAACTTAACCCATGGATCAACTTACCCCTGCCTCCCCTATGGTTCAAATGAACATAGCGTTTACCGGGTCTCACTAGATGGCGCCACTGTTCAGCTAATGCATATCACTATGGTTTAAATGAACAGAGGGTTTTACAAACTGACAACTCGAGTAACTGATAAAGTACTGTTTTCTCTAGACCCATTAATATCTGTAAACCAGAAATCTCTAAAATTTCATGACACATCTATTATCCAGAATGAAAATCTCTTTCTACCCTAATACCCCAACAACACATCCAAAGATGATACCAAGAGTTTATCTTCAACAAACTTGTAAATAATCCTTACAAGTATGTTATATTTCAACATGAATACTTTTAGAGCATTGGTTCGGGGGGGGGGGGGGGAATGTTTTATGTTTCCTCCATTATACACTGCGCTCAAATCTAGATCCCCCGAGAGACTAGAAACGGCAATTAAAACCCATTCCCACATTTACTGGACAATCTCTGATTAAAAAGCTGTATACGAATTGTAGCGATTTGAATATTGTATGTATGTCTTTATAATTACGTCTTGTAAAGTCTTTATAATGTTATATTAAATTCTATGTCAGGTAATTCTACATGACGTATCAATATGACGTACCAATACAAAGAACATACTCTGCTTTGGTCCCTATGTTTTGTTGATATAATACAAACTCGACAAAGGTTGTTAACTATTTCAAAATTAAAAGGTGAATTTATTTATTTATTTATTGGTGTTTTAAGGTCACATATTCATGCACAATGGCTAATCATGACCGCGACAGTTTGATGGGTGGCGGAAGCCGGAGTACCCGGAGAGAACCACCGAGCAACGGCGAGCAACTGTCAGCTCCCCAAAATACTGACTCCACACAAGCAGGGTTAGCATTGGTTGAAGAGAGGTGCACCATCGACGTGCAGTACGCCTTAGTACTCAACATCACCGTGCCCCCACGTGGCCACTAGGGGTGAAGTGTCTTGCCCAAGGACACAACGCGGTTGTCGCATGTGGGATTCGAACCAAGGAAAAGGTGAATAGCTAATGTGATACTCAGAAATCTGAGAATGGTATCCACAACAAATTGATAATAATTATGTAACGGAGAAACGCAATATTATAAAATTAACCATTCTCTGTTTCCACACAAACAATATACCACAATTCTACCAATTTCACGATTTTTCCCACGAAAAATAAATTTTTCACATATGTGCGCGGACCCAAAACCTCCAACCTCACTTTTCTGAAAGTACCACACCGTGATTTATTTTAGGCCAGTGGCTGGAAGGGGTTTACGTACCCCCCCCCCCTCCCCCACACAAACACAATCTTCCGTCATTGGTATTTTTTATTCCCTGGGGTCTACCATTTATGAAACAGCTTGTTAACAGGAAAAAAACTGGGACTCACTATGCTTCCTGGCTCAAGATTCATCATCGTCCAAAAAAGTACTTCCGTTTCTAAGTGTGGGGTAGGGGAAAGACAATCACTCAAACATAGACTTTCTAATTGATAACTATGGCATGTTTGGTATCATTTTAAAGGTAATTGGTTTCTCTAAATTACTGTTACATTTGTTTACAGATTCTGCAATATGTAAGATTTCCAAAGGTCAATAGGTCATGTGATGTCAGCGAATACACAGGGTTTTTCCTGAAATTGCTATTTCACCAATATTGTTAATAACCAATAGTCATTAGGTTATTTAGTTATTTTCCATATTTCCAAGACTAGTTTTTGCGAAACTAGTCACAGTAGCCATATATTTTGAGAGTAAGGACAATAACTCGAGGAAAAGTGAATGATCGTGCAGATTTGACGCACCAAACTATGGTGAGGTAAGATATGTTACATGACTCAAAGCTTTTGCTGAATCAAATAATTGCAATAAGTGTGATATTATCTTGACCTATACTGAATACAATATTGAAAAAAAAAGTTTTTGATGTGCGTTGTCGTTATCACAGCGCACATATGACGAAGATGGTGATAGGAGACGAGAGTTTCTAAGAGATAAGCACTTGTTCTTCAACCCCTTTTGCAAATTAATGCGAATAAAATATGTTTAAACCTAAAAAAATAAACCATGACGATACTGAGATACACGCACTTCTAGCGCTTCTAAATCATCAGTAAAATGATATATCTAATAATATTATACTTCACGTGACTTCCTTGCATTCTGATTGGCTGAAAGGTGATACCCTGTTTGGTGTAGATGTCCAGCACAGAGCTGAAGGGTCACTACATGCGGGCACTATATGTTTTCTATTTTTAGCACGGGCACTATATGCATTTTCTGGTTATAAAAACGTACAAAGCAACGATTTTTTATCCAAAATGGTGGCAGAAAATCCCGGCCACCAATTTGACAATTTGATTTTTACATAAAAAATTTACACTTCGTTTTTTTTCGTGTCGCAAGAATAGCCGCACAATTTTCCGAGGTGATACGTTCCGATAAATAGAGATTATTACCATAATGTGGATGTACAAAATATGTATCCGAGTCGAGCTCCGGGTTCTAAGGGCAGATCAAGACGAGTCGAAGACGAGTCGTGATCTTCCCTTAGAACCCGGAGTGAGACATTGGCAGAGGCGAGGAATAGCATCATTGTGTCGAACAATTATCAATATCCGCACATTATTCTCATTTCTCCTTTATTGTTTAAAATAAATTACATGTTTACAATTTGGATTGTAGATTATTTGGTTAATTTGCATTTTCGTGTTGTTCGATATAATATAAGGACAAGTACATGGCTTGTCGTTGCCTACGGACATATAGTGCCCAAAGAGGTGGTGCAGTTCTCTCCGCTTCGCGTCGAGAACTACACCACCTCACTGGGCACTATATGGGCGTAGTCAACTCCAAGCCATGCACTAGTCCTTAAATATTAAATATGACACCATTAATTTGGTTTATATAATTAAAAGGGGGTTTTATGTGTATTTATTGTATCACGGACTGAAATTCTCCTCAATATAGCCTTAGTTTGTCCTTCAATTCTAGCTCTACAGAAAACAGTCAGCGGTTTCCATACAGTGGCAAATTCTCCTCAATATCTAGTATAGCAGGAGGTTTTCGACCCCCATTACCCGGATTTTGATGGTGCAGCTAGTGTTAAATTCCCATAGGAACCGGATTTTTGACGGTGCAACTTTTGCCTGTGCAAAAGTTCGGCTCCTTGAAGCTATTAGCCTTTGAGCCTTCATATTATCCTATGTCTGCTATAATTAGGTCAAGCAGTATTGTGGGGGTGGGGGTCATGTATGGTCGGCCAGTGCAGTATTGCGAGATAGTCCTTGGTGGTTTAGATTGGCAGTATAGGATGATGAATGGTCTGTTGGCCTATTACCCCCTTAGTACTATTAGCCTCTCGAGGGTTTCAAGAAAAAATGGCAATTGGTAGGTTTTGGTGTCACATTACAAGCTGCATGTATAAAATATTCCGGTAAGCATTTGTTAACCCTCCATGGGCTGCTGAATGTCAATATTTTGAAAAAATTTAGTCTGTCGTAACCCGTTGTTTTCGCATGGTTAAGGAGATGCATCCCTTAAAAGCTTGAAATTCCCGTCTTCTGTGGATTTCTCCAAAAAGTCTAGTAAGTTTTCAAGAATAATTGACCATTCGCAGGTCTTGGAGTGACATTACAAGTTACATGGCCAAAATATCCCGGTAAGCATTTGTTAACCCCCAGACGCTGCCAAGCATACACATTTTGAGAAAATGGGCTGGTGTTGGGCAACCATAACACCCAATGTGTACCTGCGAGATAAACATGACCTTCACTGGAAGCGGAATTCACCGAGAATCATTTTTGTTTAAGTAATGAAGGTATTCACAAAACCAAGCATTAACTCGTTTAGGGCTGGTTACAGAGCGATACCCCTCAAAAGGTTGAAAATTCATGTTATCAGAGGATTTCTCTAAAACCATCTCGAAGATTTTCAAGAAAAATTTGGCATTCTCAGATCTTAGTGTGACATTACAAGTTGCATG
>CM062289.1:4880723-4966292 GCA_031216915.1 Pictodentalium vernedei | reverse complement strand
TGGATGTAATTTTTTGGGGGTGCCAGACAAAATGACAGGTACAAACTGACTCCTGTCGGACATTTAGAGACCCTGCCAGACATTTTTTTAGCATCAGTTGCAAACAGTAATTTTCAGTCTATTCAAAGCAGTTTAATGAGAAATGCAGTATATCTAACAGCTGGCAACCATCCACTGAAATTAGCGCCAGTGTAGCAGGATATCTCCCCCCCCCCCGCCCCAGTGGATATCTTTACCCCTCCCCCCCCCCAGGGGAAGATATCCTTGGTTATCTCCACCCCCCACCCCCACCCTGGATATCTCCCCCCCCCCCCCCCCCCCCCCCCCCCCCACACACACACACACCTCAAAAATAAAATATGAAAATAACTGAACAAAAAGATAAAGATAAGAACATTTATTTATGGAATTTTCATTGAAATTAACACAAAAAAGTGTTTCAACTCTTAATATATACATGACCAGTCAATAGAAAATAGGCAATCTCAGAAACAACTATTTCACAAATATCAATAGGTTTTTTTACACCGTGGGGCCAACCATAACAAAGTCCAAACAGTGGCTGCAAAAGGTTCTATGAATGTCTGTTGGGAGTTTCACATGGGTGGGGGAAAAATATCCAGGCCTGGTTATCTTCCCCCCCCCTCCCCCCACCCCCACCCATGTCAAAAAATATAGAACAAATTAAAAACAGTTTCAACTTGGCTTATACCATTGAAAAATGACCAGCGAATTGAAAATAGGCAATATTTTTGAAATAGTAGCTATGTCATGTATATATTAAAGAGTTGAACCACTTTTTGTTTTAATTTCAATTAAAATTCCATAAATAAATGTTCTTATCTTTATCTTTTTGTTCAGTTCTTTTCATATTTTATTTTTGAGGTGGGGGGAAGATATCCAGGGTGGGGGGGGGGGGAAGATATCCAGGGGGGAAGATATCGTGGCACATCGGGTTTGACATTCTAATTATAATTAAAAAAATATAACACACCCTTTGAAGGGTTTATACCATATATATCATTGATAAGTCAGTGTGACGACCGTACTTCAGCTGAAAACACTGCATTCGGGTTGCTTTTGACAATTGTGAATACGGAAATTCAAATCAAGGTGAAGCACTGCATGTTCAATACGTTGCGAGAGTAATCCCCTGAGAAAGTGCCCATCTACAAAATCCTTGTTTTATGTTTTTGTTTTGGATTGAATTTATATAACGTGGAGGGGTTCTCCCCCCAGGAAAGTTTTGATTTTTAGGTGATCTCTGGGGGCATTCTGGTCGCTAAAATGCTGAATAATTGAAGTGGAAAATATGTATTTTTTCCTCCTACAATTCTCTAAATTCCCACGAGACCCACAATACTACATCTTGTCGGAGGTTTCATAAAAATACAAACCCAAAACAACACAAAATCCACGAATCCTGACAGTGACTGCAACGCTTGACCTCAGTTTTTTTTTTTATACAATCCGATACGTGCCAACGTAAATAATTGGAAATGCAGAGAGAACGAAATATTCTAAAAGAACCATGATGCGGACATGTGACATCATGCACGTGGAATTACATCATTTATCGCTCGAAATAAAAGCCAGTGATTTCGGACCAAACACGACAATTTGAGTCCAAAATTTTATAGGCGACATTTAGGATTTGAACTTTGTTTCCCCCTCTCGTCTGGGGGTTATAAAGTATCAGGTTGTCGCCAGTAATAGTAGGCATAGTATACAGCATAATTACATGTATGCCTATATTATGTGGAAACAAAGGATCCTGAGTGTCGTTACAATACAGCATTGCACTTGACATTTTAACCACCAGCTTTTCTGACTGATCATAGTATGATCCGTGGGAGGAATGGGTCCGGTCGACGGACCCGCAGCCGGTCTAGTGGAAACCCTGCCTGGGTGGAAGTCCTCTAAAACTAGGCAGCATAGCCTATAGGTTTCAACAATGGATTAAACTTGACACCATACTTAAGTTGTGGTTGTGATATAGCCATAGATGCTGAAAGTAACCATGAACACCAGTAAATAAATTAATACCCCTTTCCATACTGGGGTCCAACTCAAAATTTCAACCTGCAAATATTTTCTATCATTCAACAAGGAAGTTAACTATTTCAAACTCTCTCAAACAAGGTCAAATTTATTAACTTCTTAGTATGCTTGGGGTGCGAGTCCTCTAAAATAGGCAACATGGGGTATAAACGATTGACTGACCTTGACTTTATCTCCATGTTGTGGTCATGATTAACCATTGTGCAAAAGAATGTGACCTTAAACACCAACAGTATAGTCACCGTGGACTGGTCATAATCCAAGCGAGGGCAGTGATGTCCACTCATGTGTTTACCAGGTGATAAAAGTCATCATTAGCAAAATTTTAATTAAGGAAGCACCAGGTTGCACCTGGTGCTTCATTAATTAAATTTTTGATGATTATTCCTATAATTAGTGTTTGCAATCTAATATTACCAATCCACGGCGGCCGTACTGTATAAATATATAATTAACTTCCTAGTAGTACAGTGGAACCCTGTTAATTGAATAGACACTTTCCCAGTGAAAGTTATTCAATTAACAGGAGTATTCAGTTAACAGGGATTGTGCCACTTTTCTGTATTCCAGAGATAAACTTAGCATTTATTCTATTATATGTTTGACAGAGCTCCATCAGCTCTGTCAAACAAGATATAATGGATGAAATGCCTGTATTGGATGTACTGAGGCAAAATAGGTCTTCAAACAAACGAAAACTGGGGAGAGTCAAGGTAATTTCTGGACAGATTACAAGATTTTTTATTCAATTAACAGGCATTTAACCGAACCTATATTCAATTAACAGGCGTTTAACCGAACCTATATTCAATTAACAGCTCAAATTTGCATTGAAGGTATGGTAAATGGTTTTGTGTTTGGAAATTATATTCAGTTATCTGGGTTATTCAGTTAAGAGATATCCAGTTAAGTGGGCTCCACTGTAGTTGCATTATGGACAAAATTTGTATGATATTTTGACATCAGTGAAAAGAGAGTTAATTCAAACTTTTTGTTGTAACTTTTTCAGAGATCCTGTTCACCTTTCTACTCACTTATTTTCCTTTTGTACACAATCAGATCTTTATAACTTCCTGATTTGTTGAATTTCCAATGTTTTCAATTTCTATTGAACTAATTGCATGTGTTACTTTAATGTGCTACACCTACAGCATTTATACATGTATATTCACAAAGGCTTTCTCTTTCTTTTTATGCCCCCCGACTTAGGTCGGGTGGCATATAGTGATTGAAGTGTGCGTGTGTCCATGTGTGTGTGTGTGTGTGTGTGTGTGTGTGTGTGCGTGTGTGTGTGTGTGTGTGTCCAATCCAATAACTCGAAAATGGTTAGGGCCACAGTCATCAAACTTCACACAATTATAAAAGACCATAGGAGGATGTGTCACACACCATAGCCAGGTTCGTACCTTCAAGGTCAAGGTCACACTAAAAATTGGTCAATATTCGTGTCTCAGCCATAACTCAGAAATGAGTCATAGTACAATTGTTAAACTTTTTACAAATGTCAAAAGGTGTGTCGCGTATAATAGTTTCTGCCGCATCTGCAAGGTGGAGGTCACAATTGACCTTCATATGTTCAGGGTCACAAATCATGTCTCAAGCATAACTCCAAAACTATTAGGGCTACAACCATCTAACATCCTCAATTATAAAGGACAATGGGTGGATGTGACACGCACTACAGCCAGGTCTGTAAGGTCAAGGTCAAGGTCACACTTCAAGGTCACACTGAACACGGTTAGGGCCACAGTCATCAAACTTCACACAATTATAAAGGACCATGGGATGATGTGTCACACACCATAGCCGGGTTCGTACCTTCAAGGTCAAACTAAAAATCGGTCAATATTCGTGTCTCGGCCATAACTCAGAAACGAATCATAGTACAATTGTTAAACTTTTTACAAATGTTAAGGACAGTCAGAAGGTGTGTCACATATAATAGTTTCTGCCGTATCTGCAAGGTGAAGGTCACAAGGGGGGGGGGGGCATGGCATGTGTTGCCTTAGTAACATTCTTCTTGTTTTAACAGAATGAAACCTTTTATTATAAGATTACCAGATTACCAGAAATTGCCCATCTATTCTGGCTCGCCGGAAAACAAGTCTTAACTTTTGAAAATCCATTTCATACTGGTTTGAAAAGAGGCTTATGTTATGTCAATGACATGCGCAGATTATCAACAATTGTACATCCTCGAAGTGACTTTTTGCCAGGCTTTGCATTTTGAAATAATAATGTTAATGTAAGTTATCTTCGCCAACATGTATGGTATATGGAGATTTAATACCTGGATGTTGGTTTTTAAACACCGAGCCGTATACAATCTCCATATACCATACATGTTGGTGGAGATAACATTTTTGTCCCATTTGAAACACAATACAAACATAGTGGAAATAAATTTGTGGACCCATTTCTCAGCTCCACAATCACTTGGACCAAATTCGTGATAATTAATTTGTTTTTATAATTGCAGAAGACAACAGATAGAGTTACATCCCTTGGGTCGTTAAGGAAACGAGTAAACAGTATTTTGTTGGCATATCGTCCCCTGCATTCCAATGTGTTCTATGTGCCTACTGGCACATAGAACACATTGGTACTCGGGGGACAAATTATTTGCTATTTTATTTTTATGATTGAATTGTCGGAAATCTGATGATATTTGTGACTATTTTCAGGTTTCTTGGTTCGATTTTTATGTCGAGGCGAGCAAACGTGGAAAGTTTTCATTTAAACCATATACTCCCAATGTTTCGCTTGTGCTTATACCCTGGATGTTGCACGCTCTCATATACCTTGGATGTTGGGTGCACCCTTTGTCATGGCTATTTGTCCAAGCCATTCTGACCAATCAAAAGACAGAATGTATCGGAATATAGAGACAAGGTTTTCTATACACAATGGTCTAACAGTACTATAAAATTCTAAGAATTGGAAATTGACTGAGCAGCACTTGGCTGATTGGTTAGAGCTTTGGACATTAAACCGAAAGATCAACAGTTCATTCCTGACCTGTTCCATCTGTGCTCTGTCATTGGGTAAGACGCTCAATTCTGATTGGTCATGTGAGGGTACAGTGATATCATGTACTCTGCGTATTGCATGTTGATGGTGCACTTACCTTAAAACTTGGCTTGCGTTGAATTTAAAAACTGGGTTTCACGGCCCTTGAAAACCCTGGAAATTCAGGTTTGATGCTCAAAGTCCTGGAAAACCCTGGAAAAAGTTTATTACCAGATCTGTTTCTGGCATTCCTGTTCCTACTTTTCTATTACCATCACAGGGAGTGCGGTGGCTCAGTGGTAGACTGTTGGTCTTCTATGCTAGAGGTCCCGAGTTCGATCCCCATCTGGGACGACCCACGTTGTGTCCTTGGGCAAGGCACTTTAACCCAGTTGCCAACATGGGGGCACGATGACGCAATGTGCTAAGGTGTACTGCACGTTGTTGGTGCACATGTCTTCAACCGCTCTAACCCTGCTTGAGCGCCGCTTGAACAGAGTTAGAATGTTGAGGAGCTGACAGTTGTTCGTCAATGCTCGGTGGTTCTCTATGGTTCCTCCGGCTTCCTCCACCCGTAAAACTGTCACGGTCACGATTAGCCATTGCGCATAAGTATGTGACCTTAAACACCAATAAATAAATAAATATTACCATCACAGCTTAAATGTCCTATTAAAAGCCAAACCACTGATTGGTTGTTTTTGTCAGTTTAACTGTGAATTCTTACTTCTGACCAATCATATCCGTGTGGAAGAACACAAGCAATGTTTCATCAGCCATTGGGCCTCTGGGTATAACTGAGGTCCATTGGCTGGACCTTTGCTTGCACTTGTTATGCTTTGCAACAAATTTGCAATTATTGCCTGGGTGGAATCTCCACTCTGCAGGTGAATTAGTGATAATACACTCTCCATGAACTGTATGGGAAAATATTTAGTTCTGTGATACCTGTTGCAAAAAAACTTAATAGTTACACAGTAAAGAAGAATATTTTTAGTGGGAATCAACTACAAACAGTAGGTTAAGTTGTTACATTACTGATCTAAGGAAATAACCAGCATAAGTTTGTTTCTCTTGTTTACATTAGAATGACAAGTCGATGATGAAAATCAATAATTGAAAACAAACGAACTTCAACAACAAACAATTCTTGTGATGTGTATAAATTGTCCATTTCAAACAGAAGTAACAGAAGAAAAAAAAAATCACTCTCCAAATCTAAGTCAAACAAGCAATCAAAAAGAATGTGAGAAATGGTGATCAAAAGATCAGAGTGTTGAGCAGAAATAAAAAAGAACTTCGGAAATGTAAAGCAAGCAAGCAGAGTGTCAGGCACAAATTGAGAAGAATTCAAGTACAAGATGAAAATCAAATGAGCAGTGTGTCCAACAAAAATTGTCAAATGTTGTCAATTTAAAAGTTGATGCGATCTGGAGCCAATACTATATACAACTTTTATAATTGTATTTTCTAGAATTGTCAGGCCTGGCATTCTTTAGGAGTGCATGAGTGCAGCACACCTACAGTTAAAACTAGAAGTCCTGTCACGAACTGTGCGCTTATCGAGGCTTAATTGCACGTAGGAATTGTGCGCAATTGCCATATCGAAGGGCATCCAAAGCACGGCAGGTTCTCCTGGTTACTAATCGCAAACACAGGCAATTTCTTTTCAACCTACTCACAATTGTTTACAATTGGCTGTAACATAAGTGCAAGCCCTACTTCGGAACTAACTCAAGCTTTTAGAATCTTTTCCAAACGAGTTGGAAAAGTACTAGAGTGCAAAAGCACGAAAAAGATCGAAAAAAGGGTCGAGCGAGACCAGCGCTCGAAATTACAGGTACTCTCTCTGCACACCTCTTGCGTTTACCGAGCGCATGCGCAACAAACCGTGACGTCAATTTCCTTTATTTTCCGCCATTGTTCATGGTCGGAAATTTTTGTGACTGTGCTGTTTATGATACTAATTCTTCGTGAACAACTTATTAATCGTCTTTAGTGTGCTACTGGATTGTATCCTTTTTCAAGCTACCAAATTATTACTCTACATTTAATGTTAATTTGTATTATTATTGCTGTGCTTTTCACACTTTATCTTGCCTTTCCCCCACGTGTGAACACGACCTTCGTTCTGTTTTCCGTCGGCGGGAAGCTTGATTGTTGTATTTATATCATGCCTAAGACTATTCCTTGTACCTCTTGTTTGCAGGTGAAACATGTGGACGATTCCCATACCACATGTGTCACTTGCAACAATTGCACTCAGGCCCAATCATGTGGTATCTGTGGGGTTTGGTCCTCTAAATTTTGGGCTTCTGTTAACAAGGTGGTTCTTTCCAGAGCTAGAACCCCTCGTTCTCGGGGTAAGGGTAGCCGTGCCGTTGCAGACATTTCTGCTGGTGCACGTGGTGACTCTGTCACACAGGATTCGGATCTGACTTCTGTGGCGAGCTCCTCTGCAACTGTTGATGGTGTTTGTTCTGTGATACCTGATGAGGAGACCGCGGTCTCTTTGTCTTCGGATGTCACTATTGAGGCGTCTGTTTTCGTTGAGAGCTTTTCCGAGGTCAACTCGGTAACCCTCTCCGATCTGCCTCCAACACCGTCCACCGTTGTTGAGGGGGTTGCTACTCCAGATCCTATTCTGTCTGATGGTGGCTCTTCCATCTCTTCTGGGGATGGTCTACAGTCTCGGGGGACCGAGGCTGTATCTGCTGGTGTGTCTGTGTGTTCTCAGCCTCCCCCAGCCTCGCGGCGAGGCTGTGCGGGTTTGCTGTCTGCTCCGTCTCATCTGGCTAGGTTTGCTCCTAGTCGGTTGAGCCGGCCGGTCGCTTCGGCAGCGATTCCTCGTCCCTCGAGTGAATCGTTTATTGTTCCACCTTCGCCTGCTAGTGTGCCGACTAGCGGGATGCTGTTGGGACGTTGGCATCCAGGGCCTGCTGTTCGGCAGCGGTCAGTGACAGCCCCGGTTAGCTGTCACTCTCGGAACCTTCCTCCGGTGATTCCTCACTGTGTTCCGAGTCTGGGTGTCGATCGATGCTTGCCGTCGGTCTCAGAGGATAGGCAGTTGGGGCCGTCTGCTGCGCAGAGGTCAATGACAGGTTCCTGTCATTCTTGGGACAATCCTCCGGTGTCTTCTCACCGTGTCCTAGGTCCAGCTACCGATCGACGTGCGCCGTCGGTCCCTTTCGAGGATTTGCAGGCAGGGCCTTCTGTTTCGCAGAGGCCAGTGATGGCTCCTGGGCGTCACAATCGGGACTATCCTCCGGTGTCTTCTCACCGTGCTCCTATTCTGTCTGCCGATCGACGTTCGCCGTCGGTCTCTTCTGAGGATTTGGGTTCTTCTACCAGAAGGGTCCATTGGGAGGACACTCCGTCGGGCGTTTCTGCTGCGACGGATTCTCAGGGTGACCTACGCCAGGCCGTTTTGGCGCTCACCCGGTTGCTTTCTGGCAACCCTCAAGTTGGCCTCCCTGTGCCTCCTGAGGCACAACCTCCTTTGGTCGGTCGCCGAGATGTCTCGCCTGGCCCCTTGGATACTGCACAGTATTCACAGGAGGTTTCTGCTGGTCAGCCCGAGTTGGGCTACGTCTCCTCTGCTACGGAGGATGACGAGTATCTTGAAGGTGATGGTCCCCCCTCGTCAGTCTTGGGGCAGGCTTTGGATTTCGTCTTTGGCTTATTGCCGGACGTTCTACCTTCCGACCAGCCTTCTGTGACCGTCCGGCCGCGGTCCACTGTGGAGCGCCGTAACCCTGTTGAGCCTTCTAGCTCCGGGGCTTTGCGTCCTCTGCAATCGGCTCAGGTGGTTGAGTCCTTCCAGGGCTTAGACGCCAAAATGCGTTCTAAGGCCCTTAAGGGTTCCTTCTTTTCTAGAGCTGATGCCTTCCTGCCTCCATCGCGGTTTCGTGTTTACGATTCCGTCTCTCCACCAGTCTTCCAAGGGATGACTACTGTGGATGAGGATTCTTCTTCCCTCGGGTTGACTAAGCCTAAGTCGGCAGTTCTCCCGATGTCGGTAGTTGAGTCTATGGTGGGCCTGTCCCGAGAGATGCTGGGTATGTTATCTCTCGCGGACCATGTTGTCGCTGCTCTGGCTGAATATTTTCCACCAGGGGAGTTTGATGACGCTCAGGCGCCTTTTCGCGTTTTGTCACAGGCTCTTATGAACTTGACTCACGCTCACGCCTGTAACACGGCCAATTTGGAGCTGGCACGCCGGGATGCGGTTTTGGATTCTTTACCATCCCTTCCTTCTGAGCAACGTGCTGTTCTGAGGTCTGCCTCTTTGGTAGGACCTCAGTTGTTCCATGGTTCCGTGGAAGCTGTTCGTGGCGAAGTTCTTCGTCATTCGAAGGACCAGCTTTTGCTGAGACAGCTTGACCCACCTGCTGCTGCGGGTGGGGGTCGTTCCAGGCCCGCCAAGCGTGCTGCTGCGTCTGCCTCGTCGGCGACGTCGGCTACGCCTTCGGCTCCGTCTGCTCCTTCTGCTCATAAGAAGCGCCGACGTGGCCAGGCCCGCTGGCAGCCTCAGGCTGGAAAGTCTCAGGACTCTGTCACTTCCCGAGGTGGTTTCTCCTCTCGGGGGCCTCGTCGAGGCCGCAAGTGAAGGTTCTCACCTCGATTCGCCTCCAGTCGGAGGAAGGCTGTCGCTGTTTTACGACCGTTGGACAGAGATAACGTCGGACTCTTGGGTCCTCGACGTCATTCATTCCGGTCTGCGACTGTCCTTCCATCGGCACCCCAGTTTATCTCGGGTGCCCCTTCCGACTCAGGTCCCTTCAGATTCTCTGCGTCGGGACCTTCTGGTGCAGGAGATCGACAATCTCCTCACCAAAGGGGCGATCGAGGTGGTCAGGAACACCCTTTCACCGGGGTTTTACTCGAGACTTTTCTTGGTGCCGAAGAAAAACGGCCAATTTCGTCCTGTCATCGATCTGAGTACCCTGAACGAGTACATAATTGCTCCTCGTTTCAGTATGGAGACTTTCCGGTCGGTTCGACGTTCAGTTCATCAGGGCGATTTTGCGGCCAGTATCGACCTGAAGGATGCCTACTTCCATGTACCCATTCATCTGGCGTCACGGAAATACCTTCGGTTCTCGTTTCGGGATCGAGTTTTTCAATTCAGAGCTCTCCCGTTCGGTTTGAACCTGGCTCCTTGGGCCTTCACCCGACTGATGTCACATGTGCTTGCTTTCCATCGCACTCAGTCGGCGGTGACTTCGTCCGCCTACCTAGACGACATCCTCCAACGGCACCACGATGCTGCTGTTCTGGAGTTCGATGTCCGGCAGTTTCTTTGCCTTCTAGCGTCGCTGGGTTTCAGAGTCAATCGCGAGAAGTCGGATCTTCTTCCTTCTCAGCGATTCCGTCATTTGGGGATGGATTTCGACACTCTTCACAATGTAGTGTCGGTTCCCCAGGCTCGGGCGACGATTCTTTCCGCCTTGACTCGGGACCTGCTTCAATCTTCCTCGGTCTCGGCCAGGACTTTCCTTCGGATGCTGGGCCTTTGCGGTTCGGTGACCGATCTCATTCCGCTCGGTCGCTTGTTTGTCCGACCTCTCCAACACTTCCTGTTGGATCATTGGCGTCCGAATGTAGATCCGCTGGACCTGGAACTCACTATTCCTCGGTCTCTGCTTTGTCACCTCCGCCCTTGGGCAAATATTCCCTGGCTGACACAGGGTGTTCCGTTGGATCTTCCTTTGGCCGATCGCATCCTTACTGCGGATGCCAGCGATCGGGGCTGGGGTGCGACGTTGGACCCTCTCGGTCTGTCTGCTCACGGAGAGTGGGACAGCGAGCAGGTGGACCTTCATATCAACCAGAAGGAGCTCCTTGCTCTTCTGTTGAGTTTTCGGCTTTGGATCCCTCATCTGTCGGACCATGTTGTCCTACTTCTTTCGGACAATTCGACAGTAGTGGCCTACATACGGAATCAGGGAGGCACTCATTCGATTCCTATGTATCGGCTGTCTCGGGATCTTCTTCTGTTGGCGCGGGATGTGAACGCTCGGGTGTCCATTCGACACATTCCCGGGCGTCTCAACGTCCTAGCAGACTCCCTGTCCCGACGCGACAGTGTCCTTCCAACCGAATGGATGCTACATCGGTCGGTGTTTCAGGCGATTTGCGAGCAGTGGGGTCGTCCTCAGGTCGACCTTTTCGCTACTCGCTGGAATCATCAGGTAGAGACTTTTGTCTCCCCTTGTCCAGATCCTCTGGCATTTGCAGTAGACGCTCTGTCTCTGGACTGGACAGGCTGGGTCGGCTATGCCTTTCCTCCTGCACCGATTCTTCCTCAAGTTTTAGCGAAGATTCGTGCTTGCAGTTGCAGGATCATTCTGATCACACCCCTGTCTCCACAGAGGGTGTGGATCAATCTGCTGCGGCCTCTATTGGCCGATCGACCGATTCGTCTACCTCTACGTCGCGATCTTCTTTCACAGGGTCGTCCCAGGAAGTATCACAACAACCTGGCGAGCCTGTCCCTTCACGCCTGTCTTTTATCAGGTCCAGTCTCCGACGTAGAGGTTTTTCGAGACGATCAGTGGAGTGCATTTCTGCATCGCGGCGACCTTCCACTGGAATGACTTATGCCGCCAAGTGGAAGGTTTTCTGCCGCTGGTGTTCAGATCACAATGTGAATTACCGTGATCCGTCTATCGCTCAAATTGCGGATTTTCTGGTTTTTCTTTTTGACTCCAAGGGCCTCCAGCCTATTACGATTAAGGGCTATCGGTCTATGCTGTCTGATACTTTCTCTTATGTGGGAAAGCGGTGTATCGGTCGTAATCTTTTCCTCTCCAAACTTATTCGGCACTTTTCTTTGAAGAGGCCTCGAGTTTTGCGTCTTACACCCAAGTGGAACTTGGCATGGGTGTTGCACTGTTTGGAGGGGGCGCCTTTCGAGCCTTTATCTGAGACCGACATGCGTTTTCTCACCTATAAGACGGCTTTTCTTCTAGCGTTTGCTTCTGCTCGTCGAGTCAGTGAGCTTCATGCGCTATCTGTTGATTCTGCCTTCTTCCGAAATGAGGCTAACAGTGTTACATTCACTACTGATTGCTCTTTTCTGGCTAAGAATCAACTCCCCGATTCGGTACCTCCTCCCATCTGCATTCGGGCTCTCCCTGCTGTAGATGGACGGAGGCCTCTTCTTTGTCCTGTTCGTGCGGTCAAGACTTACATTACTCGCACTCAGTTCATTAGGAGGGATCGGAAGAGATTTTTTCTGTCTCTCATTCCTAAGCGGCAGTCTATCTCTTCCCATTCTATTTCCAGGTGGATCTGTCTTGCAATCAAGCTGGCTTATTCTCGCTTGTCTGCATCGGATCTTGTTTCGAACCGGCTTAATGCTCACGAGGTTCGTGCCATTTCTACATCCTGGGCGTTCTCCAATTCTGTTTCGCTCCGTGATGTTATGAATGCGGCTTACTGGAGGAATGCTTCTACCTTCTCCTCCTTTTATCTCCGCCACCTTCAGCAGCAATCTGAGGACCTTTATTCTTTAGGTCCTCTCGTTGCTGCTCAGGCTGTGGTGCACCCTCGTTAAATTGTTTTTGTCGAGGTTGCGCTTCTCTCAGCCTTGTTCTTTTCAGGTGCCTTCTCTCTTTCTTCATTACAGGTTTTAGTTTTTGTTCTCTGCCATCCTTGCTTTCGTTACTGCTACTCTTGTTGGTATTGGTTATGTGATTCACCTCCTCCTATTGTTTATTCAGCCAATTGTAAACAATTGTGAGTAGGTTGAAAAGAAATTAAAATTTTTTAGTAAATTTTGTTTCTTAACATACCTACCACAATTGTTTACCGGAGGCCCACCCTCCTTGGGGATATCTTTGATATCGATGCCTCCCCGCTAAATCACAAACTTCTCGTTGGCGGAAATACGGAATTGACGTCACGGTTTGTTGCGCATGCGCTCGGTAAACGCAAGAGGTGTGCAGAGAGAGTACCTGTAATTTCGAGCGCTGGTCTCGCTCGACCCTTTTTTCGATCTTTTTCGTGCTTTTGCACTCTAGTACTTTTCCAACTCGTTTGGAAAAGATTCTAAAAGCTTGAGTTAGTTCCGAAGTAGGGCTTGCACTTATGTTACAGCCAATTGTAAACAATTGTGGTAGGTATGTTAAGAAACAAAATTTACTAAAAAATTTTAATGTTTCTGCCAATGGACCTCCAGGTTACCCGGAGGTCTATTGGCTGAAACATTGCTTGTGCACGGGCCATATGTACAGAATTTGATAGCCTTACTATATAGTCATAACGCGTAGAATAACGTGCATATCGACATGCTATTTGCGCGCATTTCATAACAGGACTTCTAGTTTTAACTGTACTGCACACCTAGAAAAAATTGAGAGCAATTTTTTGCACTCCCTTGATTTTCCGGAATGCCAGACCGGTTTGGGACTGCCTTTAAAATCTATTATCATTTTGTCCCCTGAGTTCCAATGTGTTCTATGTGCCTACAGGCGCAGAGAACACATTGGTACTCAGGGGACGATTTGTCATTGTTGCATTGATTTGCAATAATTCATGACCCATTCTGTGTCACATTTCAATACATTTTGAGTGTAGAAGACAGTCACATAAGAATTGAATGCAACATTTTGAATAATGAGATGTGTGTGCCAATTTTTACACTGTGTAGCTGAATGTAGTAGTATTGTCAGTCACAATTTTAATACCTTGAAGTGAATATAACCAAAATAGCATACAAGTTTTTGCATTGAAAATTCCAGGTGCAAATTGCACTCCCAAGCAATCTGAGGAGGGCAACTGTTTTGCACTCCTTGATTTTCTAGATTGCCACCCCTGAATTGTTTTTTCTTGTTATGACTTTAAATGGATTGAAATGAGCCATTGGCAATTTATTTTAGACAGCTATATTAATAGGTAGAAAATACAATTGTAAAAGTTTTTTAGTATTGGCTCCTGGTAGTAATTCATTGCCCACTTATCTGCTCACAACACTGTCAGAAAAATAAATTTGTCAACCCTTTATCTAACACGAAAGGAAGACAACACTTGCAAACAAAATGCTTGAATAATTTAATTTTTTCATTTTTAGCTCAACTTTGATGAAGTCAAATTTGAGCTATTGTCATGGCCCGTCGTCCGTCGTCCGTCTGTCCGTCCGTCTGGCCGTCTGGCCGTCTGTCCGTCTGTCCGTACGTCAACAATTGGCTATGGCTCGGGCTAGAGGTCGTATTTATGAACCGATCTTTACAAAACTTCTTGTGTACCTTTGTTATGACCCTGGGACGGGAACGAGTGTTTTTAGGTGTGGTCCGAAATTCAAGATGGCTGCCAGCGGCCATTTTGTTTCGATGATGCAAAAATCAGTTTTTTGTACAGAACTTCTGTATGAAAGTTCTGATTTGAATAAAGTTTTGTATAAATGTTTAGTACCATGGGATACATCACATATAATACGGGTTTTTTTCTCGTGCGTAAATTATGCAAATTAGACTGACTTTGATTTATTTAGTGTTACTTTCAGAGCTGTAAGTGCCAAGCTGCTATGGCTCGGGCTAGAGGCCGTATTTATGAACCAATCTTTACGAAACTTCTTGGGTACCTTTGTTATGACCCTGGGACGGGAACGAGTGTTTTTGGGTGTGGTCCAAAATTCAAGATGGCTGCCAGTGGCCATTTTGTACCGATGATGCAAAAATCAGTTTTTTGTACAGAACTTCTGTATGAAAGTTCTGATTTGAATAAAGTTTTGTATAAATGTATAGTACAATGGGATACATCACATATAATACGGGTTTTTTTCTCGTGCGTAAATTATGCAAATTAGACTAACTTTGATTTATTTAGTGTTACTTTCAGAGCTGTAAGTGCCAAGCTGCTATGGCTCGGGCTAGAGACCGTATTTATGAACCAATCTTTACGAAACTTCTTGGGTACCTTTGTTATGACCGTGGGACGAGAACGAGTGTTTTTGGGTGCAGTCCCAAATTCCAGATGGCTGCCAGCAGCCATTTTGTACCGACGATGCCGAAATCTGTTTTTTTGTACAGAACTTCCATATGAAAGCTCTGATTTGAATAATTTTTTGTATGAATGTTTAGTACCATGGGATACATTACATATATCACAGGTTTTTTTCTTGTGTGTAAATTATGCAAATTAGCCTAACTTTGATTTATTTAGTGTTACTTTCAGCACTGTGAGTGCAAATCCCAATACGGCTCGGGCTAGAGGCCGTATTTATGAACCGATCTTCACGAAACTTCTTGGGTACCTTTGTTATCACTGTGGGACGAGAAGGAGTGTTTTGGGGTCCAGTCTGAAATTCAAGATGGCCGCTAGCAGCCATTTTGTTCAAAATTAAGTGCAATCAGATTTTTGCGCAGAACTTCCAAATGAAAGATCTGATTTGAATAAATTTTTGTATGAATGTTTAGTACCATGGGATACATTACATATAATACAGAGTTTTTCTCGTGAATAAATTATGCAAATTAGGGGTCCGGGTGGGACTTAGAAAATTTTGGCCCAAAATCCGGAAATTAGTTTTTTGGTTTTTTATGCGTTTTGGTCAATTTTAAGACAAAAAAAAATAAATTTTTTTTACACTGAAAATTTGGGGTCCAGGTGGGACTTAGAAAATTTTGGACCAAAATCCGGAAATTAGTTTTTTGTGTTTTGATGCATTTTGGTCAATTTTAAGAAGAAGAAGAAAAAATTTTAGTCTGAAAATATTTTGTTTGGGACTGAAAATTTCCACACAAAAATAATAATCTACAATGATTGGTCTTAATCTGTAGTCCATTACAGTCACCTTGTAATTCTTTTATTATTGTTGACTGGGCCAAAAGAAATACTAATTCCTGTCATATTCATTATTCAGTTGTCTTGGTCACAGCTAGTACTAATTCCTGTCATATCCAAGTTGAGCTACAGAGTCATTGACTCTTTCATTTGTATCAAAAACCTAGATTATGACACCTCACTAGAATGAGCTTGTTGCAGAGGGGACATATAAGCTACGATTTTGAGACAAAAAATGATAAATAAATAAAAGTTAAATGACAATTTTTGTGAATAATGCTGGCCGGTTTGGACAGATACGTCGGGTAAAGAGTTAACATGTCTCATTGTACACGCATTTTCAATTGTTTTACTTTATTGAGAATTAATTTCATTTATAAAATCCGGGTGCTGTGGAATAAACAGGCCAAGCCAGAAAATAAGCACAAGTATCAGGATTTCAGACATCAACGGAACCGAAAAATTGTTTCCGTGGTTTAAGAGACACAGAACCCGTCGGTAACGAAATTTAGGTACTGTCTGTGAGCAGTTAGGGAACCTTTTTGAAGTTTTTCCGAATCGAGGGAATTTTATATCATTTGTAGCTTTTTACATTTCAGACACTTTTCCCTCCAAGTTAAAACTGCCTGCATACATTGATCTACTTGTAAGTTATATGTGAAATGATATTGGGACGTTTCAGCCCCGAGACGTTTTGGCCTCCTATATTAACAGTCCGGAGTGAAGGGAATTACCCCAGGCATGATAGATACCAAACAGAGGTTGTTGGGATGTTGATTTTTTAATATATATTTATTGTTTTAGATATTATAACGCCAGCAAACCTGTGCATGATACCTTTGTTCAAAAAACTGCTTTTCAGTTTTCAACATATATTGAACACAGGCGCTTGTTATTTTATCATACTTAAAACAATTCTCAGACACACAATGAAATTACTTGTGATAATATTACTGACGAAAAAAATGTCAAGATGTTTACAGAATGAGCCAATCACATTCACTTCAGCAAAAGGGTCCCGCACTTTACTCATCCTGAGAATGTTATTGGTTGAAATGTCTAACGCGTGCTAACACGTGTCACACGTGTTTTTACCCACTTCAACTTGTTTCTGTATTCGATTTAAACAGCATTTTGTTTCTATCACAGTGATGATTGTTCACCAACGAGCGGCTCTTATGAGCATTTCTTTCAACAACAAATGTTTCAATGTCTTTAGTGAAAGATTGAATGGGTAACGATATTTCGGTTCCGTCATTTTGTGACCACGGTACCGACACGCTACCGATAACGATCGTTACCGTGAAATCCTGACACTTGAAGCAGACTGCCATCTGCAAAATGAGGTCCCCAGAGGGTGAATTTAGTGATACTACCCTGCAGAGCAGGGTAGCATCACTAAATTTACCCTCTGTGAACCTCAATCTGAATCTGTGTCTCAAAACTAAACAGAAAGCGGTACCCAAAGGATAAATGGGCCCACTGTATGGGATAGCATCATCAAATTCACCCTCTGAGGACCTCATTCTGCAAATGTCAGACTGCTTATTTTCAGGCCTGAAACAGGCCTCAAGAGTTGTTCTGATTCACATGAACTAGTTTTGATTCTCGCAAACTCCTGCTGCGATAATCAATTTTCAGTTTAATGTTTGTTTGTTTGGTGGGTTTCCAGGGTACCCCCAGATTTCTCGAGAAAAAAATCAAGGAGGTTTGGGGCAAAATTCAAGGATTTTCAAAGACATATTTTATGCAGAAATTGCCAAGAAAGTTCCCCCCCCCCCCCCTCCCCCCAAAAAATATAAAGACCTTTTGATCACATATACAGAATTTGAAAGTGATACTGTGGGTGATAACTCCATCCCAGGTGATTTCGTTACAATCCACTCTCCACATACTGTAGGCGACCATTATAATGTTCAGGTGAAAATATATATGATCGCATCACTTTAATTTTGGCATTCAAATATCTTTGTCAAGTATAGCCCTTCAGACAACTTTTTCTGACCCCAAAACAGGTGGTCATGCAACAAATAAGAGAAAAAACCTGACAGCAAGGGAAGTACTAGTCACATGCACATATTTTTCAGGGAATTCCCAACAAAAACACACGGAAAGTCCATTGTATTTTTTAGGGCAAAAAGTCATCAAATCACCCTCTTTATTATCTGGAATATTCAACAGTAATGCAAGATGTCAATAGAATATTTCAAATGTTTATTGAAACAATATATTTTCCCAAGGCTGCTTATTAGCTTAACTTGACAAAGTCAAGATAAGCTATTGCCATCACGTGTGCGGAAGTCTGTGAGTCTGCTCAAATTTTCCTTTAGCACAGGCCACACCCTGTAGTTCTTGCCTGATCATCACAAGATTTCAAATGCAGATTTGAGATCATGTCTAGATGAGAACGTCCCCTTTTGGTCGTGATGGCTGCCCGAGCCGAAAACCTTTAGCACAGTCTACAGGTCATATTTATGAAGGCATTTTTCACTTTAACTTGGAAGAATGACTCTGTATAATGTCTAGATGAGAACGTCCCCTTTCTGTCAACCATGACGACTGCCGAAGCCCGAAATCTGAAAACTTTTAGCACAGTTCACAGGTCGTATTTAATATGGAGGGATTTCATTGTAACTTGGTAGGATGACTCTGTATGATGTTTAGATGAGAACTTCCCCATTTAGTCGCAGTCTGTCAACTGTGACAGCTGCCTGAGCAAAAAACCTGAAAACCTTTTTAGCACAGTATACAGGTCATATTTATGGAGGGATTTCATTGTAACGTGGTAGAATGACTCCGTATAATGTCTAGATGAGAACGTCCCCATTTGGTCACAATTGGTCAACTGTGATGGCTACAGGGGCCCCGAAAACATTTAGTACAGTCTACAGATCGTATTTATGAAGGGATTTCATTGTAACATGGTAGGATGACTCAGTATAATGTCTAGATGAGGACATCGCCTTTTGTTTGCAATCGGTCAACTGCGATGACTACACAGGCCCAAAGCCTGAAAACCTTTAGCACAGTCTACAGGCCGTATTTATGAAGGGATTTCTTTGTAACATGGTATGATGATGCGGTATAATGTCTAGATGAGAACATCCCCCTTTCAGTCACAATTGGTGCTGCAGTGCGGAGTTACGATGTTGGAGAGCTGGCGTTGCTCGGTGGTTCTCTCCGGGTTTTCTGGCTTCCTCCACCTGTAATTCTGTCCCCAACACGATATGACTTTGGCTGTTAATGTGTCATTAAACCCTAATAAATAAATAAATGGTGTGAATTTAGCAGTAGTGGTGGGTGGTATACCGAAAATACCAAATGGTAAAGGTATTGTAGTAATACTGAAATACCAAACTTTTACCCAATGTAGAAAATATCAAAATTTATTATTTCAGTTAGTATTTTTTTTACATTTTTCCAAAAATTTCAACAAAACCATAATGTGTGACCCCTCATTGGAACGAGCTTAATGAGCTTGTTCCAATGAGGGGTCACATGATAAGGTTTTGTTGAAATATTTTGAGAAAATGAATTTTTTCAACTGCTCATTTTGCAAATTACATGGGCAGATGTGGGAGATTCGTTTTGTAGTACTAGTCATATCGCATTCAAAGAGTCCATCAGATTTGCAAATCAAGTCACTTGTTATCGGAAATTCTACACAAAATGTATCAAACAGTGCTCGTAACATAGGTGTGATTTTGACTCTCTATCAATGGAGGATGTTAATACTGTTTGCAAACGCTGTTTCATGCAAATTAGGAACCTGAGCTATCTTTGTTGTTACCTGTCTCCTTAGTCATTGGAAACTGTAGTTCTTGCTTTTATTTCATCCACCTTGAATTTTTCCCAACTCGCTTCTTATCGGGTTGCCACAGTCATATATTTTCAAAACTGCAGAATATTCAGAATACAGCTGTACGACAGTGGATTATTTTCAAAATTTTGGTTTGGGTATTTAAATGTATTCATGGCTTGGCACCTAAGTACTTATAAGACCTTCTGGCAGTTAAAAAACCTGAAAGAAACTTGTGCTCCTCCTCACAAATCAAGCTTCGCATGCCCTTCTCTAGGTTCACTTTTGTGAATAACAAAGCTTTCTCTTTCGCTGGACGTGCACTTTGGTATAATTTACCAGTTCAGGTTCGGGCATTGGAAGATCTCAACCAATTCCAAAAAAATTTAAAATCGCATCTTTGCAGAGAGGCTTTTGACAGTATGTAACCTGCTGACATTCACACCTTTCTCAGTCTGTATATTGCCTTGACAGTCATGCGCTCATTGTTTAACTGTACAGCGTTTTAGAGCACTTTGTGATTTTACACTTTATAAAATTTCATTATTATTATTATTGTCATTAGAAGTAGCCAGAATAAGACTAAGACAGCCAAAATATCTTGAAATTTTCTCAATAAAATAATACAAATTTGGATGTCATAGGAACCAGCTAAATGAGCTGGTTCCTATGACATCCATTTTTGTATGGTTTTATCAACATTTAAGTGATATAATTTTTAAAAATATCTATTTTTATTTTATTTCGTTGTGTTGAGCACCGAATACCGTACCGATACTGAGGTATATGGTTAGAAAAATACTGGTACCGATACCGAATCTAAAATTTCAATACCACCCATCTTTATTTAGCAGGTGAATTTGACAGATGTCATTTTTTGTGATACTGAAGGATTATTTTTTTTGTCTTTTGCAGACATATGATGTTATAACTTGCCGAATTTTTCAACCTGATTTTATGTGGATGAAATTTGACTTGAAATATTTTGCCTTGATACAAAAATGACAATAATTTGAATTGAAATTATGATTATCTCCTAAGGTAAGTAATTTTATCTTTTCTATCTATAGTACGTGGAGAGTGGATTGTAACTAAATCACCCGCGGAGTGGAGTTATCACCCACGCTATAACTTTCAAATTGTGTACATATCGACAACAAACACAAGCAATGTTTCAGCCAATGGACCTCCGGGTTCAACCCACAGATCCATTGGCTGAAACTTTGCTTGTGCTGGTTATGCTTTGCAACAAATTTGCAATTATTGCTTGGGTGGAATCTTCACTCTCCGGGTGATTTAGTGATAATACACTCTCCACATACTGTACATTCATTTTCTTTCACTGTGTATGCGGTCTGCATTAATTTTTTTTCTAATGACATATTTGCATTTTTGTCACTGAGCACAAACAAGAATTTTGTTTGCAAGTTTTGTCTCCTTTTTGTGTTATGAGAATGGTTAACAAGCAAACTGGTCTTTTGCCTAATTTGTGCAGCCCTGGTAGAGATCAGTCGGCTGTGTACAAATCACCTGGGGACGTGGTGGTGTTGCGGTAACCGGTTCTCATCACATCACCGAAGTTAAGCAACGTTGTGCCCTGTTAGTCCTTGGAACTTGGATGGGTGACTGAACGATCGATTCGGACTCTCGTATTATGTTCTTGGGGAAGGCACTTAACCCCAATTGACCACATGGGGGAATGGTGACGCCGTGTACTAAGGACTACTGCACTTCGATAGTGTGCAAATCTTAAGCAAAAATAGGAAATTTTGTTATTAACCCTTACCTAACATAACGGCCAAAAACGACCAGAAAATTAACCAGGATAAGCTTACCACTGCCTAAAATATCTCGGAAGTTTCTCAATAAAACCATACAAATATGGATATCGTTAAGAACCAGCTTGTATGGTTTTATTGAAAAATTGTTTTTCAAAAAATATGAAATTTAATTTATTTTTTAAAAATACTGTGTTAGGTAAAGGGTTAACCCTTTACCCAACGAATCGCCCGCAACCACCCGCGTAATATGCAAATTCAGCAGCTGAAAAATATTGTTTTTTCGAAAAATTTCAACAAAACCATATCATGTGACCCCCTCTTTGGAACGAGCTCGTCGAGCTCGTTCCAAAGAGGGGTCACATGATATGGTTTTGTTGAAATGTTTTGAAAATTTTTTTAAAATGGTATTTAAAATAATAAATTTTGAAATCATCTGCGTTGGGTAAAGGGTTAATATACAACCTATTTTTACCATTTCTGTATTTATTGATATGTATTAGTACAGTTGTCAACAGGTATTGTTTGGAGAAGTGTTAAAATGATCATGACAATCTGTTTTACAGAGTTCTAATTTTATTTTCCCACAATGACAAACAGTAATATTCCCATTGTCTGCCTTGTAACTTAACCACAGGTAAAAAGGATTTATCTCATTCTGTAAAGCGGCATTCAATTGTGAGAATAGATTTTTACCTGGGACAGGTGATCATTGTGAATAGAGGAGTTTGTTTATTTTAACAGAGGTCAAAGTCGGCTGGGTTTTCCTTCCTCAGATCTATTGACAGTTTTCTTTGTGTGGATGTACATGTAGAACCCATACTGAATTGATTTGTCACTCCTGAACACTCATTGAGGTAACTGTGCTGCTGTTTTCTTTGTATAATCCTATTTGTGAGTTATTAACAATGTTCCCAGTTATTTTTAAACATAGTGAACTGTTAAAATTTTATTGATAATGAATTTTATTATTTTACTTAACCCATAATGGTTCGTCGTGGGAGTACCGAGACGTGAAACTGTGGTAAACAAGCTTTTACTGGTAAAATAGAATCTGATTACCAATGCCTGGGGTGGAAGTCCTCTAAAATGGGCAACGTGGGTGTAATCAGTTAGCTGGACTTTGACTTTTTTCCATACTGCTGTCTTTTTTAGCCATTTTGCAAATTTATGCAGGGCAAATATTTTAACGAGAATCTGAGAATTGATTCATGCAAAGATTTGCGCAACAAAACCAGTGAAAATCCATGTAGATTCTCGCTGGACCTCTGCTAGGATTTGTGTGAAAAGAATTGAGTCAGTTTATCTGTTTACCTATCACAGAGGCAGCAAATTAACCAATGCAAGGCTAACATGTACTGCAATACAATGTATCCTGACACTTTGTCAATAAAATTGTATAAATATATGGCTGTCACTGGAACTGGCTCAAATAGCCAGTTCCAAAGACAGCCATATTTATAAGGTTTTATTGGTAAATATTGTTTATTTTTCAAGAAAATATCAAATTCAGTTTATGTTTTAAGAATTAAAAAGCTGTGTTGGGAAAAGGGTTAACATGTATTATTGGTATACAACGGGTTCAACCATGGTGGTCCCGTGGGATACCGAGATACTCAAAGCTAGTATGGATTTTTGCAACCAGTTCTGTGAGAATCCAAATGGAATATAAGCCCTGAATATGTGACCCTAAACAGCAATAAGAAAAATAAATAACTCTGGGATTAAAAATATCTCTGTTTGCATATTCCCTACCCAGGTGTTGAAATTTGGGTACGTAGGTGGGGAAATATTTTTATTATTTAATTACTATATCACATTTAAAAGGTCTGTAATGAACTTAACCCTTTACCCAACGAATCTCCCGCATCCGCCCGCGTAATATGCAAATTTAGCAGTTGAAAAAATAATATTTTTCAAAAAATTTCAACAAAACCATATCATGTGACCCCTCGTTGGAACGAGCTTGACGAGCTCGTTCCAACGAGGGGTCACATGATATGGTTTTGTTGAAATTTTTTTAAAAAATTGTATTTAAAATAATAAATTTTGATATCGTCTGCGTTGGGTAAAGGGTTAAAAGCCCATTAGTTGTTTTCCCTTCAATTTCACAATTGCGAATAGAGAATAAACCTTAAGGACAAACTGTGAAACTACTATGACACAAAACTCCATCCATAGGTTCTGTACATACATGATAACAAAGCATGTTACAAAATTACACAAAATTCTACAGTGACAACACAGCCCTGGGAATTAGCCTAGGCAACCTCCAATGCCAAGGGTTTTGCCTAAGCATTTTCAGTTTTCCTAGGCAATTTTGTTGCATGCAATGCATTGAAACTCAACAAATTGATGGACATTTTTACCTAGGCAAAATTTTCTAATTCCTAGGGCTGATAACAAATAGAGAAAAAATGTCTTTCATTTGGACATTACACACTGTTGATCAACATGAACACAATTTTCATGATAACATTTTTTTAGTCATCAAATTAGCATTAATCTCAATTTACATGTATAGGAAAGATGTAATGGACACACCGGTTAATATCAACTTCTGGACTTTCGAAAAAAAAACCCAGTTTCTTTTCAACCTACTCACAATTGTTTACAATTGGCTGTAACATAAGTGCAAGCCCTACTTCGGAACTAACTCAAGCTTTTAGAATCTTTTCCAAACGAGTTGGAAAAGTACTAGAGTGCAAAAGCACGAAAAAGATCGAAAAAAGGGTCGAGCGAGACCAGCGCTCGAAATTACAGGTACTCTCGCAACAAACCGTGACGTCAATTCCTTTATTTTCCGCCATTGTTCATGGTCGGAAATTTTTGTGACTGTGCTGTTTATGATACTAATTCTTCGTGAACAACTTATTAATCGTCTTTAGTGTGCTACTGGATTGTATCCTTTTTCAAGCTACCAAATTATTACTCTACATTTAATGTTAATTTGTATTATTATTGCTGTGCTTTTCACACTTTATCTTGCCTTTCCCCCACGTGTGAACACGACCTTCGTTCTGTTTTCCGTCGGCGGGAAGCTTGATTGTTGTATTTATATCATGCCTAAGACTATTCCTTGTACCTCTTGTTTGCAGGTGAAACATGTGGACGATTCCCATACCACATGTGTCACTTGCAACAATTGCACTCAGGCCCAATCATGTGGTATCTGTGGGGTTTGGTCCTCTAAATTTTGGGCTTCTGTTAACAAGGTGGTTCTTTCCAGAGCTAGAACCCCTCGTTCTCGGGGTAAGGGTAGCCGTGCCGTTGCAGACATTTCTGCTGGTGCACGTGGTGACTCTGTCACACAGGATTCGGATCTGACTTCTGTGGCGAGCTCCTCTGCAACTGTTGACGGTGTTTGTTCTGTGATACCTGATGAGGAGACCGCGGTCTCTTTGTCTTCGGATGTCACTATTGAGGCGTCTGTTTTCGTTGAGAGCTTTTCCGAGGTCAACTCGGTAACCCTCTCCGATCTGCCTCCAACACCGTCCACCGTTGTTGAGGGGGTTGCTACTCCAGATCCTATTCTGTCTGATGGTGGCTCTTCCATCTCTTCTGGGGATGGTCTACAGTCTCGGGGGACCGAGGCTGTATCTGCTGGTGTGTCTGTGTGTTCTCAGCCTCCCCCAGCCTCGCGGCGAGGCTGTGCGGGTTTGCTGTCTGCTCCGTCTCATCTGGCTAGGTTTGCTCCTAGTCGGTTGAGCCGGCCGGTCGCTTCGGCAGCGATTCCTCGTCCCTCGAGTGAATCGTTTATTGTTCCACCTTCGCCTGCTAGTGTGCCGACTAGCGGGATGCTGTTGGGACGTTGGCATCCAGGGCCTGCTGTTCGGCAGCGGTCAGTGACAGCCCCGGTTAGCTGTCACTCTCGGAACCTTCCTCCGGTGATTCCTCACTGTGTTCCGAGTCTGGGTGTCGATCGATGCTTGCCGTCGGTCTCAGAGGATAGGCAGTTGGGGCCGTCTGCTGCGCAGAGGTCAATGACAGGTTCCTGTCATTCTTGGGACAATCCTCCGGTGTCTTCTCACCGTGTCCTAGGTCCAGCTACCGATCGACGTGCGCCGTCGGTCCCTTTCGAGGATTTGCAGGCAGGGCCTTCTGTTTCGCAGAGGCCAGTGATGGCTCCTGGGCGTCACAATCGGGACTATCCTCCGGTGTCTTCTCACCGTGCTCCTATTCTGTCTGCCGATCGACGTTCGCCGTCGGTTTCTTCTGAGGATTTGGGTTCTTCTACCAGAAGGGTCCATTGGGAGGACACTCCGTCGGGCGTTTCTGCTGCGACGGATTCTCAGGGTGACCTACGCCAGGCCGTTTTGGCGCTCACCCGGTTGCTTTCTGGCAACCCTCAAGTTGGCCTCCCTGTGCCTCCTGAGGCACAACCTCCTTTGGTCGGTCGCCGAGATGTCTCGCCTGGCCCCTTGGATACTGCACAGTATTCACAGGAGGTTTCTGCTGGTCAGCCCGAGTTGGGCTACGTCTCCTCTGCTACGGAGGATGACGAGTATCTTGAAGGTGATGGTCCCCCCTCGTCAGTCTTGGGGCAGGCTTTGGATTTCGTCTTTGGCTTATTGCCGGACGTTCTACCTTCCGACCAGCCTTCTGTGACCGTCCGGCCGCGGTCCACTGTGGAGCGCCGTAACCCTGTTGAGCCTTCTAGCTCCGGGGCTTTGCATCCTCTGCAATCGGCTCAGGTGGTTGAGTCCTTCCAGGGCTTAGACGCCAAAATGCGTTCTAAGGCCCTTAAGGGTTCCTTCTTTTCTAGAGCTGATGCCTTCCTGCCTCCATCGCGGTTTCGTGTTTACGATTCCGTCTCTCCACCAGTCTTCCAAGGGATGACTACTGTGGATGAGGATTCTTCTTCCCTCGGGTTGACTAAGCCTAAGTCGGCAGTTCTCCCGATGTCGGTAGTTGAGTCTATGGTGGGCCTGTCCCGAGAGATGCTGGGTATGTTATCTCTCGCGGACCATGTTGTCGCTGCTCTGGCTGAATATTTTCCACCAGGGGAGTTTGATGACGCTCAGGCGCCTTTTCGCGTTTTGTCACAGGCTCTTATGAACTTGACTCACGCTCACGCCTGTAACACGGCCAATTTGGAGCTGGCACGCCGGGATGCGGTTTTGGATTCTTTACCATCCCTTCCTTCTGAGCAACGTGCTGTTCTGAGGTCTGCCTCTTTGGTAGGACCTCAGTTGTTCCATGGTTCCGTGGAAGCTGTTCGTGGCGAAGTTCTTCGTCATTCGAAGGACCAGCTTTTGCTGAGACAGCTTGACCCACCTGCTGCTGCGGGTGGGGGTCGTTCCAGGCCCGCCAAGCGTGCTGCTGCGTCTGCCTCGTCGGCGACGTCGGCTACGCCTTCGGCTCCGTCTGCTCCTTCTGCTCATAAGAAGCGCCGACGTGGCCAGGCCCACTGGCAGCCTCAGGCTGGAAAGTCTCAGGACTCTGTCACTTCCTGAGGTGGTTTCTCCTCTCGGGGGCCTCGTCGAGGCCGCAAGTGAAGGTTCTCACCTCGATTCGCCTCCAGTCGGAGGAAGGCTGTCGCTGTTTTACGACCGTTGGACAGAGATAACGTCGGACTCTTGGGTCCTCGACGTCATTCATTCCGGTCTGCGACTGTCCTTCCATCGGCACCCCAGTTTATCTCGGGTGCCCCTTCCGACTCAGGTCCCTTCAGATTCTCTGCGTCGGGACCTTCTGGTGCAGGAGATCGACAATCTCCTCACCAAAGGGGCGATCGAGGTGGTCAGGAACACCCTTTCACCGGGGTTTTACTCGAGACTTTTCTTGGTGCCGAAGAAAAACGGCCAATTTCGTCCTGTCATCGATCTGAGTACCCTGAACGAGTACATAATTGCTCCTCGTTTCAGTATGGAGACTTTCCGGTCGGTTCGACGTTCAGTTCATCAGGGCGATTTTGCGGCCAGTATCGACCTGAAGGATGCCTACTTCCATGTACCCATTCATCTGGCGTCACGGAAATACCTTCGGTTCTCGTTTCGGGATCGAGTTTTTCAATTCAGAGCTCTCCCGTTCGGTTTGAACCTGGCTCCTTGGGCCTTCACCCGACTGATGTCACATGTGCTTGCTTTCCATCGCACTCAGTCGGCGGTGACTTCGTCCGCCTACCTAGACGACATCCTCCAACGGCACCACGATGCTGCTGTTCTGGAGTTCGATGTCCGGCAGTTTCTTTGCCTTCTAGCGTCGCTGGGTTTCAGAGTCAATCGCGAGAAGTCGGATCTTCTTCCTTCTCAGCGATTCCGTCATTTGGGGATGGATTTCGACACTCTTCACAATGTAGTGTCGGTTCCCCAGGCTCGGGCGACGATTCTTTCCGCCTTGACTCGGGACCTGCTTCAATCTTCCTCGGTCTCGGCCAGGACTTTCCTTCGGATGCTGGGCCTTTGCGGTTCGGTGACCGATCTCATTCCGCTCGGTCGCTTGTTTGTCCGACCTCTCCAACACTTCCTGTTGGATCATTGGCGTCCGAATGTAGATCCGCTGGACCTGGAACTCACTATTCCTCGGTCTCTGCTTTGTCACCTCCGCCCTTGGGCAAATATTCCCTGGCTGACACAGGGTGTTCCGTTGGATCTTCCTTTGGCCGATCGCATCCTTACTGCGGATGCCAGCGATCGGGGCTGGGGTGCGACGTTGGACCCTCTCGGTCTGTCTGCTCACGGAGAGTGGGACAGCGAGCAGGTGGACCTTCATATCAACCAGAAGGAGCTCCTTGCTCTTCTGTTGAGTTTTCGGCTTTGGATCCCTCATCTGTCGGACCATGTTGTCCTACTTCTTTCGGACAATTCGACAGTAGTGGCCTACATACGGAATCAGGGAGGCACTCATTCGATTCCTATGTATCGGCTGTCTCGGGATCTTCTTCTGTTGGCACGGGATGTGGACGCTCGGGTGTCCATTCGACACATTCCCGGGCGTCTCAACGTCCTAGCAGACTCCCTGTCCCGACGCGACAGTGTCCTTCCAACCGAATGGATGCTACATCGGTCGGTGTTTCAGGCGATTTGCGAGCAGTGGGGTCGTCCTCAGGTCGACCTTTTCGCTACTCGCTGGAATCATCAGGTAGAGACTTTTGTCTCCCCTTGTCCAGATCCTCTGGCATTTGCAGTAGACGCTCTGTCTCTGGACTGGACAGGCTGGGTCGGCTATGCCTTTCCTCCTGCACCGATTCTTCCTCAAGTTTTAGCGAAGATTCGTGCTTGCAGTTGCAGGATCATTCTGATCACACCCCTGTCTCCACAGAGGGTGTGGATCAATCTGCTGCGGCCTCTATTGGCCGATCGACCGATTCGTCTACCTCTACGTCGCGATCTTCTTTCACAGGGTCGTCCCAGGAAGTATCACAACAACCTGGCGAGCCTGTCCCTTCACGCCTGTCTTTTATCAGGTCCAGTCTCTGACGTAGAGGTTTTTCGAGACGATCAGTGGAGTGCATTTCTGCATCGCGGCGACCTTCCACTGGAATGACTTATGCCGCCAAGTGGAAGGTTTTCTGCCGCTGGTGTTCAGATCACAATGTGAATTACCGTGATCCGTCTATCGCTCAAATTGCGGATTTTCTGGTTTTTCTTTTTGACTCCAAGGGCCTCCAGCCTATTACGATTAAGGGCTATCGGTCTATGCTGTCTGATACTTTCTCTTATGTGGGAAAGCGGTGTATCGGTCGTAATCTTTTCCTCTCCAAACTTATTCGGCACTTTTCTTTGAAGAGGCCTCGAGTTTTGCGTCTTACACCCAAGTGGAACTTGGCATGGGTGTTGCACTGTTTGGAGGGGGCGCCTTTCGAGCCTTTATCTGAGACCGACATGCGTTTTCTCACCTATAAGACGGCTTTTCTTCTAGCGTTTGCTTCTGCTCGTCGAGTCAGTGAGCTTCATGCGCTATCTGTTGATTCTGCCTTCTTCCGAAATGAGGCTAACAGTGTTACATTCATTACTGATTGCTCTTTTCTGGCTAAGAATCAACTCCCCGATTCGGTACCTCCTCCCATCTGCATTCGGGCTCTCCCTGCTGTAGATGGACGGAGGCCTCTTCTTTGTCCTGTTCGTGCGGTCAAGACTTACATTACTCGCACTCAGTTCATTAGGAGGGATCGGAAGAGATTTTTTCTGTCTCTCATTCCTAAGCGGCAGTCTATCTCTTCCCATTCTATTTCCAGGTGGATCTGTCTTGCAATCAAGCTGGCTTATTCTCGCTTGTCTGCATCGGATCTTGTTTCGAACCGGCTTAATGCTCACGAGGTTCGTGCCATTTCTACATCCTGGGCGTTCTCCAATTCTGTTTCGCTCCGTGATGTTATGAATGCGGCTTACTGGAGGAATGCTTCTACCTTCTCCTCCTTTTATCTCCGCCACCTTCAGCAGCAATCTGAGGACCTTTATTCTTTAGGTCCTCTCGTTGCTGCTCAGGCTGTGGTGCACCCTCGTTAAATTGTTTTTGTCGAGGTTGCGCTTCTCTCAGCCTTGTTCTTTTCAGGTGCCTTCTCTCTTTCTTCATTACAGGTTTTAGTTTTTGTTCTCTGCCATCCTTGCTTTCGTTACTGCTACTCTTGTTGGTATTGGTTATGTGATTCACCTCCTCCTATTGTTTATTCAGCCAATTGTAAACAATTGTGAGTAGGTTGAAAAGAAATTAAAATTTTTTAGTAAATTTTGTTTCTTAACATACCTACCACAATTGTTTACCGGAGGCCCACCCTCCTTGGGGATATCTTTGATATCGATGCCTCCCCGCTAAATCACAAACTTCTCGTTGGCGGAAATACGGAATTGACGTCACGGTTTGTTGCGCATGCGCTCGGTAAACGCAAGAGGTTTGCAGAGAGAGTACCTGTAATTTCGAGCGCTGGTCTCGCTCAACCCTTTTTTTGATCTTTTTCGTGCTTTTGCACTCTAGTACTTTTCCAACTCGTTTGGAAAAGATTCTAAAAGCTTGAGTTAGTTCCGAAGTAGGGCTTGCACTTATGTTACAGCCAATTGTAAACAATTGTGGTAGGTATGTTAAGAAACAAAATTTACTAAAAAATTTTAATTTCTGGAAACTGGCAATAAAAACTTTCGAGTAGGGGCAATTTTGCAGAGTAAGTAGTGGATAAGCAAACAAATAATTTTTTAATAATAGCCTAACTCTGTGTTTTTAGCTCATCTTGACAAAGTCAAGCTGAGCTAATCTCATCGCTCCCCGTCCGTCGTCCGTCAACACCATGTTTTGGTCTTCTCCTCCAAAGCCACTGGGCCAATTCAAGTGAAAGTTTGTGTGAGTGATGGTCCCAAAGGGGCATTTCATTTTTGTTCAACTCAACATGCCCAGCCCCATAGGGAGGGAGTTGGGGAAAATGCTCCAAAATATTTTAAAAATCTTCTTCTCAAGAACCAGTGTGTACAGTGACTTGATATTTGCTATGGAGCTTCCATATGAGGTGTAGAATCAAGTTTGTTCAAATGAAGTTCGTGAAGTAATATTTGGCTTTGTAATAGGAGGGGTAAGATTTTTGGCCCCGCCCAAAATTTCTATTTTCTGAACCGATGGTCCGGTATGAACCAAATTTGGTTTGTGGTAGTATTGGGTCATAAGTAACTTGACCCATGCAAAAAAAAATATTCCCGCATCCCCATGGGAACCCTGGGAGCTAAAAATAGAAATATTTTCAAACGCCCATATTTCCCAAACCCCACGGAACAGAGAGCTGTTATTTGGTATGAAGTATCCTTATGACCAGTAGAATTGAATGGTAAAAAAAAATTGCCATCGGTTATGTTAGGGTGTTCTGTAATGGGCATCGAAAAAATGCTGAGTCAGCATATTTGCAAAAATTTAAAAAAATCTTTTCTCCAGAACCATTTGGTATACAGCATTCATAGGGGCGGGGGGGGGGGGGGGGGGGGGGGGGGGGGGGGTCAGATAAAAATTTGTTGAAATAAAGCTCAATGGTTCATATTTGGGCGCTCTACAGGAGCCCGAAGTTTTAACATAGGGTAATATCGGGAATATTCTTTAAAAATCTTCGTCTTCAGAACCACCAGTCAGAATTTTTTAATGTTTGGTATACATCATTGTTATTGGGGTCAGATTCTAGATTGTTCAAACCAAGTCCCTAGGTTAATATTTGGGCTTCCTACGGAAATCTTCTTCTTCAGATCCACCAGTCAGAATGCTTTGATATTTGGTATGCAACATCTCTATGGGGGTCAGATTCAAGTTTGTTCAAATCAGATCCCTAGGTATATATTTGGGCTCACTATGGTAGCCCAAATTTTTACTTAGTGCAATATGAGGAAATTTCTTTAAAAATCTTCTTCAGTTCCATCAGTCGGAATGCTTTTATATTTGGTATACAACATCTCTAGGGGGGTCAGATTCCAGGTTGTTCAATTCGCATGCCTAGGTTAATATTTGGGCTCCATATGGGAACATGAAATTTAACTTAGTACAATATGAGGGAATTTCTTCAAAAATCTTCTTTAGATTCACTTGTCAGAATGCTTTCACATTTGGTATACAACATCTCTGGGGGGGGGGGGGGGGGGGGGGGGGGGGGGTCAGATTCAAGTTTGTTCAAATCGGATCCATAGGTTAATATTTGGGCTCACTATGGTAGCCCAAATTTGAACTTTGTGCAATTCGAAGAAATTTCTTTACAATTTCTCTTCTTCAGATCCAACAGTCAGATTGCTTTCACATTCGGTACACAACATCTCTAGGGAAGTCTGATTTAACTGTGTTCAGATCAAGAGCCTGGGTTAATATTTGGGCTCTCTATGGGAGCCGGAATTGGCCATTTTGCTGAAGAATTGAAAAGTTTGTATTCAGTACCCTCTAGAGGTACTAAGATTAATCCACATAGGTTGTATCAAGGGGCTTCATAGGGGAGCTCTACATTTTACTTTATGATCAACTAAAGAAAAGGCATGATGCCCAGATTATTTTTGTCACTCCCGAGGACTCCAGTAATGACAGTGTAGCCTATGGAGATGGCTTGCTTAATGTAGACTCATTCTTGGACTCTGTTTAAATTGTGTTCTGTTCAAGATGAGCGCTTCAGGCCCGGTAGGGCCCCTTGTTTAATAACAGCCTAACTCTGTGTTTTTTGAGTATAATTGTTTCAAAATCATCTTATTCAGATCCACCAGTCTGTCAGTTGATATTTGGTATATATGGAATACTTTGTGAGGTTAGATTTAAGTTTATTCAGATCCACCAGTCTGTCAGTTGATATTTGGTATATATGGAATACTTTGTGAGGTCAGATTTAAGTTTATTGAGATCCACCAGTCATTCAGTTGATATTTGGTATATATGGAATACTTTGTGAGGTCAGATTTAAGTTTATTGAGATCCACCAGTCATTCAGTTGATATTTTGTATATATGGAATACTTTGTGAGGTCAGATTTAAGTTTATTCACATCCACCAGTCAGTCAGTTGATATTTGGTGTATATGGAATACTTTGTGAGGTCAGATTTAAGTTTATTGAGATCCACCAGTCAGTCAGTTGATATTTGGTATATATGGAATACTTTGTGAGGTCAGATTTAAGTTTATTGAGATCCATCAGTCATTCAGTTGATATTTGGTATATATGGAATACTTTGTGAGGTCAGATTTAAGTTTATTGAGATCCATCAGTCATTCAGATGATATTTGGAATATATGGAATACTTTGTGAGGTCAGATTTAAGTTTATTGAGATCCATCAGTCAATCAGTTGATATTTGGTATATATGGAATACTTTGTGAGGTCAGATGTTGAGACAAACCACTCGAACACTTGGGACAGAAAAGTGATAAAGAAACCGTACATGGTTTGCGAGGACATGCAGGGTGGGTAAAAAGGGAAAAACCCAAATTTAAACCAACCGTAATCCACACCATTTAAGTAAATTTACTTCTTGTAAAGCAAGTTAAAATTTGCATACCAGGGTAAAACCGACTTTTCGGTATACCGTTTATGATTCAATTTTCAGATATCGGTGACGGTATTGAAAATTGTACCAATTATAGTCGGTATAACGAAAAACTGTCCATCATTAATCAGTAACGTTAATTTAAAAAAATAAAATGAAAAAATAATTAAATTTTGGTTTATAGACAATGGGCTATTAATAACTGTATGTTGATCACAACAGCTTTTTCTCTGTACAGTGGAGCCCACTTATTTGGATATCTCTTTACTGAATAACCCTGTTAATTGAATATAATTTCCCAACACAAATCCATTTACTATACCTCCAGTACAAATTTGACCTGCTAATTGAATATGGGTTATAGAGTAAACTCCTGTTAATTGAATAAAATTGTTGAAACCTGTCGAGAAATTACCCTGACTCCCCCCAGTTTTGCTTTGTTTATAGACCTGTTTGGCCTCAGTACATCCAATACAGACATTTAATCTACTACAGTACGTGGAGAGTGGATTGTAACTAAATCACCCGTGGAGTGGAGTTATCACCCAAACTATAACTTTCAAATTTTATACATATGGACAAAAAACACAAGCAATGTTTCAGCCAGTGGACCTCCGGGTTTAACCCGGAGGTCCATTGGTTGAAACTTTGCCTGAGCTTGTTATGCTTTGCAACAAATTTTCAATTATTGCTTGGGTGGAATCTCCACTCTGCGGGTGATTTAGTGATAATACACTTTCCACATACTGTATATCTTGTTTGACAGCTCATGGAGCTCTGTCAAGCCAGATATAATAGAATAAATGCTAAGTTTATCTCCAGAATACAGGAAAGTGACACAATCACTGTTAACTGAATACTCCAAATTGAATAATTTTCATTAGCAAAGTGGCTATTCTATTAACAGGGTTCCAGTGTACCTGTAAATAACATAATCAAGAGGTTTTAGCTCTCTCGTTTTAAATTCTTGCATCATGTCCACCATGTTGGGTTTTTTTTGTATAGGATATATGAACAGCACACCTATTTCACTATCTTTATTTCTCATGTTTCATTGTATGACACCTGGCTGAGGTATTACAGTTTTTTTTGTAGGATTGTTTAGAACCCAGTGAACTTTGTATATACTTCCTACAGACTTGGTTTCCAGTAAGGGATGGGTGTATGAATAAGATGTGACAAATGAATTACCAACATAAATTAACACCACCATCAGCAAATACATTATCTGCCAAATTTTGTTTAACCCTTTACCTAACATGAAAAGCAGACGACACTTGCAAAAAAAATTCTTGAATAACTAAATTTTTTCATTTTTTGTCTCAAAAACATAGGTTATGACCCCTCGTTGGAACGAGCTCGACGAGCTCGTTCCAACGAGGGGTCATAACCTATGTTTTTGAGACAAAAAATGAAAATATTTTGAAAATTAATTGGCGATTTTTGAGAATAGCGCTGGCCGGTTTTGGCCGTTACGTTGGGTAAAGGGTTAACCTTCTCAACACTGATGTGAAAACATTTGAGATTTCAAGCTGCAAATTCTCTCATTAACTCTTAACCCTTTACCCAAAGTAACGGCCAAAACAGGCCAGCGTTATTCTAAAAAATTGCAAATTAATTTTCATTTTTTGTCTCAAAAACATAGGTTATGACCCGTCTTTGGAACGAGCTCATCAAGCCTGTACTAATGAGGGGTCATAACCTATGTTTTTGAGACAAAAAATTAGTTATTCAAGAATTTTGTTGGCAAGTGTTGTTTGCTTTTCATGTTAGGTAAAGGGTTAACCCCTTTACCCAACGTAACGGCCAAAACCGGCCAGCACTATTCTCAAAAATCGCCAATTAATTTTCACTATTTTTTTCATTTTTTGTCTCAAAAACATAGGTTATGACCCTTCGTTGGAACGAGCTCGTCGAGCTCGTTCCAACGAGGGGTCATAACCTATGTTTTTGAGACAAAAAATGAAAAAAATTAGTTATTCAAGAATTTTTTTTGCAAGTGTCGTCTGCTTTTCATGTTAGGTAAAGGGTTAAGGGCCTAATTCTGACTTTGATAACTTTTTAATGTAAAAGAACAGACCTGTACAGTATATGGAGAGTGTATTATCAATAAATCACCCATGGAGAGATGATTTCTCTGAAGCAATAAATGCTAATTTGTTGCAAAGCGTAATTCGCATAAGCAAAGTTTCAGCCAAAGTACCTCTGGTTTAAACCTGGAGGTTCATTGGTTGAATTTTTGCTTGTGCTTCTTGTGTTTTCTGTACAAAATTTGCCAGTAGTACCTTGTGTGATATCTCTATTCCATAGGTGATTTGGTGACAATCCACCCTCCATATTCTGTATCTCAACATTCATTTGTTGGGTAAACTCAAAACATGTTTTCTAAGAACCTTGTCATTTGTTTGCAGGCAAGTCTTGGTTGCCTCTGTAGGCCTCTGTAGGCAGCCAAGACTTGACTAGAAACGGGAGCGCGGTGGCTCAGTGGTAGACAGTTGGACTTCTATGCTAGAGGTCTCGAGTTCGATCCCCGTCCGGGACGACCCATGTTGTGTCCTTGGGTAAGGCACTTTATCCCGAATGCCTACATGAGGGCACGATGACGCTGTGTACTAAGGCGTAATGCACATCGATGGTGCACATGTCTTCAACCGCTGTAAGCCTGCTTGAACAGAGTTAGAATGTTGAGCTGACAGTTACTTGTTGATGCTCGGTGGTTCTCTCCGGGTACTCCGGCTTCCTCCACCTGTAAAACTGTCACGATTAGCCATTGTTTCCAAATATGTGACCTTAAACACCAATAAATAAGTAATAACTTAACTAGAAACAACTACAAAGCCATTGGAGGTACAGTTAAAATTAGAAGTCCTGTCACGAACTGTGCGCTTATCTAGGCTTAATTGCACGAAAGAATTGCGTGCAATTGCCATATTGAATGGCATCCAAAGCATGGCACGTTCTCCTGGTTACTCATAACAAACACAGGCAGTGTTTCTGCCGATGGACCTCCGGGTTACCTGGAAGTCCATTGGCTGAAACATTGCTTGTGCACAGGCCATATGTACAGAATTTGATGGCCTTACCGTGGTCATAACGCGTAGATTAACACGCAGATAGACGTGCTATTTGTACGCATTTGATGACAGGACTTCTAGTTTTAACTGTAGACTTTCAAAGTATAGTGAAAATGTATAAAAATCTCCAGTCCATTAAGGGTTAAGGCATACTGTTTGATGATAGTACACATTTTCAGCTAATGCTAATCCTGCTGCTGTATTGAAAAAATAACGAAATTTGAATGGTGAAGAGCACTGGCCAGTTTGGTCTGTGATGTCAGGTAAAGGGTTAAACAGCCTATATACTTTGTATTCCACATGATCGAGAAGTTCACAAATAATGCCTTTATAAAATGAAATAGCACCCATCCCCCATCTTCCAATCCTGTAGGCAGCCAAGACTTGACTAGAAACAACTGCAAAGCCATAGGAGGGAGACTTCAAAAGTATAGTGAAAATGTATAAAAACCCCAAGCCATTCAGGGTTAATGCAGTTAAGAATTTAACCAATTCAGTCTTGTTGAACTTTGACAGAGCACTCTGGGGACCTCTGTCAAGACAGAATTGGTGACACTACAGTCCCCGTGGATTGATTGTCTTCCATACGAGGGCAGTGATGTCCATACATGCGTTGACCAGGTAATACAAATCATCATCAGCAAAATTTTAATTAATAAAGCACTGGGTTGACAACCCATTGCTTCATTAATTAAACTTTTGATGATTATTCCTATAATTAGTGTTTGGAATCTAACTTTATAGCATCTGTGGAAATATTGCCCACCCGTGGAAAGTGACCAGTCCACGACAGCTGTACTGTAAATTCCTAGTTGCATTATGGGTCAGATTTGCAGCTTGAAATTTTGATATTTTGACATCAGTGTGCAGAGGGTTAACCTTTGACCTAAAATATATATTAAATCAGTCCACCTCTCCCCCCTCCCTCCCCCTTTAGTGAATGCCGGGAAGTGAAGCAGTACTTATTTACTGTGGTAAACAAGCTTTGTTTTACTGGTCAAATAGGACTCTGCATGTCACCAATAAATAAATAATTGGTTTTGGCTCAGTTGGTAGAGGTGCAGGCTGCAAGCCGAGAGGTCCTCGGTTCGAATCCCACCTGCGGCAACCGCGTTGTGTCCTTGGGCAAGACACTTCACCCCCATTGCCCACGTGGGGGCACGGTGATGCTGTGTACTAAGGCGTACTGCACGTCGATGGTGCACCTGTCTTCAACCAATGCTAACCCTGCTTGTGTGGAGTTGGTATGTTGGGGAGCTGACAGTTGCTCGCCGTTGCTCGGTGGTTCTCTCCGGGTACTCCGGCTTCCTCCACACGTAAAACTGTCACGGTCATGGTTAGCCATTGTGCAGAATATGTGACCTTAAACACCAATAAATCAATAAATAAATTGGTTTTGAAAAATAATATTTAAATAATTTTGATATCTGTGTTGGGTAAAGGGTTATCTGTTGTACTGATTAAATATTTAAGAAGGTTTGGTCGGCGAATCTACAGTTAAAACTAGAAGTCCTGTCATGAAATGCGCACAAATAGCACGTCAGTCTGCGCGTTAATCTACGCTTTCGGACCATAGTAAGTCTATCAAATTCTGTACATATGGCCTGTGCACAAGCAATGTTTCAGCCAATGGACCTCCGGGTAACCCGGAGGTCCATTGGCAGAAACATTGCCTGTGTTTGCTGTGAGTAACCAGGAGAACCTGTCGTGCTTTGGATGCCATTCGATATGGCAATTGCGTGCAATTCCTATGCGCAATTAAGCCTAGATAAGCAGACAGTTCATGACAGGACTTCTAGTTTTAATTGTAAGAAGGTTTGGTCGGTGAATCTAGTCACTGTGTACATCAACACAAGTAAATTTGGTCAGTGAATCTAGTCATTGAGTTCATCAATACAAGTCAAATATTTCAAGTGATCATCTAAGCAGTCTGTAATCAGCATACATGTTAAATGTACAGAAAGAGTTTGGTGTTTTCTTTGCGAAGTTCATTAGACAGTCGGGCGCGTAGGCTCAGTTAGTAGAGGTGCAGACTGCAAGCCGAGAGGTCCTCTGTTCGAATCCCACCTGCTGCAACTGTGTTGTGTCCTTGGGCAAGACACTTCACCCCCATTGCCCACGTGGGGGCACGGTGGCATTGTGTACTAAAGCATACTGCACATCGATGGTGCACCTGTCTTCAACAAATGCTAACTCTGCATGTGTGGAGTTAGTTTGTTGGGGAGCTGACAGTTGCTTGCTGTTGCTCGGTGGTTCTCTCCTGGTACATTGGCTTCCTCTACCCCTAAAACTGTTGTGGTCATGATTAGCCATTGTGCAGAAATATGTGACCTTAAACACCAATAAATAAATAAATTTTGGACAGTGATCTTTATTAACTCTGTGCAGTCCGATATCAAAATGGCAAAGTTTTCAGCAACAGATATTTTCTACAATGCAGTTTGATATTTAATCCTTTGAGACTTTAATTATCCTGACATTCAAACGTCACTTGGAATTCAGTTTCTTCAATGTTTTTCAAAATGTGACGTCAAACGTCGGAAAGTACAAATAACAAGATATTTTTCACATTAACGATTATCTGATTGAGGGCTAGATATTTTTGGTGGTCTGAATTTGTTATTCAAAACTTGTTTTATTACAAATTATTGGAGAGTTTCCACAGGGACTCTCCAATAATTTGTTATAGAACACATTTATATGAACAAAATATTATTTGTGTTTGACTGAATATGAAATATAAGCAAGGAATGTGTTGGCTTTTGCTCTGGTATCCTCATTTTTTGAAAGCCCTGATAGTGGCTTCTAGCACTCAAGAAGTCTTGACAGCAGGATTATATTAGTATTTTAAGCTGCGATAAAATTAGGCTCAGCGGTAGTCACTGGGCACTATCCGGGAGAAAATAGGAATTTGAGGTTAAAACTTTAAAAAATCGAAAAATAATAACAAAAAAAAATGACCACAAAGTATCAACGTGCTGTTTGATTTCGTACGTCATAAGACATACAAAAGTATCAAAGGGTTAACCAAGCATTCCCTGTTTGACAGAGCTCACGCTCAGTGAGCTCTGTCAAACAAGATATAATTGGTTAAATTCATAGTTAAACAAGAGAAGAACAGAGTGATTGGAGATAATTCTGTAGCACAACCAGAGTGCCTGGGGTTAATGTTTTTCAAAATTAAATCGATCAAAAACTCAGCATAAAGAGATATTCTTCATGAACATTTACAACTGACTTTGTGCATGAGTGACATATAGTGCATCAAGGGAAATAACTTTCTCCATTTTGTCAAAATTCAAAATTTATTCTCAATCATTCATTATGAATTTCACAGTTGGCTGGTCTGTGGACTTATTCCTGTTTACATATATCCATATTTCAATCCTATGCAAAATGTCATGATACTCTTGTTCAATTTGTCTAATATTTGACATAAAACCTTAAATTGATAAGGTGAGTAATGAATGACTAATGAGTTTAAATCAAAGCACTCTGATCATGCTTAACCCTTTACCTAATGTGAAAAGTAGACGACACTTGCATTAAAGTTATTGAATAACTAATTTTTTTAATTTTTTGTCTCAAAAACATAGGTTATGACCCCTTGTTGGAACGAGCTCAATGAGCTCGATCCAGTGAGGGGTCAGAACCTATGTTTTTGAGACAAAAAGGAAAAAAATAATTGAAATTAATTGGCAATTTTTGAGAATAGTGCTGAATGGTTTTGGCCGTTATGTTGGGTAAAGGGTTAATGTGGCATTCATTTTTTTAGGGAATTCTTGGGGGAAAATACCCCAAAATTTAGAACTTACATGAAAATCCAACTTTTGGGGAAAAAGTAATGAAAAGTTCTCCAAAAGTATATTTTTGTAACAGCTTGGCCTGTTTTGGCCAAAATGTGTTCTGGTAAGCTGAATTTTCAGCTTAACTTGACAAAGTCAAGAGTAAGCTATTGCCATCACGCATGCAGAAGTCTGTTAGCCTGTGAGTCTGTTAGTCTGAGTCTGTGAGTCTGTTAGTCTGTTCACATTTTCCTTTAGCACAGGCTACACCCTGTAGTTTTTGTCCAATTATCACAAAATTTCTTATGCAGGTTTGAGGTCATGTCCAGATGAGAACGTCCCATTTTGGTCGCGATCGGTCAACTGTGATGGATTGCCCGAGATCAAAACCCAAAAACCTTTAGCACAGTCTGCAGGTCGTATTTATGGAGGGATTTCATTGTAACTGGATAGGATGACTCCTTATAATGTCTAGATGAGAACATCCCCTTTCCGTCGCGATCGGTCAACTGTGATGGCAACTGGGGCCTGAAGCCCAAAAACCTTTAGCACAGTCTGCTGGTCATATGTATGAAGGGATTTCATTGTAACTTGGTAGGATGACTTCAGATGATGTCTAGATGAGAACGTCCCCTTTTGGTCACGATCATTCATCTGTGATGGCTGCCCAAGCCCAAAATTCGAAAACCTTTAGCACAGATTACAGGTTGTATTTATGAAGAGATTTAATTGTAACTTTGTAGGATGACTCAGTATAATGTCTAGATGAGGACGTCCCCATTTGGTTTTGGATGGGTCAACCGTGATGGCTACACAGGCCCGAAGCCCAAAAACCTTTAACCCGCCCTACAGGCCGTATTTATGAAGGGATTTCATTGTAACTTGGTAGAATGACTCATTTTGGAATAATTTCACTGTAACTTGGTAACTTTTGGTTGACATACATTAACTGTGAGAGCCACCTTAACCCACCCCTTCACCTCAAATTATTTTTATTGAAAACATAGCATACAGGGAACAGAAATTAACATATTCTCAATTATCACAATTCTGCCGTATTTCATAATCCTTTCATAAAAATTGAACATTATCCTTTTCATCAAACATAACACACAATCAAGTTAAGCTACAGTGTCATTGACACTTTCATTTGAATAACTTTGTTACCAACAGTAATTTGTGGTCCAGTTGTGTTAACAACCAAGTCCTTCGGTTTGGCAACAGTTGGTGTGCGTCAAGGTGGGCAAGTTTTAAAGCGTCTGGGTGAGCTTGAGCAAACGTTTTCCAATTTGACTAATATTTGCCATACAGGTTTTTTGCAATATTATCTCAGGCAAGTTCGAAAACTTCAGTCACAATTACTGGATACATCGTCAAAAGCAACGGTTTTCTAAAAGAATAGCCCTGATTATTATATAAACAGAAGTAGAAGAGGCTTTAATTTACAAGCGGATCGACTCCGTTCGGCATTGAATTATCGTTTCATTTTAGTCATTCCGCATTTTAACCCTTTACCTAACATGAAAAACAGACGACACTTGAAAAAAAAATTCTTGAATAACTAATTTTTTTCATTTTTTGTCTCAAAAACATAGGTTATGACCCCTCGTTGGAACGAGCTCGATGAGCTCGTTCCAACGAGGGGTCATAACCTATGTTTTTGAGACAAAAAATGAAAATATTTTGAAAATTAATTGGCGATTTTTGAGAATAGCGCTGGCCGGTTTTGGCCGTTACGTTGGGTAAAGGGTTAAAACAATTTTTTTTTCAAGAAAACGTGATAAAAGTGAGGTATCCGCCCTATTAGCCAGGCTCGTTTAAAAATGTTTACTGCTGCAGTTTCAAAGCTACAAAGTCAACAATTCGAATAGTTTCAGTCAGTAGTTAGTATATTGGTTTATATCTCAATTTATTGTGTGGCAAGTGGGTAGGCGAAAAATCCACTCTACTTAACTGTGTGTCTTTTAATAATCAGGGTTATTATTTTAGAAAAAAAATTTTCTTTTGATGACACATCCATTTACTGTGATTCTATTTGAAGTTCAATTTGAAATTTGATTTGAAATTCGATTTGTTTTCACCAATTCTATTTGATATTCGATTTGATCAAAATCAGCAATTCGCAGGTCCCTGTGTGGGACCTAACGATCAGTCCATTGAAGGCTTGTACGAGCCATTGAATGCTGTTGAATGTGGGATTAACATGGGTTTAAAATGCGTGGGTGTATGCAAACTTCCACTTGCAGTTGTATTACAACAAATTCATTTCCAATTTTTTTTCAGCATTGTATATTTGGTTACGAAAAATGTTTCCTTTTATTTTTAAAATAAAATAAATTATTGAATGTAAAAGAGTACAATTCTATCAATAAATATGGCATCATCCATTTGGCACTTTGGGTGATGCCTGTTCACTGCGGTAAACAGGCTCTGTTTTATTGGTAAAATAGGACCCATGTAGTCACAAGTGCTTGGGAGGTGTAAACCCTCTCTAAAATGGGCAACATGGCTTATTAACACTCATCCCTGGTCTTGCTTTGATACTCATGTTGTGGTCATGATTAGCCATTGTGCAAAAATATGTGACCTTAAACACCAATAAATAAATGTTTCTGTATATTTTTAATGCACATATTATCGCTACATGTACAGTGAAGTGATCTGGGTCATAGTATTCCGTCAGGTTGAGGAGGTCAGATCGCGGGATCAAACGAGCTGCAGCAAGCAGTGAGTTTTATCCAGTGATCTGACCTCAACGAGAAATGATGTGATGACCCAGATCGCTTCACTGTCGCCAACATCGCATGCCAACGCTAGCATTAACAATTCCACCAACCTTTTTTTGTGGTGAATTGGATTGAAGTAAAACAGAACTATTTTTGTTTACACTTAGTTTTGTAACAGGGGCACACTTCCTGGGGATCCCCCCCGATGCGCATGAATACTTAACAATGTGAACAGTCAACATTCGTTTTGCCCCGGACCCCTATTCGGCCGCACCCATTCCAGCTTGGAGTAAAGTACTCTGTGACCGGAACAGGTAATTATGCGAATTCGAGTGCAAACACAAATAGTCCATCATACTATTGTGATATGAAATCGGATTCCACACTGTGGATTTTTTTGGGACCAGAAAAAGAACGTCAAACATTAGTGATATTTAGCGGTTAAATTAAATAGTCTTATAATAAAATGAATTAGCATATGGCCTCATCCATTTGGCACTTGGGCTGATGCCCATAATGGAAAATATTTCATATTATCTTTTCCCTCTTTAGTATACTGTTAGTAAAGCATAAATATTTTTTTCCAAAGTGTAATAACTTACGAGTGTATATAATTTGAAAAAATTTTTTTTTTTTCTAACTTGGAGATATAGCGGTCACATTTTAATACCCAAATATATTCTCATGTAAATATATGTCAGTATAATTTGGAGAATTTTTTTGTTTATTGAATTTTTAGGTATAGTTGTATGGATTCGATGTCATGTCATTTCCATTTCATTGAGAGTGTTTTTGTCGATCAGTGGTAATGTTTCAATGAATGAGAAGACCCGGCTGTGAAACTGATGACATTTGCCTCACAGTGAAGCATAATTACAAGTATTGATCACATTAAAATAATGATCTGCCTCGCTTGTTGTGTAAAATGTCAGGGAATTATCCTTCAGTTGTTTGCCAAACAACTGAATTAGTCACTCCCCATCATCAGTATTACACATTTCTTAACTCTATCAGTTCCATTGTAAGTCACAGGATTCTTTCTCAGAAATTTTCCACTGAATTATCATTGTATCACACTCCACTCATAAGGGCATCATGTGATGCCTCATTTTATCTCACAGTCGGGGCGTTTTTGCACTGTTACTAGAGCTGTAGGTTAACCGAAACCGAACCGAGGTTTTTAGTTTTCTGTAAAAACCGAAACTGAAACCGTCGACACCCCGTAATCTAAGGTTTTTCGTTTTTTATTGAATACTCTCTTGCTGCCGAAATTCACAGAATGTAGCCATCCCAGAGTAGTGAGAGTACCCAGACACTGCCAATGGCAGTGTCTGGGTACTCTCACTACTCTGGGAAGGCTACATTCTGTGAATTTCCGACATTTTAGTTTAGTTGTGTTTGCAGCTTTTCTCAAGTTGCGTGTAGGTGTCAGACCTCGAAAAATGGCCAAGCACAATAAAAGTTCTGTATATTTAGGTAATTATTATATTGGCCTTCCTGATTCTTCATGTATTATGGCTTATTTCGGGCATTCATTGAGTTTCACTCCATTTCAATGCCATTCAGTTATGACTCCGGACATAAGAATGAGTTTTATTGAATTTTATTTGGCTTCATGAACAAACCGAACCGAACCGAGGTTTTACTCCACCTGAAAAACCAAAACCGAAACCGAACAAGAAATTTAAAAACCTACAGCTCTAACTGTTACGCAACTAAAGTTTATTGTATCTGGGCCCCTGTCCCAAATCCATATCAAGGGTCCCTGATACAAGCGCGTGATTCTGATGTTGCCAAAACAACGGCATTAATATAACAATAATATGATTTGGCAGGGCATTATGGTTCATTAGCGGCCATGCAGCAATGATGAACAGCCCGAGGGTTTATTAAAGCCCAAGGGCTGTTCATCATTGTTGCAGGGCCGCTAATAAATCATGATGCCTGACAACAATCATGTTATTACTATTATTACCACTCCCTGTTACAGCTAACCGCACGAGGGAATTGCTGGAAGAAATAATCACTGAAGTCGGTTCAATATTTCTGTCACTTCCCATCATCATCAGTATTACACATTTCTTAACTCGATCAGTTCCATTGTTAGTAACAGGATTCTTTCTCAGAAATTTTCCACTGAATTATCATTGTATCACACTCCACTCATAAGGGCATCATGTGATGCCTCATTGGAACGAGCCCAAACTGGCCAGCGGTATCCACCCCAAAAATGCTATTCGTTTTTTTTCTTCATTTTATGTCTAAAAAACATGCAATACAAAAAAGCGGACAGACAATTTTGATCGTATCTTGACCCATTCCAAATTGCTTTGAAGCCTTTAAGCTGAAGCCCCTGCATTTCAGAATAAAGCCCAAATATGGGCTTTCAGCACGCTACCAGTTAATAGCCCACTACATTCTGTGTTACATAAGTTGTCACACGTTTAACTAGGGTCGTTTGTTCTGCACTAGTTGGCTCATTAACCCTTTTCCTAACATGGAAAGCAGGCAACACAAAAAATGAAAAAATAATGAAAATTAATTGGCGATTTTTAGCTCAACTTGACAAAGTCAAGCTGAGCTATTGCCATCACTTCTCGTCCGTCGGCGTACGTACGTCCACAATTTCCTTTGGCACACCTCACAGGTCGCATTTTGATCAGATTACTTTGAAACTTGGTATGCTTGTTTGGGGTGACCTCTAGATGGGAGCTATCGATTTTCTTCAATTTCCGTCAAAAAATGTTGCCGCGGCCAACATTCTTAGAACTTAGTTTAGTCAAACCACAATATTTCCCTTTGGCACACCCTACAGGGCACATTTATGATTTGATTGCTTTGAAACCTGGTATGCTTATTTAGGGTGGCCTCTAGATGGGAGCTATCGATTTTCTTCAATTTCCGGAAAAAAATGTTGCCACGACCAACGTTCGTAGAACTTAGTTTAGTCAGACCTCAATATTTCCCTTTGGCACACCCTACAGGGCCCATTTATGATCAGATTGCTTTGAGACCTGGTATGCTTGTTTGGGGTGACCTCTAGATGGGAGCTATCGATTTTCTACAATTTCTGTCGAAAAATGTTGCCGCGGCCAACGTTCTTAGAACTTAGTTTAGTCAGAAGACTCAATATTTCCCTTTGGCACACCCTACAGGGTACATTTATGATTGGATTGCTTTGAAACCTGGCACGCTTGTTTGGGGTGACCTCTAGATGGGAGGTATTGATTTTCTTCAATTTCCGTCAAAAAATGTTGCCGCGGCCAAAGTTCTTAGAACTTAGTTTAGTCAAACCACAATATTTCCCTTTGGCACACCCTACAGGGCAAATTTATGATTTGATTGCTTTGAAACCTGGTATGCTTATTTACGGTGACCTCTAGATGGGAGCTATCGATTTTCTTCAATTTCTGGCAAAAAATGTTTCCACGGCCAACGTTCGTAGAACTTAGTTTAGTCAGACCTCAATATTTCCCTTTGGCACACCCTACAGGGCCCATTTATGATCAGATTGCTTTGAAACCTGGTATGCTTGTTTGAGGAGACCTCTAGATGGGAGCTATCGATTTTCTTCAATTTCTGTCAAAAAATGTTGCCGCGGCCAACGTTCTTAGAACTTAGTTTAGTCAGAAGACTCAATATTTCCCTTTGGCACACCCTACAGGGCACATTTATGATTGGATTGCTTTGAAACCTGGCACGCTTGTTTGGGGTGACCTCTAGATGGGAGCTATCGGTTTTCGTCAATTTCTGTCAAAAAATGTTGCCGCGGCCAACGTTTTTAGAACTCAGTTTAGTCAGACCACAATATTTCCCTTTGGCACACCCTACAGGGCACATTTATGCTTTGATTGCTTTGAAACCTGATATGCTTGTTTGGGATGACCTCTAGATGGGAGCTATCGATTTTCAATTTCCATCAAAAACTGTTGCCGCAGCCAACATTCTTAGAACTTAGTTTAGTCAGACCACAATATTTCCCTTTGGCTCACCCTACAGGGCACATTTATGACTAGATTGCTTTGAAACCTGGTATGCTTATTTACGGTGACCTCTAGATGGGTGCTATCGATTTTCAATTTCCATCAAAAAATGTTGCCACGGCCAACGTTCTTAGAATTTAGTCTAGTCAGACCACTATATTTCCCTTTTGTACACCCTACAGGGCTTTGAAACCTGGCATGCTTGTTTGGGGAGGCCTCTAGATGGGAGCTATTGATTTTCTTCGGTTTCTGTCAAAAAATGTTGCCACTGGCAAAAAAAATGACATTGGTACCAATGATCTTCAATTTTACCACTTCATTTATAACTTACCAAGTTCAAGTTTGTCAAGTTGAGCTACAGTGTCATTGACACTTTCATTGAGAATAGCGCTGGCCAGTTTTGGCTGTTACATTGGGTAAAGGGTTACTAACGCAGGCCTGCTGTTTTCAAAATTTTGTGTAACCCAATTATTGTTCACCCTGTCTGAGCTTTGGTAACCTATCGTTCGTTCCCCTGTACTTGATTCAGGTAACCAGTTGGGTAAGTAACCTCTATATGTATGTATCATAACTATGCTGATATATGAACTGTTGTATGATAGCCAAGTTCTCTCCTTTGGGTAATATCCTAATGAATAAAGATGAATCCTTATGAATAAAGATGAATCCTTAGGAATAATAATGAGGCTGTGTTGCAGCAATTCAGATACAAATTACAGTACGTGGAGAGTGGATTGTAGCTAAATCACCCGCGGAGAGGAGTTATCACCCAAGCTATAACTTTCAAATTTTGTACATATCGACAAAAAAAACACAAGCAATGTTTCAGCCAATGGACCTCCGGGTTTAACCCGGAGGTCCATTGGCTGAAACTTTGCTGGTGCTGGTTATGCTTTGCAACAAATTTACAATTATTGCCAGGGTGGAATCTCCACTCTGTGGGTGATTTAGAAATAATACACTCTCCACGTACTGTAGTTGCAAATATAGCCAAATCTTGGCATGGGCTAACATTCTGCAGAAGAGTATGACATCCATAATCACTATTTGTGGCAGAGACATGAGTTATTGCCATTTCATGATTTTGTATCTATGTTACATCTTAAGATGATCAACAATTTAAAATGATGTTGAGCATCAACCAATCATCAATTGTTTGCATCTGCATGAAGTATAGCTGCTCTGTTGGCCAATAATTAGCCTTCCGAGCAGCTGATGTGCACTTCAGACAGATGCTAACATCTGAGCATCTGATGATTGGTTGATGCTCAACATCATTCCACCATTCATTCACATTGGATCATTCAAATTGGCTCCCCGTGGGAACCCCGGGAAGTAAGCAGCACTTGTTTACTGTGGTAAACCAGTTCCGCTTTACTAGTAAAATAGGACCCAGTCACCAATGCTTGGGGGGAAAGTCCTCTAAAATGGGCAACATGTTGATCAACGATTGACTAAGCTTGACTTCATCTCCATGTTGTGTCACGATTAGCCATGGTGCATAAATATGTGACGTTAACCACCAACAAACAAACAAACATTCAAATTGGCAAACATTTTGTTTTACTCGGCAGTAGTTTGGTGCAACCTGTTTTTCTTTTGCGTGTTTTTCATTTGAGTTAACCTCCGTGTGCTCCAAACCATTGTTTGCCTCAAATCAACAGGCCTGCTAATGAGCGTTTTCTGCACTAGTTGTAACAGTTTTAAGTGTAATTGATCTTGGTTTCGTAATATTTTATTTATGAAATTTCACCCCCTTGGTATTTTCATGTATTGCGATTCTAGCAGCATGATTTGATAAAGACAAAAACCACTTTTGTGATCTAGGTCCCGTAATTTATGATCTCTGATTGGAAGGAGCTTTGTTTACCTCATTGCAATGAGGATTCATACAGTTAAAACTAGAAGTCCTGTCATGAAATGCGCACATATAGCACGTTGATATGCGCGTTAATGTGCGCATTGTGGCCCAAGTAAAGCTATCAAATTCTGCACATATGGCCTGTGCACAAGCAATGTTTCAGCCAATGGACCTCCGGGTAACCCGGAGGTCCATTGGCAGAAACATTGCATGTGTTGCTATGAGTAACCAGGAGAACCTGCCGTGCTTTGGATGCCATTCGACATGGCAATTGCGCACAATTCCAACGCACAATTAAGCCTACATAAGCGCACTATTCGTGACAGGACTTTAGTTTTAACTGTAAGCAGTGTTTTTGGGTCAAAAATGAAAATATTTAGATCAAGAATTCTTTTCTTTGGCAAATGTTGTCTGTTCTTATTCAAGAATATTTAGGCAACTGTTGTCTTCTCTTCGTGTTGAGTACAGGTTTTGTATGCGTCCTGAAAATTTAAAAATATTTTTCAAGTGTGCAAATCCTGGAGAAATGAGAATAATTTTGCTTCTGGTCTGGAAAATTCTCTTGTAATGTAATGCTGGTATCTGACATGCCAATAATGTGGCCACAAATGTTGGCAAATATAGATTCTGCATAAAAAAAAAAATTACACGTTGGTTTGAGATTTTTCTCTGAAATCCCATTAACTGGTTAAGGGCTAGATTATTATCCCCCCGAAAAAAAATTTCGGGGGATATAGTCGTCACGCGTTTTTTTTTGTCCGTCCGTCCATCCGTCCGTACGTCCGTCCGTCCATCCGTCCGTCCGTCCATTTTCATTTCGTTTCCGGATGATAACTTCCCTTGAAATAGTTTGATTGTAACCAAACTTGATATGTGGCTTAAACATATAAAAATACAGGTCAAGTTCGAATCCGGGTTCATCCTGATTAATATTACCAGAGTTATGCCCCTTTTTAATTTAGAAAATCTTATGATTTTTGGTTTCCGGATGGTAACTACCCTCAAGATAGTTTGATTGTAACTAAACTTGATATGTGGTGCAAACATATCAAAATACGGGTCAAGTTCGAAAATGGGTTTGTCCTGATTAATTTTACCAGAGTTATGCCCCTTTTCAACTTAGAAAATCTTATGATGACCACACTTTTTTCGGGGGGGATCAGTTGCCCCGTGGATGTGGCAGCCCTCTAGTTTTTAGTTGTCTAAATTTGTTATTACAAATTATTGGAGAGTGCTTACAAGCACTCTCCAATAATTTGTAACAGAACAAACTTGTACAAACAAAATGTTATTTGCATTTGACTGAATTGGAAACATGAGCAAGGAAAATGTTGGCTTTTGCTCTGGTACCCTCATTTTTTTTGAAAACCCTGATAGTGGCATTGGTGGTTTCTAGCACCCAACCCATTAAAGTTTGAAAAATTTTACTTGAAATCCTGGAAAAATCGTTGAATTTTATCGTGAATCAAGTGTATATGTGGGTATAGGGTTAATACATTACATGACAATGATTTACTACTGTAAAAATTCCCTTGGGATAAGGTTCCAACTCAGGCCTGTACTTGAAAATGACAGGAGTGCAACTCTCGTTCTCATGGAATAAGGTTTACGCAGGTGATTGCCTCTATATTGATTGGTCCATGAGGAAAATGTATAATTTCTTGAATATTATTCCCCGGGAACTGTCAAATCTTTATCCGATGAGTTGAAACATCTGCCCGAATAATTTACAAATTGAGCAGTTAAAAAAATTTCTGTAAAACCATATATGGCCCTCATTGGAATGAGCATAAGACACATTTGCAAGCTTTTAGCTAATGGACCACTCAGCAAAACTTGGTGGTCCACAAACTAAAAGACTAGCTGCTTATGTTCCATATCTTTTTTTTTCTCAGAAATAATAAATATCTGTTAATTCAAGTGGGTCAAAAATTCCCCCACTCCCACTTCCCTGAAGTCTTTTACAAGTCAACGATTTTCCTTGTACACAGGACTTCCCCTTGGGAACCTTGAGATGTGAAGCAATGTTTGTTTACTATGGTGAACAAGCTCTGTTTTACTGATAAAATACAATCTGGTAACCAATCTGAAGTCCTCTAAAATGGGCAACATGGGTATAAATGATTGGCTGGACTTGCCTTTATTTCCATGTTGTGGTATCAATTAGTAGGCTTGCATGGTATATCGATAAGCCGATACATACCAGTATTCAAAGCAGTATCGATTGAATACCGGTGTAATTGCAAAAATATCGGTTTATCGCCATTATTTATTTACCCACCAAAATTTCAAACCATATCATGTGACCCCTCATTGGAACAAGCTTGTTGAATTTTTTCGAAAAATTGGATGAAGTAATATTTAAAGAAATATATTTTGATATCGTATGCATTGGATAAAGGGTTATTCAAACTGTATCATCAAGGCATGCTGATTTGTTCTGATTGTGATGGCTCCAAGTCCCGATTATGGTACATATGTTCAGATATCTGAACAGTCTCTCGATATACCGGTATACTGCAGTATTTTATTGAACACCGACACCAGTATTCAGTTTCAAATACTGTGCAGCCCTATCAATTAGCCATAAACACAGAAATATGTGGCATTAGACACTAATAAATAAATTGCTCCCAAGCCTACAAATAAGCATCCTGTCACAGTCATTACCCAGCAGTTTGCATGTTTGACAATAACCACTTCACTTTTGCTTGTCATAATAAGTGATGACCAGTCCAATTTCTTGACAAAACTCAGGGTTTGAAATAACCGGTATCTCATCACTATTTGCGACACAAAATTACTGTTTAAGCGATTCAATTGCTATACTTCTTTTATATTTTCATGGAAATGATATTCAAATTTTGCATTGATATATCATTTTGCTATTCAATTTTGAAAAGTTACTTCGACCCCTGATGGAACTTACTACAGTTAAAACTAGAAGTCCTGTCACGAATTGTGCGCTTATCTTGGCTTAATTGCGCGTTGGAATTGCGTGCAGTTGCCATATTGAATGGCATCCAAAACACGGTGTGTTCTCCTGGTTACTCATAGCAAACACATGCAATGTTTCTGCCAATGGACCTCCGGGTTACCCGGAGGTCCATTGGCTGAAACATTGCTTGTGCACAGGCCATATGTACAGAATTTGATAGCTTTACTTGGGTCATAACGCGCACATTAACGCGCATATCAACGTGCTATTTCTGCGCATTTCATGACAGGACTTCTAGTTTTAGCTGTAGCTGGTTTAGTGCTAGAAGCCACTATCATGGCTCTGTTGAAAAGTGCTGTAAGCCACTTTTGTGGCTTTACACTCTAGGGCTGCACGATATTCAAAACTGAACACTGGTATCGGTATTGAAAAAAATATGGCGGTGTACTGGTATATCGAAAACTGTGCATATATATGAACACAAGTACTCAAGAGGCTCGAAGCATCACAGTCGGAACGAATTAGCACGTCATGATGATGCAGCTCGAAAAACCTTTATCCAACGCAGACGATATCAAAATTTATTATTTTCAAAATTAGTTTATCAGATTTTAACCAAAGATTTCAACAAAACTATTATCATGTGACCCCTCATTGGAACGAGCTCAACAAGCTCGTTCCAATGAGGGGTCACATGATATAGTTTTGTTGAAACTTTTGAAAATTATTGTTTCAACTGGTGAATATGTGTATTACGAGGGCGCAAGCAGACGATTCCTTGGATAAAGGGAGAATACTATTCATTCAGAGCTACAGTTAAAAAACTCAAGACATCTTGAAAATTAAATTGAGGGTAAATAAATAATGACGATAAACCGATATTTTTGTAATTACACCGGTATTCAATCGATATTGATTTGAATACTGGCATATATCGGTTTATCGACAAACCGTGCAGCCTAATTACACTGTACATGTTAGCTTGTTGTTTGCTCAGCAGTAGAAAATAAAATGTTTATAAAATTATTTTGTTATCATTTATTGGAGAGTTCCAATAGATGATGATAAAACAGTTATTTATGAAGTACATCTTGCTAAACTGAGATTCCCCTTTCTGGTAGCGTACAGTTAAAACTAGAAGTCCTGTCATGAAATGCGCACAAATAGCACATCGATCTGCGTGTTAATCTACGCGTTAGGACCATAGTAAAGCTATCAAATTCTGTACGTATGGCCTGTGACCAAGCAGTGTTTCAGCCAATGAACCTCCGGGTAACCCGGAGGTCCATTGGCAGAAACATTGCCTGTGTTTGCTATGAGTAACCAGGAGAACCTGCCGTGCTGTGGATGCCATTCGATATGGAAATTGCACGCAATTCCTATGGGCAATTAAGCCTAGATAAGCGCACAGTTCATGACAGGACTTTCTTTTTAACTGTAGTATCTTTAAAAGAAACTTAACCCTTTGAACGCCATAAGCCTTTTTTCCCGGCCCAGTAACATGATACTTATGATACTTCATAATTTCATTAACTTTTGAGTGAAGGTGTGGTGTAGACCAATCAATATTTTCAACGTGCAGTCCCAAGGCTGCACGTTGAAAATATTAATTTGTCTACCCCCAAATAAAGAATATGGACTCTTCCCATTGCTGCCATTGAACTGATATGGAAGATACCACTTGGTTTCAAAGGGTTAACAATATTGCAAATCATCTTTGAAAAATAATGTTGCACTGTACAGTTAAAACTAGAAGTCCTGTCACGAATAGTGCGCTTATCTAGGCTTAATTGCGCGTTGGAATTGCGCGCAATTGCCATTTCGAATGGCATCCAAAGCACGGCAGGTTCTCTTGGTTACTCATAGCAAACACATGCAATGTTTCTGCCAATGGACCTCCGGGTTACCCGGAGGTCCATTGGCTGAAGCATTGCTTATGCACAGGCCATATGTACAGAATTTGATAGCTTTACTTGGGCCATAACGCGTACATTAACGCGCATATCAACGTGCTATTTGTGCGCATTTCATGACAGGACTTCTAGTTTTAACTGTACCAGTTGAAAACATATCCCAGTTTTATTGGGTTTTACCAATACCAAATTCTTGACTTATTTATTGTCTCTCTTACAGAGAGCTTTCCAATAACTGATAAGACACGGTTACAATACAATTGATATACATATATGGATATTATAAACTTAACATGCTTTTCAATTGACCCAAAGAATTTGGAAAGTTCAATTGATACGCTAAATTGACATTCAAAAATTTGTGTTTCCCTCCTCTTGTGACAGAGAGACCTTGAAAAAATATCTAGGTTTGAATTACTGAATCAAAATCTACACTTCACATGGGTGTGCTGCTCAATAGATGAATGCTGTTTCTTTCTCCAACACTTACAGTTAAAACTAGAAGTCCTGTCACGAATAGTGCGCTTATCTAGGCTTAATTGCGCGTTGCAATTGCGCGCAATTGCCATGTCGAATGGTATCCAAAGCACGTTAGGTTCTCCTGGTTACTCATAGCAAACACATGCAATGTTTCTGCCAATGGACCTCCGGGTTACCCGGAGGTCCATTGGCTGAAACATTGCCTGTGCACAGGCCATATGTACAGAATATGTTAGCTTTAATTGGGTCATAACGCGCACATTAACGCGCATATCAACGTGCTATTTGTGCGCATTTCATGACAGGACTTCTAGTTTTAACTGTAGAGGTTATCTCTTCAGGCTTGTCATTTTGAGGCGAGCGACGGCCCTGGACTGCAGTCACTGAGTTAAAAATTCCACAGACAGCAAATGACTGCCTAACCCCGATTTCTGTGGCCCATTAATTCAGTTGAGGCACCTCAAAATCGGCTGTCTCAAACAGCAATTTTCGCCAATTGAAGGAGGTAACAAAGCGCAATTTGTGAAGTTTGTAGTGTGTTGTCGACTCTGTCACCCAGAGGCAGTAAGTAACGTAACTTTCCAAATACAAGCGAGAGGTCTGCCAATTCCAAAGTTGTAATTAGTTATTACATTGTACAGTAACCGCTCGACTCTGTCTGTCAGTCTGTCCGTCCGTCAGTCCATCCGTCCGTCCGAAACACTTTTTCCGTCAAGGTTTTCTTGGCTTCTATGAAAGGGAATGATTCTATATTTGGTCTGCTGCTTCATAATGATGAGTTGTATCGTGTAAGCAATTTTGAGATCTGCCGTGCAGCCTCTTCCTGTTTGCCGATACTTTGAAATTTTACTGTACCCACTGAACATTGAAATTTTTCGTCAAACTTTTCTCGGCTTCTATGCAAGGGATTGATTTTATATTTCATCTGGACCTGATAATGATCAGTTGTATCGTGTATGCAATTTTCAAATCTGCCGTGCAGAATTTCCTGTTTGCCAATTTAATTGCATGCAGCGACGCAGGTCCAGACCCTGTATTGGTCTTGGCTTGTTCCTGATAACACCAGTTTTCCCGATTGTGTTTGACGAATAACGGTGGATGATTTTGCTGTAAACAAATTGGTTTTACCTAGTAACACATCAAGGAAGGCAACTCCAACATGGTTCATATCAACCAAGATCTGCATCATATCAGCCAAGTATGAAGTCATATCAGCCGAGCTTAAAAATGGGTAGTTCTGGGAAAGAAAATCATATATTGTAAATAAAAACATATTTAATGTTTGTCATAGGAAAGGTACACAACCCTATTGGGTCCTAATAAATGTGACAGGTACCAAATTTGCGATGACAGGCACAAAACTTTTGGTACCTGTCAAAATAACAGGCATCTTAAAAATATCATTTGCAGGCTTGCCTGTACCCTACATTTTGCCACATACATCATCTCAGTTGCTGTTTGTAAGGGGTTACAATCAAACATATGTTGGAGAAAACAAGCAAGATGGAGCTCTTGAAATCTGATCCTAGTATTAAAATCTGGAGCACACAGTTTGTGGCACATGGTAGGAAAAACTAAAGTTAAGACAGTAACAAGAAGAAGAGGTCAGAGGTGTCTGTATATATACACAGCTTCCAACACAAATGAAAACAAATATTTTTATTTTTCTCAGTTTTTGTGAGGGAGGCTTTCCAATAATATCTCTTCCTTTAATAACTATATTGAGATAATGGTTTTTAACATGTGTAGAGGAGTGGAATATAACACTCCAGTTGAGTATTTTTCTCTGTTATATTGGAATAATTACATTCAGGAGTTGTTTACTGGACACATTGTTGTTGGCGTTCTAATGTTAACCTGATTGAATATTGTTTTGGATTACGCTGTATTTGTTATGTAGAATCTGGAAGTGTTCTGTTATTGTTTCATCATTGAGGTATTTTTTATTTATCAGGTAGCTTACCTTATTACCAAGAATACCGATTTTACAGTCAGTGTTGTAAATAACTGTTCACTGTTTACATTACAAGGCTAGCAGACGACACTTGTAAAAATAATTCTGGGGCCAGTGCTATAAAACTTTTACATTTGTATTTTCCTGCATTGAATTTCCTAGTTATGACTTTAAATGGGTTGGAAGAAAACATAAGCATTTTTAAAGATCTGGCAATTTGCCAGTTGGCAAATTGCCATATCTTTCAAAATGCTAATGATTCATTTTGTTAAGTTATATTATTACCACTTTAGCAGGCGTTCACTAGTATATTAACGGAGTTTAGCAGTAACTCAGTAATTCATGGTGCAGTTCAACTTTAAGTGGGAGGTGGGCCATTAATGAAAATAAAATTAATTAACGGCCCACCACTGGCTTCCAGTCATGGTAATAATAGTAATAACATGATTTTATCTGGTGTTTCGGTTTGTTAACAGCCCTCAAGGAGTGAATAACAGCCATCTGGCTTATTGACGGCCCTCGACTTCGTCTTGGGCCTTCAATAAACCCTTGGGCTGTTATTCATTCCTCTCGGGCAGTTTATAAACTGTAACGTCCACTAAACTCATGTTATTGTTATATTATTAGGTAGAAAATACAATTCTAGAAAATTCAATTGTAAAAGTTTTATAGTATTGTCTCCAGGTTCTGGAATAACAAAACATTGTTATTTTTTTCTTTTATAACATACCTTATAATCCACCCTTGTAACCAACGCATTGAGCGTATTCATGTGATGGATCCTAAGTTATGTTTTGAAGGTGAAAATTGGAAATACAGGATCTCCAGTGAGTCGAGATTTCATATGAAATTTCTCTCCAGAGTTCATGAAAATCGACCTGAGAAAGGTTCACCAAGGCTGAGGTCGATTTTGGTAAACAAAATTCCGAAATTTCACATCGAATTGTGATGAAATGAGATTCTTTTTATTACATAATGTGTAATTTAGCCTTTTACCTGATGTAAAGACTAAACTTGCCAGCACTATTCCCCAAAATCACCAAACAAATATTATTATTAGTCTCCCACGATTTCACCATGAAGGGGACTATTGGATTGCACTCTTTCTGTCTGTCCGTCTGTCCCTCTGGCCTGTTACCACCTGTATCTCAGAGATGCTCCGACGCTTTTGCTTCAGGTTTGATGGGGCATTAGGAAAAATTGATGCACGTCAATTTTTTTGCAAAAAAAATTCAAGATGTCCGACTGGTGGCCATTTTTGTTGGAAATTGCCTGTAAAATGTTATTTTAGAACGTCTGATGACATTTCCAATTTCAATAATCTTTAGTACAGATGTCTAGCAGCATAAGATAAATAACATATCCTACGTTTTTTTTCTCGTGCATAAATTATGCAAATTAGCCATACTTAACCTTTCTTTTGAGTAATATTTTTGTGCGTATTATACTGTGTACTGTTACCACCTGTATCTCAGATATGCTTTGACGCTTTTGTTTAAAATTTTCAGATTTGATGGAGCATTAGGAAAATTTGATGCACGTCAATTTTTTGCAAAAAAAAAATTCAACATGTCCGACTGTGTCCATTTTTGTTTGAAATTCTGTGTAATTCGCTATATGCTCAGAACGTCTGAACGACATTTCCGATTTAAATAATGTTTGGTATGGAGGTCTAGCAGCATAAGATAAATAACATATCATACAGGATTTTTATGTTGCATAAATTATGCAAATTAGCCTTTCTTAACCTTTTTTTCGGGTAATATTTTTGTGCGTACTATGTTGTATACTGTTACCACCTGTATCACAGAGATGCTTTGACGCTTTTGTTTAAAAATTTTCAGATTTCATGGGGGATTAGGAAAAATTTGATGCACGTCAATTTTTTCCTAAAAAAAAAAATTCAAGATGTCCGACTGGCAGCCATTTTTGTTGCAAATTTACGTGTAATTCTTTATACGCTCAGAACTTCTGAACGACATTTCCAATTTCAATAATTTTTGGTTTGGAGGTCTAGCAGCATAAGATAAATAACATATACGGGTTTTTTTCTCATGCATAAATTATGCAAATTAGCCTTACTTAACCTTTTTTTCGGGTAATATATTTGTGTGTATTTTGTTGTTTATTGTTACCGCCTATATCTTCAGATGCTTTCATGCTTTTGTTTCAAATTTTCAGATTTGAAGGGAAGGGACATAAGATAAAACACCTTATACAGTTTTTTTTTCTTGTGCATAAATTATGCAAGATATCCTTACTTCTTTACAGGTACAGGTATTTGATGCTTCCAGTAAAACCACAGAAATATGGGTAACATTGGGACTAGTTTGTTGAGTTGTTCCTTTGATATCCATATTTGTTTGGGTTTTATTGAGGAAATACCAATATATTTCGCAGTAATCCACCTACCGTGGGGGATGGTTGTCTGATCGCTGGCGATTGGCATTGTACTTGTTTTTTCTACTTTTGCTTTAAAAACATAGCTTATGGCCGAGGAGCTCTTTCCATTAAGGGCTCATATGCTATGTTTTCCAGATAAAAAGTGATAACATTTAGTTATTTACAAAATGTTTTCTGTGAATGTCATCTGCTACAGAACGGCCGCTGTGGACCGGTCATTTTCCATGAGTGGGCAATATTTCCACGGATGATATTAGATTCCAATACTTATTATAGGAATAATCATCAAAAATTTAATTAATGAAGCACCGGATACAACCAAGTGCTTTATTAAAATTTTGCTGATGAGGATTTTTATTACCTTGTAAACACGTATACATCACTGCCCAATGCGTGGATTGCGACCAGTACCCGGCGACTGTACTGTATTTGTATTTGGTAAACAGTTAATGATACAGTTAAAACTAAAAGTCCTGTCATGAAATGCGCACAAATAGCACGTTGATATGCGCGTTAATGTATGCATTATGGCCCAAGTAAAGCTATCAAATTCTGTATATATGGCCTGTGCACAAGCAATGTTTCTGCCAATGGACCTCCGGGTAACCCGGAGGTCCATTGGCAGAAACATTGCATGTGTTTGCTATGAATAACCAGGCGAACCTGCCGTGCTTTGGATGCCGTTCAATATGGCAATTGCGCACAATTCCAACGCGCAATTAAGCCTAGATAAGCGCACTATTGGTGACAGGACTTCTAGTTTCAACTGAATGTACAGTACGTGGAGAGTGTATTATCACTAAATCACTCGCAGAGTGCAGATTCCACCCAAGCAATAATTGCAAATTTGTTGCAAAGCATAACAAGGACAGGCAAAGTTTCAGCCAATGGACCTCCGGGTTAAACCCGGAGGACCATTGGCTGAAACATTGCTTGTGTTTTTTGTCGGTATGTACGCAATTTGAAAGTTATAGCTGGGGTGATAACTCCACTCCGTGGGTGATTTAGTTACAATCCACTCTCCATGTACTGTACATGTAAGAGAAGAATAATTCAATTCTATGTCCAAACCAACGTTACAATATCGACGTTGATTTAAGGGGCGTCATTCCTGTATTAGACATGTTGTGAACGATATGTTCTGTTATGAGCTATTTGATGGTGTTTATGGTTACAAAAAAAAAAAAAAAAAATTAACCCCCTCCACACTGATCAAATATCCAGATTTGAAGTTGCCATTTTTCCCATAATGCAACTGGGAATTTAACCAATTCAATCTTGTTTGACAGAGCTCATTGAGCTCTGTCAAACAAGATTGAATTGGTTAAATTTCTAGTTGCATTATGGGAAATATTTGAACCCTGAACTTTAGATATTGCGACATCAGTCTGCAGGAGGTTAAAGGAGATTTTTGTGAATTACATCGGCCTGATATGACTTTCATGTTAGGTATTTAGGGTTACCTGTATGACAGGGTGTCTGGCTGTTTCATTTTGTTGTCTTACCCCCTGGTGATGCAGATTGTTATTCCATTACTTTGAAAATGTCAAAACACTTGATAACTGGTCATTAACCGGTCAAAGGAAATAGTTAACAGATTACAAACAGTCTTTAATTGGTAGAGTGCTCAGTTATTTTAGGCCATCAAATCTTCTGCACATGTCTTTGCCTTGTTACAATTTATGTGCCTGTGGGTGTGTGTGCCTATGGGCACTCTCCCATAAATTGTAACATTTATTTATTGGTGTTTAAGGTCATTTACTTATGCACAATGGCTTACCATGACCGTGACAGTTTTATGAGTGGAGGAAGCTGGAGTACCCACTACCTGGAGAGAACCACCTAGCAATGATGTGCAGCTGTCAGCTCTTCAACATTGTAACTCTGAACTCTGCGCCACGGCACAGGCAGGGTTAGATTGGTTGAAGACATACACACCATTGACGTGCAGCACACCTTAGTACACAGCGTCATTGTGCCCCCATGTGGGCAATCGGGGTTAAGTGCCTTGCCCAAGGACACAACACGTGAGTGCGAATTGGTCTCTGAATGGTCACCCATCCGACTACTAACCGTGCTCGACATTGCTTAACTTCGGTGATCTGACAAGAACCGGTTACCGCGACGCCACTGCACCCCCAAAAATTGTAACAAGGCAAACCAGTACAGACTAAATAATATCACTTCGAAGATAATACAAAGCCCATCCACAGAATTTGAGCCTTCAAGTTGTGGGAATAAAGCCCAAAATGTAGGCTTCCAGCACTCTACATGTTAACTGTTTCAACTCTTGTGTAAACAGTTGGTTGAAATTGGCTTTATATTTGAAAAGCAGTCATGGTATAACCATAGATGCTGAAAATAGCATTGAATTCCCGTAATAAATGTATAATAAATGAACTGGACAATCAAAGAAGATTCAGTGTGAAGTTTTTAAGTTATACATGTACATGTTTGTTATCAGGTGTTCCCTTGTTAACAGTATTCTTATGCCAGATCAATAACTAATTTCCAGTTTCTAGTTCCTTCATAATTCCTGTACGTCAGTACATTGGAACCCTGTTAATTGAATAGTAACCTTGTCATCGAATTCCGACATGAGGTAACCCTGACCGTCGCTACTGTCTGCAAACCTCAATGAATAAATAAATTGTCATCGGCTGAAAATTACTCCTTTCCTAGAAGTATTCAATCCATGAGTTCTGTGAAACAAGATATAATGGGACCCTGATTGTCAAAAGTGTCGTTAAACTCTAATTAATAAATAAATAAATAAGATTTTAGGGAATAAATACAGTACAGATGCCATGGACTGGTCGAAATCCATGTGTAGGCAGTGATGTCCATGCATGCGTTTACTAGGTAATAAAAATCATCATAAGCAAAATTTTAATTAATGAAGCACCGGGTTGCGCCCGGTGATTCATTAATGAAATTTTTGATGATTATTCCTATAATCGGTGTTTGGAATAAAATATTATTGCGTCTTTGGACAAATTGCCCACTTGTGGAAGTTATTAATCCACGGCGGCCGTGCTGTATCTTTATTGGATGTACTCCGGCCAAATAGGTCTACACGCATACAGAATTCAGTGGTTGTCAAGAGAATTTCGTCAAAAGATTTCTTATTCCATTAACAAGGTGGATCAGTGGTTAGAGCATTGGACTTCAGACCAAAGGGTTCATAGGTCGATGCTGACTAGTGGTAACTGCATTGAGTCCTTTGGCAACACACTTAACTCTTAGAAGTCAGGAGTCGAGTTTTCTTGCCTGTGATGTAATACAGCAGGTAATCTGGCTGCGACGGTTTGGCTGTCTTTGGGCTGGGGGAGAATTAAACACTGAGCAGGTGCTTCTAGTAAAGTGTCGTCTGCCTGAATAGGCAGACGACACTTGACAAGAAGCACCTGCTTTACTGTAAGTTTTTCGCAGTATGTAATGTTCAATAATTTCATTCTGATTCTCCGGCTTCTAAGAGTTAATCCTGATTGCTCACATGGTGGCTCGGTGATGCTGAGCCATATTGCACGTTGATGGTTCATTTGCCTTCGACTAATGCTATCTCTGCTTGTGCTGAGTTAGATCATTGGGAAGATGGACAGTTGCCTGTTGTCAAGAGGACAACTGTTATTAGTGACTGAAGGGGGAGCGCGGTAGCTCAGTTGGTAGAGGTGCAGGTGGGGGCGCGGTGGCTCAGTTGGTAGAGGTGCAGGCTGCAAGCCGAGAGGTCCTCGGTTCGAATCCCACCTGCGGCAACCGCGTTGTGTCCTTGGGCAAGACACTTCACCCCGATTGCCTACATGGGGGCACGATGACGCTGTGTACTGAGGCGTACTGCACGTCGATGGTGCGCATGTCTTCAACCAATCTAACCCTGCCTGTGCTGCGGTGCAGAGTTCAGAGTTACGATGTTGGAGAGCTGACAGCTGCTCGTCGTTGCTCGGTGGTTCTCTCCGGGTACTCCGGCTCTCTCCACCCGTAAAACTGTCACGGTCACGATTAGCCATTGTGCATAAGTATGTGACCTTAAACACCAATAAATAAATAAATAAATAGAGGTGCAGGTTGCAAGCCAAGAGGTCCTCGGTTCAAATCCCACCTGCGGCAACTGCGTTGGGTCCTTGGGCAGGACACTTCATTTCCATTGCCCGCGTGGGGGGCACGATGACGCCGTGTACTAAGGCGTACTGCACGTCAATGGTACGCATGTCTTCAACCAATCTAACCCTGCCGGTGTTGCAGTGCGGAGTTGCGATGTTGGGGAGCTGCCAGGTGCTCGTCGTTGCTCGGTGGTTCTCTCCGGGTACTCCGGCTTCCTCCACCCGTAAAACTCATGGTCATGATTAGCCATTGTGCATAAATATGCGACCTTAAACATCAATAAATAAATAAATAATAGTGACTGAAGGCATGTTGGAGGAACTGAATGATATTTATTATTTTGCTTTAAAAATAGGCCTACTCTCCAACTTTTGCATCTCTTAGAAATTATTTATTTTATTTATTTATTAGGGTTTAATGACACTTTAACAGCCAAGGTCATATCGTGTCAGTGACAGTTTTACGGGTGGAGGAAGCCGGAGAATGTGGAGAGAATAACTGAGCAACAACGAACATCTGCCAGCTTCCCAACATCGTAACTCCGCACTGCAGCACAGGCAGGGTTAGATTGGTTGAAGACATGCGCACCTTCTATGTGCAGTGCTCCTTAGTACACGGCATCATCGTGCCCCCATGTGCACAATTGGGGTTAAGTGCCTTGCCCAAGTACACAATGCAGGAGTCCGAATCAATCGGTCAAGACGGCTGCCCATCCAAGGACAAACTGGGCTCGACGTTGCTTAACTTTGGTGATCTGACGAGAACCGGTTACCGCAACGTCACCGCGCCCTCTCCTGGAAATAATGAAGTAAAGTATACTGTTCAAATTTCCGAGCATGCATTCTGTTATTGGACACATGTCCCAGAAACAGATTTTAACCCTTCACAAATAGCACAAGATATCAAAATTGGTTATTTTCATTTTTCCCCAAATTGAGCTCATTCAAACAATTTTTCAGTCACAGTATTAATACCTTGAAGTGAATAAAACCAAAATAGCATACAAGTTTTTGCATTAAAAATTTGAGGAGGGCAACTGTTTTGCACTCCTTGATTTTCTAGATTGCCAGGCCTGCGTTTGCGTATACAAAGTTATATTAGCAACAGGGAAAAATTGTTCTCCGCACTGAATTTTGTTTGGCAAGTGACGTTTTCTTCTCATGTTTGGTAAAGGGTTAAGCGAGGTGAGCCTGTTTCAGTGTGTGTGTGTGTGGGGGGGGGGGGGGGGGGGGCGTGGAATAAGCCATATTATTGGGGCAAAAATGACCTTTTAAATACAAATTTTGGGCAAGTATCATCTACACTTTGTGTTAGTTAAAGGGTTTAATACATAATAAAGTTAAAATTGAAAATCCTTGAATTTGGCTGTTGCAGGATCTTGAAAAATGCTGAAATGTACCATGAAGCTGCCTTGAATAGCTTTGAATTTAATCGGTCCTTGCCTGAAGGAACCCTGTGCACACAAGGAGTTAATGCCTAGTTGCATTAATTTGTGGAAAAATTTTAAGTTTTATAGTTTGATATTTTGATATCAGCGGATTAAAAGGATTAAAAGGATTAAGATAAAGGTCTTTCCATATGCTATTTTTGTTTGAATTTCTCATAAAATTAGTTAAGATTCCCATAAACAGGCCTGACATTTTCAGGAGAGTGATTTATTCGCTTGCCTACAGCTCACCTTAAAAAAATTAAGGAGGGCGAAAACTAGCTCTCCTGGCCTTAGAAAATAATAATGACCATAACCGCCTATTCCTAAAACCCACATCTTTTCAGATCTGTGCTATGTTAGTGGTCTCTGTAAGATGGCCACACTGCCCCTCCCACACCCCCGGGCCTTGCCAAGGCCCGGTGTGGGGGGGGGGGGAGGGGGGCAGTGTGGCCATCTCTCGGAGGCTACCTTGATAGCAGCACCAAATAAAATGTACAAAGCCAACTGGGCAGAAATACATTAGTAGTAAAACTTCATATTGCCACTTTTAGCTTTTGTAAGCTTGAGGAAAGCTAATCGCTCCCCTAGGCCATCTGAGGGGAAGCGACTTTTAACCCTCCTGCATTTTTAAGAATGCCAGGCCTGCATAAAGCTACCCAGAAACTTGGAATTTCATTCTAAAATTGCCGAAATCTTCAACAAGCTTTGCATTTTGAATAATGCCAGGGCCTACGATTAGGCCCCTAGAAAGGGCTTTCAGGGCCTACGTTTGTGTCATAGGTGCCTATTTTCATTAATCTTAGTAGTGAAATGTTATTTTCTCAGGACCAAGGGTGAGGCCCCCAATAAAACATTTTCAAGACTTCTCTCGGGCAGGCCTGGCCATTTGAGGGGAGCTATTGCTCCGGCTCTCCTTGGCTCTCCTAAAGGCAAATTGAGGAGAGCCATAATTGCTCTCCTTAAACTGTAATGGCTCTCCTCAATATTCATATTTATAACCTTGTATAACTGATATTAGTGTAGAATAGCTCCCCTGAAGCAGATTTAGGAGGGCCATAGTGGCTCCCCTGGATTTTTTAAAAGTCCAGGCCTGCTCGGGTCTATCAGCCCAGGCCCCAACAAAACACAAGGCCTGCTTTAAATTAATATCATTATCAATCTATTAACCCTTTACCTAACATGAAAAGCAGACGACACTTGCAAAAAAAATTCTTGAACAATTAATTTTTTTCATTTTTTGTCTCAAAAACATAGGTTATGACCCCTCGTTGGAACGAGCTCGACGAGCTCGTTCCAACGAGGGGTCATAACCTATGTTTTTGAGACAAAAAATGAAAATATTTTGAAAATTAATTGGCGATTTTTGAGAATAGCGCTGGCTAGTTTTGGCCGTTACGTTGGGTAAAGGGTTAACTTGGATATATTTTTGCAGATAAATATCAGGCTTATACTCCTATTCTTGAAACAAGTATTGCTGCACTCATTTTACTGTGCCGGAAATTCCACCATCAGCATGCATGGAGTGAAGCAATATAATTATCTTTAATTATATTGAATAGAAAGTTATTGCCCACATGTATCATCTTTTCACTTAACTGAGCTCTGCCTCAGTTGTCAAAGTACATTATAGTTGTCAGTGAGCAAGTCACTTGGTCACTTACAGTATGGGGAATAAGAAATTAAAGCACAAGCTAAGTTTTGCACTGAGTACTCCTGTTTGCAATCTTCAGATCTTAACCTCTGACAGACCTGTCTATTTGAAGCGAACGGCTGTTTGGGTCACATGGAAGTTACCCAAAATGAAAAATACTCAAACAAAAAATGGGTCGTGCCAAATTATTGACAGGTCACATAAAAATAGGATCTGGTGACCAGTGCCTGGGGTGGAATTAAGTCCTCTGAAATGGGCAACATGAATATAAATGATTAAGTTAACTTTATATCCATGTTGCAGTCATGCTCAGCCATTGTTCAGAAATATGTGACTTTAAACACCAATAAATAAATAAATTCAGTGCAGTTTTGTCCCAGTTTTGCCCCAGTGGGAATCCTGGGAAGTGAAGCAGTGCTTGTTTACTGTGCTAAACAAGATCTGTTTCATTGTTGAAATAGGACCCGGTAACCAGTGCCTGAAGTAGAAGTCCTCTAAACTGGCAACATGGTAATAAATGATTGACTAAACTTTACTTATATCCATGTTGCATTCACGCTTATCCATTGTGCAGAAATATGTGAGCCAGTAAATAAATACAATGCATTTTCTGTCGGTAACCTGACAATATGCTGTGATGTAGCACACAGTTGGAAAGAGCTTGGAGAGTCCAGAATATCATGATTCTATGGGCATTAACCCTTTGTCCAATGCACACAATATCAAAATTTATTATTTAAAAAAATATTTTTTCAAAAAATTTCAACAAAACCATTGTATGTTACCCCTCATTGCAACAAGCACAACAAGCTTGTTCCACTGAGGGTCACATGATATTGTATGTTGCCCCTCATTGCAACAAGCACAACAAGCTTGTTCCACTGAGGGTCACATGATATGGTTTGGCTGAAATCTTTTGAAAAATAGTTTTTAGCTCATCTTGACAAAGTCAAGCTGAGCTAATCTCATCGCTCTCTGTGCATCGTCCGTCGTCACCATGTTTTGGTCTTCTCCTCCAAAGCCACTGTGCCAATTCAAGTGAAAGTTTGTGTGAGTGATGGTCCCAAAGGGGCATTTCATTTTTGATCATCTCAGCATGCCCAGCCCCAAAGGGAGGGAGTGGGGGAAAATGCTCCAAAATATTTTAAAAATCTTCTCAAGAACCAGTGTGTACAATGACTTGATATTTGCTATGGAGCTTCCATATGAGGTGTAGAATCAAGTTTGTTCAAACGAAGTTCGTGAAGTAATATTTGGCTTTGTAATAGGAGGGGTAAGATTTTTGGCCCCACCCAAAATTTCTATTTTCTGAACCGATGGTCCGGTATGAACCAAATTTGGTTTGTGGTAGTATTGGGTCATAAGTACTTGACCCATGCAAAAAAAAATATTCCCGCATCCCCATGGGAACCCTGGGAGCTGAAAATAGAAATATTTTCAAATGCCCATATTTTCCAAACCCCACGGAACAGAGAGCTTTTATTTGGTATGAAGTATCCTTATGACCAGTAGAATTGAATGGTAAAAAAAAATTGCCATCGGTTATGTTAGGGGTGTTCTAAAATGGGCATCGATAAAATGGTGAGTCAGCATATTTGCAAAAATTTAAAAAAATCTTTTCTCCAGAACCAATCATCAGAATCTTTTGATTTTTGGTATACAGCATTCATAGGGGGGGCGGGGGGGGTCAGATAAAAGTTTGTTGAAATAAAGCTCATTGGTTCATATTTGGGCTCTCCACAGGAGCCCGAAGTTTTAACATAGGGTAATATGGGGAATATTCTTTAAAAATCTTCTTCTTCAGAACCACCAGTCAGAATCTTTTAATATTTGGTATACATCATTGTTATGAGGGTCAGATTCTAGATTGTTCAAACCAAGTTCCTAGGTTAATATTTGGGCTTCCTACGGAAGCCCAAATTTTATCTTTGTTCAATATGGAGGGCAATTTAAAAAAATCTTCTTCAGATCCATCTGTCAGAATGCTTTGATATTTGGTATGCAACATCTCTATTGGGGTCAGATTCAAGTTTGTTCAAATCAGATCCCTAGGTATATATTTGGGCTCACTATGGTAGCCCAAATGTTTCCTTAGTGCAATATGAGGAAATTTCTTTAAAAATCTTCTTCTTCATATCCACCAGTCAGAATGCTTTTATATTTGGTATACAACATCTCTAGGGGGGTCAGATTCCAGGTTGTTCAATTCGAGTGCCTTGGTTAATATTTGGGCTCCATATGGGAACATGAAATTTAACTTAGTACAATATGAGGGAATTTCTTCAAAAATCTTCTTCTTCAGATTCACTTGTCAGAATGCTTTCACATTTGGTATACAACATCTCTAGGGGGGGTCAGATTCAAGTTTGTTCAAATTGGATCCATAGGTTAATATTTGGGCTCGCTATGGTAGCCCAAATTTGAACTTAGTGCAATTCGAAGAAATTTCTTTACAATTTCTCTTCTTCAGATCCAACAGTCAGAATGCTTTCATATTCGGTACACAACATCTCTAGGGAAGTCAGATTTAACTGTGTTCAAATCAAGAGCCTGAGTTAATATTTGGGCTCTCTATGGGAGTCAGAATTGGCCATTTTGCTGAAGAATTGAAAATTTTGTATTCAGTACCCTCTAGAGGTACTAAGATTAATCCACATAGGTTGTATCAAGGGGCTTCATAGGGGAGCTCTACATTTTACTTATGATCAACTGAAGAAAAGGCATGATGCCCAGATTATTTTTGTCACTCCTGAGGGACTCAAGGATTGACAGTGTAGCCTATGGAGATGGCTTGCTTAATGTAGACTCATTCTTGGACTCTGTTTAAATTGTGTTCTGTACAAGATGAGCGCTTCAGGCCCCGTGGGGCCTCTTGTTTTTTAAACTGCTCCATTTGTACAGTGGAGCCCACTTAATTGGATATCTATTATCTGAATAACCCTGTTAATTGAATATAATTTCCCAACACAAAACCATTTACCACACCTTCACTACAAATTTAACCTGCTAACTGAATAAAAGTTATAGAGTAAACTCCTGTTAATTGAATAAAAAAATCTTGTGACCTGTCAAGAAATTACCCTGACACTCCCCAGTTTTTCTTTGTTAATAGACCTATTGGGCTTCAGTACATCCAATACAGGCATTTAATCTATTATATCTTGTTTGACAGAGCTTATGAAGTTCTGTCAAACAAGATATAATAGAATAAATGCTAAGTTTATCTCCAGAATACAGGAAAGTAACACAATCCCTGTTAATTGAATACTCCTGTTAATTGAATAATTTTCTTTGGCAAAGTAGCTATTCAATTGACACGTTCCACTCTGTATTATATTATGTTGGCAGATGCGGATGATTTACTAGGTAAAGTGTTAAACAAATGAGTACAATTTTAATTCAGTCAACGATATTTGTCGGAAGATCTGGTAATGTAGGTGAACAAAAAAATCGGTTGCCCTCTTTCTTTATAGGCAAACAGGAGACGAACAAAAACGATCATTTGCACGATTGGTACAGGCCAATTTGGTCGGCAGAAAATTGGTGTGGTCGCGATTATATTTTCTGATAATTGTTTTTCATGCTCATTAATTTGGTATTAATTTGGTAACAAATGAAGTGAATGTAGGAGTTCCTCAGTAAAATCTTTAAATTTCTCCCTTAGAAGGTTTTATTTAACTGAAGATAAATTGAAAAAAATGGAATATTTCATCATGTGTCATGACAGTTGGTATGTTAATGTTAAACATGATTCTCTAGAAGAAGTTATGTTATTGATCTGGGTTTCATTTGTTTAATTTCAGCTTGTCATATTAACAGAAGACAACCACCAAAGCACCGACCTTGCTCCACTTCTGTTTCAATTGGATTTATATACTGTGATTTCAATGGAGAGACTGAAGATAAAAGCATCCTAGATAATCTATGGTCAAATTGGTCCAGATTCAACATTATATTTTTGTTTCTGCAAGTAAGCATTAAGTTTTAATATAGAAAATTATTGATTATTTTCCTATGTGGGAGACATTTTTGTTGTTGTTGAAATTTGTTTCTCTGAGGTAGCTGCCAGTATCATAAAATCTTGTAACCGTTAATTGAGCTCACCCATCCTCTCTGATTTACCCGTTGACTTACACATTTTCTTAACTGGTAGAGTGCTGGAAGCCCATATTTGGGCTTTACTCTGAAGTGCAGGTGCTGCCAAAAAAGGCTTCATATTCTCTGGATATACTTCGAATTATCTTTGAAGTGACATTATTTAGTCTGTATGGATTTACCTTGTCACAATTTATGGGAAAATGCCTGCAGGCACTCTCCCATAAAATGTAACAAGGCAAAGATATGTGATCGAGTTTTGCCAAGTAAAAATAATTCAGCACCCTACCAGTTAAACAGCATGCATGGAAAAAAGAACTTGCAAGTAACCCGTTGGCAGTTTACACTATTTAACCCTTACCCAACGCAGACAATATCAAAATTTATTATTTTGAATATCATTTTTTTCAAATTTTTCAAAAAATTTCAACAAAACCATATCATGTGCCCCCCTCATTGGAACGAGCCCAACGAGCTCGTTCCAATGAGGGTCACATGATATGTATGGTTTTGTTGAAATATTTTGAAAAATTTAATTTTTTCAACTGCTCAATTTACATATTACGCGGACGGATGCGGGCGATTCATTAGGTAAAGGATTAAGAGGTTGTAATCTACAGTACGGCTCTCATGGACTTGTCACTTTACACGGGTGGGAAATATTTCCACAGACGCAATAATATTAGATTTCAAGCAGAATAATCATCAAAAATCTAATTAATGAAGCATCGAGTACCACCTTGTGCTTCGTTAATTAAAATTTTGCTGGCGTTGATTTTTATTACTATGCTAGCCATGCTTTTTGTTTTAACAGAATATCTGCCGAACAAAGTTGAAGTTGGATGGAAATTTAGGGTTACAATGAACTAAATGAGCAACTTTTACTTAATAAAATTTTTAGAGTCAGTATATTTTTTTAGGGTCAGTCAGGTTATCCTAAACACAGGGCTTTTTGGGCCTGACATTGTACAACATTAAACCCTCGGCAGTTGTTTTGCCGACCATGTGCATTGTTACCATGGCATTTTCCTGAGCATTGCCAATTGCCATGGGTGAATTGCCGGGACTCAGTAATGCATAAATGTACCAATAGCGAGAAGACCAATAGAGTGATGAATTATCTCATCCTTCAATGAAGAAAACTGGGGAATTAACTTTTTTTCTCAAGAATTCACATTAACCCAGTGAAACTAGTTTAATCCAACACACTCTGAAATGATTAAATGGAAAAGATGAACAAAAACAGACATATCACAGGCGAAGAATAGATTGAGTTTACTTTTACCTGCGGCCCTAGTGGCAGAGCAGGTCTAGTAACCGCTTGACTCCGTCCGTCAGTCTGTCAGTCCGTCACGTCCGACAGTCCATCAGTCCGTCCGAAACACTTATTCCGTCAAGCTTTTCTTGGCTTCTATGAAATGGAATGATTTTATATTTGGTCTGCTGCTTCATAATGATGAGTTGTATCGTGTAAGCAATTTTCAGATCTGCCGTGCAGCCACTTCCTGTTTGCCGATACTTTGAAATTTTACTGTACCCACTGAACATTGAAATTTTCCGTCAAACTTTTCTCGCCTTCTCTGCAAGGAATTGATTTTATATTTCATCTGGAGCCTGATAATGATCAGTTGTATCGTGTATGCAATTTTCAGATCAGCCGTGCAGCCACTTCCTGTTTGCCGATTCAATTGCATGCAGCGACGCAGGTCCAGATCCGGTATTGGTCTTGTTTAAACTAGGCCACACGCCTTGGTAATTTTGTTACTTATGTGAATTTGAATCCTTGTATATTGTAAATTCAGCGTTCCACTGTCTATATTATTTTATAATTTGTATTCCCATGGAATAGACTAGTACTCAAATGATAAGTCGATTAGTCGATGTCGACTCTGGGCAAACCAGTAGTCGACTCTCAATCGTGCAGTCGACTAGTCGGAGGAGTTCAAGCTTTTAGGTAAATAGTATCCCTTCTGTGCCACTGTCAGACAGTTTGAACAGCAATATTGGGCAATCAATGTATACATCTATTGCCATCTAATAGTAGTGACAGTAGTTTGTTTTAACTGGTACTAGTAGAGTGCTGAATTATTTTGGGCTATCAGGATATGTTATTAATTTGCCTTGTTGCAATTTATGGGAGAGTGCCTATAGGCACTCTCCCATAAATTGCAACAAGGCAAATTAAATAAGACTATGTAATTTCATTCTTAGCATAATTAGAAACACATTAACAGAATAATATTCTAGTAAGTTGCTGTATATGAATGCCCAAGTGAAGCCAAATTTGGACCTTCAGTACTCTACCGGAACACCAACACTGTTATAAGGAGACAAGTTATCACCAATGACTACCGGTAGTCGAAGTCGACTTGACTTTTGGGTATTGACTAGTCGACTTTGGAATTCACTAATCGTTTGAGCACTAGAATAGACGCCGCAACATGTTAGTGTGTCATATTCATATCTTTACGAGGATTATTGTTATTTAACCCTTTACCTTCCCTGTGGGTACCCCGGGAAGTGATGCTGTGCCTGTTCACTGCAGTAAACAGGCCCTGCTTTACTGGTAAAATAGGACCCAGTCACCAATGCTTGGGAGGTGTAAACCCTCTCTAAAATGGGCAACATGGTTTATTAACGCTCACCCCTGGTCTTGATTTGATACTCATGTTGTGGTCATGATTAGCCATTGTGCAAAAATATGTGACCTTAAACACCAGTAAATAAATATTAACCCTTTATCTAGCATGAATAGCAGATGACACTTGCAAACAAAATTCTTTAATTACTAATTTTTGTCATTTTTTGTCTCAAAAACATAGGTTATGACCCCTCATTGGAACGGCTCAAATATTTTGACTAGAGTCCAAGAATTAATACATGCGGGGAGCACGTCGCTCAGTAGGTAGAGGTGCAGGCTGCAAGCCGAGAGGTCCTCGGTTCGAATCCCACCTGCGGCAACCACGTTGTGTCCTTGGGCAAGACACTTCATCTCCATTGCCCGCGTGGGGGCATGGTGGCGTTGTGTACTAAGGCATACTGCACAACGATGGTGCACTTGTCTTCAACCAATGCTAACCCTGCTTGTGTGGAGTTAGTATGTTGGGGAGCTGACAGTTGCTCGCCGTTGCTCAGTGGTTCTCTCCGGGTACTCCGGCTTCCTCCACCCGTAAAACTGTCACGGTCATGATTAGCCATTGTGCATAAATATGTGACCTTAAACACCAATAAATAAATAAATCAATCAATACATGCAAAGATTCGCACAACAAAACCAGCGAGAATCCCTGTAGATTCTCACTGCACCTCTGCTTGGATTCAAGTGAAAAGAATTGAATCAATTAACCCGTTATCTAACATGGCAGCAGCAAATTTACCAATACAAGGCCAACTTGACCTGAAATATCCTGACACTTTGTCAATAAAATCGTACAAATATGGCTGTCGTTGGAACCGGCTCAATGATCTGGTTCCAGTGACATCCATATTTGTAAGGTTTTATTGGTAAATATTGTTTATTTTTTTTTTTTAAATTATCGAATCCAGTTTGTTTTAAAAATTAAAAAGCTGTCTTGGATAAAGGATTAACATGTGTTATCAGTATACAACATGGGTTCAACCATGGTGGCCCCCCCCCCCCCTAGGATTCTAATAGCTGGCATGGATTCTCGCAACCATTTTCTCGAGAATCCAAATCATTTCTCCCCAATTTAGATGAAATATAATCCCTGCTGTTATACCCAAAGCCTGTGTTGTAGAGTAGGCCAAAGCTAACATTGTGACAATTTGTGTATCACTCGAGTGATTTCGCGGTCTCAGCTCGGATTTGAAGCTATTGTTGGACCAATTTAAAAATTGAATAGCAGTTTTCTAACTTGGATAAATTTGGATTAGAATTTCCTATTATTGACATTATTAGCTTAACTTGACAAAGTCAAGATAAGCTATTGCCATCACGCGTGCGGAAGTCTGTTAGTCTGTGAATCTGTGAGTCTGTTCACATTTTCCTTTAGCACGGCCTACACCTCGCAGTTCTTGTCTGATCATCACAAAATTTCATATGCAGGTTTGGGGCAATGTCTAGATGAGAACATCCCCTTTTGGTCGCGATCGATCAACCAGTGTGGCTGCCCGTGCCCAAAACCCCAAAACCATTAGCACTTTCTACATGTCGTATTTATGAAGGGATTTCATTGTAAATTGGTAGGATGCCTCTGTATAATGCCTAGATGAGAACATCCCCTTCTGGGCATGATCTGTCAACTGTGATGGCTGCCCAAACCCGAAACGTGAAAACCTTGAGTACAGTCTACAGGTCATATTTATGAAGGGATTTCATTGTAACTTTGTAGGATCACTCCAGATGATGCCCAGATGAGATTGTCCCCTTTGATTGCGATCATTCAGCCATGATGGCTGCCCAAGCCCGAAGCTCGAAAACCTTTAGCACAGTCTACAGGTCATATTTATGAAGGGATTTCATTGTAACTTGGTAGGTTGACTTCATATAATGTCTAGATGAGAACGTCCCCTTTTGGATACAATTGGGCAACTGTGATGGCTACAGGGGCCCAAAGCCCAAAAACCCTTAGAACAGTCTACAGGTCATAATTATGAAGGGATTTCATTGTAGCTTGGTAGGATGACTCCAAATAATGTCTAGATGAGAACATCCCCTTTTGGTCACGATGATTCAGCCTTTATGGCTGCCCGAGCCCAAAGACCATTAGCATAGTCTACAGGTCGTATTTAGGAAAGGATTTCATTGTAACTTGTTAGGTTGACTCCATATAATGCCTAGATGATGACATCCCCTTTTGGTCATGATTGGTCAACTGTAATGGTTACAGGTGCCCGAAAACCGAAAATCTTGAGCACAGTCTACAGCTCATATTTATGAAGGGATTTCATTGTAACTCCGTAGGATCACTCCAGATGATGCCCGGATGAGAATGTCCCCTTTTGGTTGCAATCATTCAACCATGATGGCTGCCCGAGCCCGAAGCCCGAATACCTACCTAGGTTGACTCCATATAATGCCTAGATGATGACATCCCCTTTTGGTCGTGATTGGTCAACGGTAATGGCTACAGGTGCCCGAAGGCCAAAAACCTTGAGCACAGTCTACAGGTCATATTTATGAAGGGATTTCATTGTAACTTCATAGGATCACTCCAGATTATGCCCAGATGGGATTGTCCCCTTTGGTTGCGATCATTCAACCATAATGGCTGCCCGAGCCCAAAAACCTTTAGCACAGTCTACAGGTCATATTTATGAAGGGATTTCATTGTAACTTGGGAGGTTTGACTTCATATAATGTCTAGATGAGACACGATTGGGCAACTGTGACAGCTACAGGGGCCTGAAGTCCGAAAACCTTTAGAACAGTCTACAGGTCATAATTATGAAGGGATTTCATTGTAGCTTGGTAGGATGACTCCAAATAATGTCTAGATGAGAACGTCCCCTTTTGGTCGTGATCATTGAGCCTTGATGCCCGAACCCAAAAACCTTTAGCATAGTCTATAGGTCGTATTTATGGAAGGATTTCATTGTAACTTTTTAGGTTGACTCCATATAATGCCTAGATGATGACATCCCCTTTTGGTCGTGATTGGTCAACTGTGATGGCTACAGGTGCCCAAAGCCTGAAAACCTTGAGCACAGTCTACAGGTCATGTTTATGAAGGGATTTCATTGTAACTTCGTAGGATTACTCCAGATGATGCCCAGATGAGATTGTCCCCCTTTTGGTTGTGATCATTCAACCATGATGGCTGCCCGAGTCCAAAGTCCAAAAACCTTTATCACAGTCTACAGGTCATATTTATGAAGGGATTTCATTGTAACTTGGTAGGTTGACTTCATATAATGTCTAGATGAGAACGTGCCCTTTGGACACAATTGGGAAACTGACGGCTACAGGGGCCCAAAGCCCAAAAACCTTCAGCAGCACAGTCTACAGGCCATATTTATGAAAGGATTTCAATGTAACTCGATAGGATGACTCGTTTTGGAATAATTTCACTGTAACTTGGTACCTTTCGTTGATATACGTTAACTGTGAGGGCCACATACATTAACTGTGAGGTCATATTAACCCACCCCTCAGCTCTTTAGTACAATGTACACCTCATATTAGTTTTTATCAAAAACAGCATACAGGGAAATTCTTGTCTTATTTCATAATTCGTTCATAAACATTGAACATTATCCTTTTCATCAAACACAACACACAAGTTAAGCTACAGTGTCATTGACACTTTCATTTCTCATTTGAAATTGATTAGCTATAGTTGAAAATTGATTCGTAAACTGCTATGCGAATCCAGTTAAACTGAGCCCTGTGCTGGACTCAGCCACGCTTGTGGAATTTAGAAGTAGGTGCACTCAATGACCGTGGACATTTTTACGGTAACCATCAGATAGCTCAGGATATCAATCACTGATGACAAGTTATGTTGACAATGTCTGTGGCAATGTGGTGGAGACTGTAATGGAAGTTTCTCCTGTTGAAGTGAGCTAGTCGAGGTCAAAGGTTATCCTTACCACCTGGAGTTTCTCGTGCAACAAGTGGCTAACAACAGTGCGAACACTTGTTACCTGCATGTTTTAGACTCCCCAGCATCATTGTATTTGTTTCTGCTACTTTAGCCAATCAAAATATGAGTTCAGTGCTGATAAGGAGACAATATGTATTGTCTAGGTGGAAACTCCGCTCAATGGGTACAATATATGAGGTTTGTCCCATTGGAAACAGGAATATGAAATGAGGTATTGTCTTGGTGGTAACTCCATTCCATGAGCACAGTACATTAGGAACCGATATTGTCTGGGTGGTAGCTCCACTCCATTGTGTTTCATGTTTTAGAAAGAAATAACTGTCTAATTTCTTTCATTGCTAGAATGTTCTACGTCCCCTACTGGACATAGAACATTCTAGAATTCAGGCGGCGACATGTTTTAGCCTCGTAAAGTCAGCCCTGATAATTCACCCTCAGCAATCAGCAGTGCTGAGGAAAATGCTGAGGAAACAAAAAATATCCACAGCAAAAATACTGCCGAGGATGGCTTCTTCAGAAAGCCTTGTGGTGGCAGAAATTGTACAGTTTCCAGGTTACTCAAGGAATCAAACCATGTGGGTTGCACTACACTGTATTGCTAATCTTACAATTTACAGTACAAAAGTTGTGCACAGCATAGCCACTAGAAACTATATGTTCTGCTTCTTCTATGTTGATAACACCAGAATCTGACATCAGATTCTGGAAAGCTCTTACAGAGCTTTCCAGAAACTGATGTCAGAATCTGGTGTTATCAACATAGAAGCAGATACTTAGTTTGTGGTTATGCTGCATCTTATTTTCACTCATAATATACATATTGAGCAAGTGGCCTGCTTACTTTCAAGATTTTTGGTTCATTATTGAGTGAAAGATTCTGCACATTGACTGTGATTATATACACATGTATCTCGAACTACATTCACATGTTAAAGTTACTTGAAAGTTTTCACTTCACTGCACACTATATACATGTACATGACAATTGAGACTATGCCCTGCCCCCTAATGATTTTTACGCAATTGAACAGGCTTCACAGCAATTGCCGTAGAAGCACCAGTTTTCCACAGCAATTTTTTTTTGCCGAAGAAACAAGGATGAATTACCAGGACTGGTAAAGTTGATAGCTGTATACCATTAATTGATAAGCTTGTAGCTGTATACCATTAATTGGTAGGTTGATAGCTATATACCATTAATTGATAGGTTGATAGCTGTATACCATTAATTAATAATGTGATAGCTGTATACCATTAATTAATAAGTTGATAGCTGTATACCATTGATAGGTTGATAGCTATATACCATTAATTGATAAGTTGATAGCTGTATACCATTAATTAATAATTTGATAGCTGTATACCATTAATTAATAAGTTGATAGCTGTATACCATTGATAGGTTGATAGCTGTATACCATTAATTAATAATTTGATAGCTGTATACCATTAATTAATAAGTTGATAGCTGTATACCATTAATTAATAAGTTGACAGCTGTATACCATTAATTGATAAGTTGATAGCTGTATACCATTAATTAATAATTTGATAGCTGTATACCATTAATTAATAAGTTGATAGCTGTATACCATTAATTGATAAGTTGACAGCTGTATACCATTAATTGATAAGTTGATAGCTGTATACCATTAATTAATAATTTGATAGCTGTATACCATTAATTAATAAGTTGATAGCTGTATACCATTAATTGATAAGTTGATAGCTGTATACCATTAATTAATAATTTGATAGCTGTATACCATTAATGGATAAGTTCATAGCTGTATACCATTAATGCATAAGTTGATAGCTGTATACCATTAATTGATAAGTTGATAGCTGTATACCATTAATGCATAAGTTGATAGCTGTATACCATTAATTAATAGTTGATAGCTGTATACCATTAATTAATAAGTTGATAGCTGTATACCATTAATTGATAAGTTGATAGCTGTATACCATTAATTGATAAGTTGATAGCTGTATACCATTAATTAATAGGGTGATAGCTGTATACCATTAATTGATAAGTTCATAGTTGTATACCATTAATTGATAAGTTCATAGTTGTAGACCATTAATGGATAAGTTGACAGCTGTATACCATTAATTGATAAATTGATAGCTGTATACCATTAATTGGTAAGTTGATCGATGTATACCATTAATTGATAAGTTGATAGCTGTATACCATTAATTAATAAGTTGATAGCTGTATACCATTAATTTAAGTTGATAGGTATACACCATTAATTGATAAGTTGATAGCTGTATACCATTAATTGACAGGATAATAATGGATAATCTTTACTTTGTTCGTTGAGCCCTGGTATCACATTGAAAAGTACACTTTGTTCATTGAGCTCTGGTGTCACATTGAAGAGTTCAGTAATTTATCTAACTCTAGTTTGAGTTTCTGGATCATTGGTTTGTTTTGATTTGACAAGAATACTTTTTAGTGTTGTGGTAGTGTTATTTAGAACATTACCTCCAGGTCAGACTGACTGTAAATTACCTCATTTTACTATACCTTGTTATTTACGGCCACTTTATGGGTTGAAATTTACAGGTGAACACAGAATAATATTTAAACATTTGTTTCCTATCAAGTATTTGTACCTACTTTTGTTATTTCAGTGATATACCTGTTCTATTTCTTGATAGGGCTGTCACACTTGGTATTCTTAAAGTATACCAAGTGTGACAGCCTGGTATTCTTAAAAAAGTAGGAGGGCAAAAAATCACTCCCCTTGCAAGGCCTAGGGGAGCGATTAGCTCTCCTCAAATTTACAAAAGCTAAAAGTGAAGTTTTATTATTAATTAATTCTGCCTAGTGGGCTTTATACATTTTATTTGGTGCTGCTGCCAAGGTAGTCTCTGTGATATGGCTACACTGCCCTTTCCACATCTCCGGGCCTCAGCAAGGCCCGGAGGTGTGGGTGGGCAGTGTGGCTGTCTTACAAAGAACACTAACATAGCAAAGATCTGAAAAGATGTGGGTTTTAGGAATAGGCTGTTGTGGTAATCATTATTTTCTAAGGCCAGGAGGGATAGTTTTCGCCCTTTTTAAAAAATTTTTAAGGTGCACTGTGGGCTAGCGCATAAATCGCTCTCGTGGAAATGCCAGGCCTGTAGACTAGGGCCCCAGTGAACATTCAAGATTCAATCCAATTTCAAATTTTCACAAATTCGATTTGAAACCATTTAGATAATTATGCCCCGACCTCCTTAGGAGGTTTGGTGGATATATAGTCGAGGTCTCTGTCCGTCCGTCCATCCATATGTCTATTCATCCATCTGTACAAACATTTTGTAAATAACTCTGATTTCAGTTGTCAGATTTTGATGTCCGTTGGTATGATGATACCAGCATAGGGAGAAATGATATCCACAAAACGAAGGTTTTGTCCACACATTCATACCAGAGTTATGGCCCTTGTTATACTTAGAAAACTCTCTGTTCGGACATTTTGCATTATAACTCGTCATTTGTGTATGGGTTTTGATGTCCTTTGGGGTGGCGAGAGACTAGTATGGTGTGAAAGACACATATATTGCAGCTTTCGTCCATACATAAAGAACGCTTTTGTTACACTTTCCATACGAACATTCTGCATTATAACTCCGGCATCGGTTGTTGGATTTTGATGTCCTTTGGTGTGGTGATAGAGCATTCTGGGGAAGGGCTATCCGCATATTGCAAGTTACGACCATGCAAGCTCATCCTTCAGTTTTCTGAGGCAGGAGATTGACCATATCCAGCCTATGTAACCAGATAACACAAATTCTGTCAGAAAATTCCTTAAAATGTCATTTGAAGCAATATTGGAGATCGCATTATGGTACATTGACTTTGCACAATATATCACCCCTTGAGTGGAACAATGTGCCACCTGCAATATTGAATCTAGTCCTGTTGCTCAGATAAGGCTGTGGTAATTATGTCTCCCCTTCGAAGGGAGACATATTGTTTTACCTGAATTATTCTCCTTCTCGTTGTTGTTGTTGTTCTTCTTCTCATACAACCGTGTCTGGGCCAGAACTTTTTTTTATCTTTTGACCTAGGCTTGTGATATTCCATCATGACCCACATAGGACCTTGACCTTGTACCTCCAGGTCAAATTACTGATTTTTTGGCAAGTAAGCTTGTTTGGGCCAGAACTTATTTACCTTTTCACCTCAGCTTATGATATTTGGCATGTGGGTGTATCACCATGAGACAATGTGTCGCGTACCATCATGACCCACATATGACATTGACCTTTGACCTTAAGGTCAAATTATTGATTTTTTGGCAAGTAAGCTTGTCCGGGCAAGAAATTATTTACCTTTTCACCTTGGCTTATGATATTAGGCATGTGGGTGTATCACCATGAGACGATGTGTCGCGTACTATCGTGATCCACATCTGACCTTGACCTTTGACCTCAAGGTCAAATTATTGATTTTTTTTTATCTTTTAACCTAGGCTTATGATATTTGGCATGTGGGTGTATCACCATGAAACGATATACCATCATGACCCACTTCCTCCAACTATAAAACTGTCTGACAGGAGGTGACCCTGGTTGTCGAAAGTGTCATTAAACCTAAATAAATAAATCCGATTGCAAAAATGGCTGCTTTTGTGATCACAGTACGGTAGTGTAGTTAGAGATGATAATTTGTGTTACTATGATTGTGAAGTAAATTTTACAGTTCATACAGCACATGTGGAGAGTGGATCACTGATAGAACACCTGTGGAGTGATAGGCTCTTCTCTTGGGCAGCTCTAGATCCATTGGCCCAACCCATTCCCCTCATTGTCAGTCATGCTCCTCAGTAGGTCCTAAGAGCAGGCCTGAAAATAAGCAGTTTGACATTTGCAGAATGAGGTCCCCAGAGGGTGAATTTGATGATGCTATCCCATACAGGGGGCCAATTTATCCTCTGGACACCTCTTTCTGTTAAGTTTTGAGACCCTGATTCAGAATGAGGTCCGCAGAGGGTGAATTTAGTGATGCTACCATGCTATGCAGGGTAGCATCACTAAATTCACCCTCTGGGGACCTCGTTTTGCAGATGACAGTCTGCTTATTTTCTGGCTTGCCTAAGAGGAATAGACGTATGAGCCAGCATTCTCTGATCATGAGGTAGTATATTTGGGAACTTCTAATAACCCTTTTGGTAACCAAAAATGACAAGCAAATTTCAGAATATGTAAACTGCTAAGGCCATAAAAAAAAGAACCTCTGTTTCTCAGACCCGTGCGCATGGTCATTTTTGGTGCGCATGCAACCTTTTTATGACACCAAAAATTCTTCAAAAAAAGTTTGAGATATTGTGCTCATTTCGGTAAATCGATATCGATGCGTTCGCAAAATTTTAAATTAACACACTTCAAGCTTTTTCTACATCATACTTTAATAAAGTGAGTGGGTTTTAGCAATATTCACGACAGAAAGTGTTTTATTCTGTAAAAGGTAAGTCATAATGACAGCAAGAAGGAAGGCGTCTTTCAGTCTGACAACAAACAGTCACAAAGGGGAATGGTCGATTCGCACCATGTTCGATTCGCACCAACCCTCAGAATGTCTGCAAAGTCAGGTGCTATGTTGAATGGAACACAGTCTCCTGGCATTTATTTTTATTAACATTTGTGTTGTAAATGGCCGTCATTGGGAATTTCTGTACTGTTATTTGAAACCGTTACGAGTTTCCCAGTTAATTTAAATAAATGCAGGATATTTGGATAACTAATAGTAACCATTGCTTGATATAAAAGTAACAGTCATAATTGAAAATAAATCGCATATAGGCAGGTATGTGCGGTCGAATTGGTTAATAAAAACACGCAAACATTCGTTTTGTATTTCAGATTTCTGAAAAATATGATTTGTGGATGAACTGCTCATTCAAATGGATTGTGATAATTTTGAATATAATGGGGAAAAATTGCGATTCACAGTTTTATAAGGCAGGTTGTGAAAGGATTTTTTTTTTTTGGTAAAATAAATCGTGAAAGTTGGCACTTCGACATTTGCTTTGTCCCAGAGACGTTTCAACCCGAGACGTTTCACCCCGAGGCATTTCGTCCTGTGTTAAAATTTTCACGTTTCACTGAAAAAACAAACATTCAAACCCCACTTCATTTATGACCCAACACCCCTACGGTGAATAACCAATATATTTGCGAAATTTTTCGTGGTTCAGCAGGCGTTTGGGTGGGGGTCAAATTACCACAAACAACCTCTCGGGAAGAAAAGAAAAAAAACGCCCGCCCACATGCTTTTTTGGAAAAAAATGGCCTGAGAAACAGACAATCAACTTTGTATGGCCTAATCTATATTCCTGATGAAAACTGCTTCATTCTTTTCAGTTTTTAGTTCACCTGACTGAAAGTCAGGGTGAGCTTTAGTGATCACTCTTCGTCCGTCGTCTGTGAACATGGTGTTTGCGAGTTCTCCAAAACTGCTAAACCGATTTACAGTACATGGAGGGTGGATTACTACCAAAACACCCGTCACCCGCCGGGGTGACTGCGAGTGTAGAGGATTAAAACCCGCGGTGGACTCACTCGTCCATGTGTACAATCACTGCGATCTTGAGTGACGGGGATTAGTGATAAAACTGACAAATGAACAATTAAATTCAAAGCTCGAGTGGTGTCACCGCGACAACGAGTGGCCGAGATTATCTTTAAAAAAAATCTGATGTGAATAAAACGCCAATCCATTGTACATTGTATATTTGTACACTTTAAAATTCAAGTTGAAAATATTTTGTCGGTGTTAGGCCCCCGCCCCCTTATTGTCGGCCGCGAGTTTTTGAGTCGGTTCAGAAATTCAATTCCCGATGCCAGAGACGTTTTGACAGATCACAACAAAATACAAATTCACCAAAGCATTGTTGGTCTTTATTTCTTATTTAAAAATTTCCAATGCGACATAATTTATGAAGAAACAATATGCGCAGTCAGTTTGGTTTCGCCACTCGTCATAAACAAAAACGGTGCAGCTCGAATAAAAGTGTTTGGGTACGATTCAATTTCACGACTCCAGAGCATAAAAAAAAACCCCAAAAAAACACACGTGCTACCGAGGTGTGTACAAGGCCTATAATCTTATTCTATTTTACCGTCATTATCAGGGTTAAATCACGATAAAATAGCACTAGGGAAAACTGTTAGCGTGAAACATGAATGACATAGCTGCATTTGATGAAACTGGAATTTACCTTACCTTTTCAGTGGAAAAACTCTTAAAAGGTGAGAGTGACCCGTCGCAATTTCACTGAAATCTGGAGTTGAAACTGAACACCTGTCACAGCGTTCCCAGATATGGCGTGCTTCAATTCTCGCAACAGATTAGCAGTTTATCAAAGTGTCATTGTTAATGTGCGAAACTAAAAGCCTCAATCAAACCTTTAGTGGGTGTTTTTAGTTTCAAATATTAACGATACGAACATAAAGGACATTTGCCCCAAACTGGGAAGGGTGCAGGTACTTTATCGGGATTTTTGCCAGGGCATCTTCTATCGGTTTCAAAAAAAAAAAAAATCGTCCCATCCGAATCCCTTTAAAATCGCCTTATAACATCACCACGACCTTCCCCGGCACTGACCCCACTTAATTACAAATATAAATGAATAGCGTGGCGATAAAACGATTACAACAGGTTTTGGTGGTGCCTATTGCCATTTTTAGAGGACTTCCACCCAAGTCGTTGATTTCCTTGTTCAATTTTACCAGTAAAACAGATGTGTACCAGAGAAGAAATACAGTCCCACCTTTCGGGGTTCTGGGATACATGTGTAAATAAATAAATGAATTTTACCGGTTTTTTTTAGATGATTCGTTTTGATGCAACTAATCTGGTGTCTAATTTCATACTAATTAATGAATGAATGAAAATTAGAAACCCAACTCGCAATACAATGCATGCCAGGTGCTACTTATTGTGTTGACGACTATACAAACTGAAGAAGTCCAATGTGTGAAGAGGAATTAAGAGGCAAATTGTTTTAGTGGCCATCAGCTTCATGGCTTTATTGGGGCTTCTCATAAATTCACAGCTTTGTGGCTTTATTTATGTCTTCCCAAAATATCACAGCTTTATAAGCAGAAAAAACAAGTGCATTTATTGGCTAACGTGGAGCAATGTTTTGGTAAGACATCTCTTTAAATACGTGCGGTATACCGGTTTTGCTGTACATTTTTCAACATGGCTTTGAGAAAACTTACGAGTAGACCCAGTCATTATTTGGTTAGGTATTTTGAAGACGACACTCTGCAAGTTCGGGCAAGCCGGTATTTTTTGTCAGATGCCCGCGCCATTGAGAAAGGTGGAAAATATAGAGTTCAATGGGGAGGAGTGCAGTCTGTTGGTGAAGCAGAGGTAAGTGCTACAAAATATTTTACAATACAATACGGGGAGGTTAGATTGCTAGATCTCACACCATGAGGGTGGAATTATATGTACAACATGTATGGTTCATTGCCGTAGGCTGAAATGTATGATGGACAAAAATGGTGGCGACCCTAAATAATCAAACGACGGAGAAGGGAGGCGCACATTGGGCAATGTGGAAAATCTCTTGTTATCTTAATAGAAGTTAATTTGATAAATTGCAAAGTAGGCCCTACTGGTGGTGTTGGGACTTGTCCATTATCATTCTACGTGGAAGCCATGCACACAAAAAACAAACATTAACAATTATAAATGTAGTTTATTTCCCCCAACATGTATTTACAGCATGAATCATACAACTACCACATATACCTGTAGAATAAAATTTGTCGTGTGGGTACAGTTATAGGTATACAAAAATATAAAAAATACACATTTCATAACCCGTTGCTTAAAAGCCGAAAGTTTGTTATTATTATACTACGCTTTTTTCCAGCAGCCACAGGGCCGGAGAGAGGGTGGGCGACTGGGATAGTAATCCCCTGGCATCTGGTCTGATCCAGGAATGTAATACCCCCCCCCCCCCCCCCCCCCCCCCCCAAGTACATCTGAATGGTGCTCAGCTTTTGTGACAAAATTTCTGGTGCATGATGTTTCAAGTGATAACTTGACATACATGTAGTGCATTACTCTCACTGGATGCACACTCATCACTCAAGAGCTAGCAAATTTTAAAAATGTTGCTAAAAAATCCCCCCAAAGCCATCAGAAGTCTCCAATTTGCAGTTTTCAAAATTCAATGACGGCCGATCTTTACATTAGTATCTCGCCAGTTTCGAAAGCGGGGGTGGG
>CM062289.1:4757253-4880623 GCA_031216915.1 Pictodentalium vernedei | reverse complement strand
AAGGGGTACTTTTTGGGGACTTTGAAAGAGTGCTGAGTCAGCATTTTTTAACACTGCGGGTAATGGGAAAAACATGTGAGACTACTTTTCTCCCAAACCACTGCTCCAAAAGCTTTCAAATTTCACATTTTACATCTTTGGATGATTGTTTCACACGTTTACTGAAATCAATTCCTTGGGTCCATATTTGGGCTCTCTATGGGAGCCCAAATGTTTAAATTAGCACAGTATGAGGAATATTCTTTAAAAATCTCCTTCTTCAGATCTACCAATAAGAATCTTTTGATATTTGGTATGCAGCATCCTTAGGGGAGTAAGATTCAAGTTTGTTCAAGCCAAGTCCCTGGGTTCATATTTAGGCTGAAAATTTGGGTCCCGTTCCGGACTTAGAAATTTTGGACTAAAATCCGGAATTTTTTTTTTTGTTTTTTTGTTTTTTTGTGCGTTTTGGTCAATTTTAAGAAGAAAAAAAAAATTAGGCTGAAAATATTTTGTTTGGGACTTCGAAAATTTCCGAACACAAATAAAAAAAAATCCTGTTTTTTATGCGTTTGTCTCAATTTTGGACCGAAAAAGTGCAGGAACTGAAAATAGAAGGAAAATCCTGTGTATTGTGTGGGCACAATAGCTTCATCTAGTTGGTATATGCTTTTCTTAAGAGGGGCGTATGTTGCTTATTCAAGTCAAGTCCCTGGTTTGATATTTAGACTACCATGTCAGGTGAGCGCCTCTTGTTTGAATACCCTTATTACTTACAAAAATGATCCACGGTGAATCCCACTTCCCATAAATGAAGTTATGTTTATCTCCCGGGTATCGTCTGGATGCTTTAGGAGCCCGAAAACAGCCCATTTCATCAAATTTCGATGTTTGACAGCCTGTGGAGGGTTACCATATGCATCGCCTAATATCTCTTGTATATGAATGGTCGTGTCACAGACAAGTCTAATAATGATGAATGTTTAAAAAAATCTACAAGACGTGTTTCGAGAAAGTGCCTATAAACCCCAATTTTGGCAGTGTTTTTCCAATTCTGGCGAAATAAGGGTTAAATCGAAAATTCCGCTTTTGGTACATTTTTAGATATCGTGGCCGTCTATGAGTGTGCAAAATTTCGTGAACATCGGTTCGAAAATGGCTTCTGAATCGTACGGACAAAATGAGTGGGGAAAAAAAAACAAACAAAAAATAATAATCCGTAGAATAACAAGAGTCTTTTCCAGAGGGAAAAGCCTAACAAGAGTCTTTTCCAGAGGGAAAAGCCTAATAACCTGATAATTCTATCATAAAGGTGTTGACATTTCACTAGAATCAATTTTGTGCTCCCTTTCATGGCTTCATTTCCTAATTTTTTCTCAGTAGTGAATTTCCAACAAGGGGGAGGAAACCCCCCTTCCAGTCCCTCCCCCAGTTAGAAATTCACTACCCTACACCCCCCCCCCCCCCCCCCCATCGGAACCCGCTAGCCACGTCTCTGACTTTGCAACAGGAGACCCCTACATGTCCTTGATTTATGTGTTCCGGGTTCCCCACAACACCATCTCCTTGTTTATCCCAGAAGTGTGTGACTCCATCATCGACGAAAATGCAGAAATCAACGGCATTCCATGGCAGAGGCGGTGGAGCGGGGGGGGGGGGGGGCACAAGTGGCACGTACCTCTACACTTTTTTCACAGATATGTTTCGCAGTTACACAATGAGTTAAAATGGGCGCATGGCAAACGTGTCTATTTTCAGGCATTCCTGTAACATTATTTGCAAATCCAAACAATATTTAGCCAAACAATCCCATTTTCGGCCGCTTCGGTCCGTTTCTTCTACTTAAGCCATCTTCCAACCCGAAGGCTGGCCTAATGGTTGGAAGATGGTTGAAGTAGCAGAAAAAATGGCCACACAGCGACATATTCATCTAAACGAGAGACTACAGCGAGTCATGGTACATTTATCGATAAACGTTTGTAATCAATGGTAGCATTGTAAATTTGTGCCCCTCCACTTTTATCGAGCTCCCACCTCCACTGTTTCAGGGGCCTGGAGGGATGACCGCCAAATGCAAGGCGTTGACATAGCTAAAGTAGGCCGTGGAAATCGTACATCCAAAGCAGCCGAGGCAAAACGACAGGACTTTATGCTCTATTACAACTCAATAGTAGCTGTCCCATGGCAGTGGCGGATGATTTAAAGTTGAGGACTGAACAGATGAATATTACAGAACAAGAGCGGAATACGTTCCAAAAGATTGTGGTGTTCGAAAATTTAAAAGAAAAAACAAAAGAAAAAATAAGACAATAATACAAAAAAGAAACAAGGGAAATTTCTTACCAGGGGCGGCGGAACCGGGGGGGGGGGGGGGGGGGGGCTGGGTGGTATTCAGCCCCTCCACTTTTTTGCCAGGCCATGTTTTTTTTGTATGCATATATTTTAACACAACCAATGACTGGTGAAACAAGGGGCGGATCCAGAGCCTCCCCCATATTCTCGCCAGCTATGTTTCTCTCGTACTGGTTCAGTTTCGATCGATGTCGGATCATTTTTTGCAGTAAGTGGCAGCAAACACTAAATTGTATACAGTCTGTTAAAAACTCGATTAACTGAAGTAGATTGTAATCTTACAGATATACAAGTACCAAATCCACCCCAGACAAGATGATCCACAGACAGTATAATTGCCGTAAACGTCTGGTAAAGTATACAGGTGAGGTCTATTTACCAGCTTTGGTCGTTACGGCCAAAGCTAATAAATAGACCTCACCTGTATGCTTTACCGACGTTTTTTAACGGCTCTCAAAGTGTGAAATCTTTCATATACATCTCCTGAAAAATCTCAAAATATCCACTCAGATGGGGGTTTTGGGACCCTGGAATTTAAATGTTTCATACCGACGACCATCCATTGCCCTATCCAGCCCCCCACACACACTTTGAAAATCGTCCCGCCGCCCCTGTTTACCCCTATTTTGTGGTTTGAAATAAAGAATATTACATTGAATGGAATTCATATTGTAAATTGACATTTTCTTATTTAGTAATATTATTTTTCATCGCAATGAATGGGAGAGTATATTGGGATTTGGAACAGTATATTGCTATTTCAAATCCCAATATACTCCACCACTGCGCTGAAAAATAATATTTAACATTTTTCTGGTTTTCTTTTTTTATGCCTTTATTTGTGCAAAATAGTATTTTTTCATTCAGCTCTTGATCAATAATTTAAAAAAAGAATATCTCTTTCAGATATAAAAATACTTATTTTTAACTTGTTTGACTAGATTGCAAATTATATCTGTTTGGCATCTGGATTGGCACACCTGTTTTGGTTCAATTGCACTTCCTCATCCAAGTCGTGGTTGCCCTCAGGATGGTCTGTGGGTGTTACCAACAGGTTGCTGAAAGACATCTCTCGTAGCTCTGGTAGGAAAGAAACGTTGCCACCAGAGGACATGAGTGTGAAAGTGGACATCCTGACGTGGAATTCACCATGGTTGGGGCCTGCTGTGTCCCAAGAGATGCTACCACCTTCTTCTGGGCCTCAACTGAGTTGATTGTTGCACCGGAGTCGCCGTGGCGACGGCGGCGATTGCTGCTACTGCTGGACTTGCTGATGGGGGTATTGCGACTGCTGCATCGGCTGGGGCCGGTACAGGTGCTGATGCTGCCGCTGTTGCTGGGGTGGGGGATATGCTGTCGCTCTTGTTCTTGTCGAATCCTGTTGGATTCGTCCACGAACCAAATGAGGTTGTCAAAGGACTGCAGAGGTACAGCTACCATAGGCTGCCATGGATGGCTGGTAACATGGAGGACTGCCACTGTCCCAAAAGAGTTCCTCACGTTATGGTTGCATCATCTTCTTCGATCAAGCCCTCAATCCGAGCCTGTAGGCTTTTTGACATTTCAACCCTCTTCCCCAACCTTTCGAGTGTGTGTTTTTCACTGTCCTTGACTGCTTCCTTCTTTTTGGGGTAGTGGACGTGGTGACTGGTTTGGATGTTGATGATGATGGGGTGATATCGTCAGTCTGGCCTCCTCCTCCACCTCCACCTCCTCCTCGGAGACTACTATCTTGGACATAAAACTCATGGTCTGACTGGAGGTGACCCGAACTATGTGCTGTCCCAGGAAGCTAAACGAGTTGAGGATCCATTGATCCCTTTCTGTGATTTCCATGGCGCCAACTGCTGACTTCTTGAGGGTCAAGCGACCAAACCTGGTGCGCATGCTTTCGTAGCAGGTCTGGAGAACCTTGGCATCCATGAACATCTCCTTGGCCTTCTCCTCCCAAAGAATCTCCTTCTCCTTCTTTCTGACGTCCTTGTACGTCTTCAAGCCTTTGTTGTAGAATCGCCTTTGCCCCTTGATCAATTCTGCCACGTCTTCCGCTTGTTCATCTGTCTAGTTGATGTTACGCTTCTTGGTCGTCTTTTCACGCCTTCTGGAGGTGGCGGTTGGCTGGCGTCTGAAGGCTGTGTTTGATGATCGGGCGTCTCTTGGTCCGTTACATCACCCACATCACTCTGTTGTTGTCTCGGGGGGTCTTCTTCACGGGTGTTGTTTCCTTCTTGGTCGCTTTTCTTGGTATCCTGTAGGGTGGTGAAGCGCAGCTGTCCCAGAGAAATGCGCTACGATTTCCACGCCATCACGACTGAGCACGACAAAGTATAATAGGAATACTTTGTCGTATAACTTGATCGTGATCAATGCCGACCAATGCCGATGCATCACGCTTCATCGCGATGCCGGTACGAGTTTCTTCCCGATTCGCCACGACCTCTTAGACATGGGCTTACTGACCAGGTTCCATTCATATAAAAAAAACCTGTTGTTCCAGTCTGTTGGTTTTCCACCGGTCTTTCCTGCATAACGGTGATAACGAATTAGCTTCGAGAAGAAAAAAACATCATACACACAGAAATACAGGTAAAAAAATATCAAAATTGTAAGGAAATATTTGAGGAGATATTGTTAAGAAAATGTAGAATTCTTCTTCCAGCATTGATTTTTAAAAAAAAATTCTGGGGGAGGACAGCGACCCCCCCCCCCCCACACACACACACACACCCCAAACGGAACCCCCCACAACCACCTCCTTCGCTTCGCGCGTTGGGCGCTCGTAGGGCCTTTAACGTTCGTTCTACACATTTCCCCGAGACCGCCTCTCGGCGACTCTGGTTGGATAACAGCGAGCTCTTCCTGGAGTGGATGGATTTTTTTTGTTTTGTCGAGAAGTCGAGATGTTCGAAAGAACATTAAGGTTATGCTCATTCTAGATAACTATGACTCGCACAGAAATTTAGACATGTTAGATTTCACTTTAAATAAAAGCATATGCCTCTTGTTTCATTATACAGGATCCACAAACTGCAGCCTTTTGAACAGAACAGTGTTTATATACCCTTCTCAAAAATCTCAACCAGTACTCCAGTGTAATAGAACACATCCCAGAAGACCTCTCGGTTTTATAGCATTACGTGCTATTCTTATATGCCCAAAATAGGGCTTCGCCAACTCCGTTTTGGTGGTTTGGGGCGGATTTTGGTGGTTTGGAGGGATTGTCGGGTTGCTTGTGGTAAATCGATTTAAGAGGAACATACCTTCCGAATATATCCCTGCCTTGTTGTAGGCCTTTTAGGCTCATAGCACCACGTGCTACCATAGAAATCAAGATGGCGGCCTCCCGTATACAAAATGGACGACGGAAACACGTATCACCCTAACACGCGCCGCACTAACATCACGTGTCACTGTGGTAATGATGTCGCAACATGGCCGCTCACGCAGATTACCATGACAACCCAACATGGCGCCACTGGGTCACGTGCCTATGACGTCACATGAGATTCGGCAAACTATGCATATCCGGGTACATGATATGCTACTGGCGGGAACCACGTGAGGTCAGATCAAAAATTCAAAACCTTTATGCACATCTAGAGACCCTGCCTGAACATATGAACACACTTTGAGCCTTTCGATTTAAAACTCCTAGGAGCTTTTTGCCGGAAAATAACTCCCTAACGATAAAAGTGGTGCTATAGGTGCCACATGGGGCAGAATAAAAAATCTGAAACCTTTATGCACACCCAGACACCCTGCAACTGATTTTCTAACAATAACAATAAAAGTGGTTCGGCTGGAACCACTTGGGGCCAAATCAAAAATCCGAAACCTTTATGAACACCTTTTGGATGCTTCCTGAACGCCTCAGCATAGTTTAAATGTTTCGAATTGCATACTGTTGGTGACACGAAGTTCGGGCGGGGCGGAACTGTCGGAGATCACCACAATATCCCCGCTTTTTCAAAAATGCTTGGATAAAAACGCCATCGATGGATCTACAGTTTTTAGCATTCACTCATTAAAGATGGGCAGTATACCGAAAAACAGAACCGAACCAATCATTGAATATCGAAACCATCTGTATTTCCAAATTTTCCTACATTTACTATTTATAAGGTATTGTTGAGGCTTGACAGCAGTTGAAGGCTGATTTTATTTTCACTTTTGTTAACCCTCAGAGGCCTGAGCAATTGTCCTCAAGTCTCATTTGACTACAGTCTGTGCATGGCCAGCTACTAAACAGTGATTTATAGTAGAGTCTTGGCTGCCTGAGCAGGCAGCCAAGACTTGACTAGAAATCAGTGCCCAGGTGATCTGTTTATAGTCAACAGAACCCCCTGAAGATGGCGTGGTCAGGGCTCATACTCTGAGATTGCAAACGCCTCAAATATGCCTTTAAAGTTTAAGGTTTGTTTGGAAGAAGTCACAAAATTACCGCGTGTAGATGTGATTTGTGTTCGTGAAAGAATGACATTAGTGAGCTCATTTGCCGTGGCATTTTTGCACCTGTGGTAAAATTATACAAGAACAACTTATTCTGAATTTTTCTGATGTGAATTTCCCTTTAGTACTATGAGCAAATCTCGATCAAGACAGTTACCGAATACCGAACCGATACGTGTTTCCGCTTAAAAATACCGAAACCGCTACCGAACTCCAAATTCCCGTACCGCCCATATCTTTTATCCATACAACCCGAACGTTTTCACAGACGCTGACCATGCACTATTTATTTATTTATTTATTTATTTATTTATTTATTAAGGTTTAACGACATTTCAACAGCCAGAGTCATATCGTGTCGGTGACAGTTTTATGGGTGGAGGAAGCCGGAGTACCCGGAGAGAACCACCGAGCAACGGCGAGCAGCTGCCAGCTTCCCAACATCGTAACTCCGTACTGTAGCACAGGCATGGTTATATTGGTTGAAGACATGCGCACCGTCGACGTGCAGTGCGCCTTAGTACACGGCGTCATCTTGCTCCCATGTGGACAATCTAGGAGAAGTACCTTGCCCAAGGACACACCGCGGGAGTCCGAATCGATCGCTCAGGCGGTCACCCATCCAAGCACTAATCGGGCTCGACACTGTTTAACTTCGGTGATCTGACGAGAACCGGTTACCACAACGCCATCGCGCCCCCACCATGCACTATTACAGACCGTCAATTACAGATCGTCAAGATCCCGTAACAAACTGTTGTGAGGGACATTCTACAAGAGATTGCCGATAACTGGTCTTCTCCCGTTGCCACCAACTCGCATCCCAACACCAGCATAACTTCACTGCAAATTGCTGCTGGTATAGACTGGTCTGCATTTCCGAAGATCGTTTTTCTAGAAACCTTTCGCAGAAAAGTAAAAACACATTTCTGTATAAAGTTGGTATGTTGATCACGATTTTAATGCCACCTTCAAAATGGCATTTTAGCCATATATTTTGAGTTTTTATTTCAGGTATAAAGAATTGTCGTCACGGCCCACCATACCATCAATGGGAGCTTTGTGCGTGGTAACTGCAACTGCAGCTGATAAGTGGTTTCGCGGCGTGTTGAAATAGACGACTCGTAAAGAGAACTTGATGTAATAAATAAACATCAAACACGATGAACTAACTTCTGATAGTAATCATAAAAAGGTAATTAGTCAATTAGAGATATGCCTAGAAGCGTGTCTAATTAATACGATACAGATTAACCCTTTACCCAACGCAGACGATATCAAAATTTATTATTTTAAATATAATTTTTTTAAAATTTTCATAAAATTTCAACACAACCATATCATGTGATCCCTCATTGGAACGAGCTCAATGAGCTCGTTCCAATGAGGGGTCACATGATATGGTTTTGTTGAAATATTTTGAAAAATTTAATTTTTTCTTTTGCTCAATTTGCATATTACGCGGGCGGATGCGGGCGATTCGTTGGGTAAAGGGTTAAAAGCATTATCAGTATATCACTCACTGAACGTGCAGTGGTTATTTGCAAATAGCGATTTGGCGGATATAAATTATTTACCATCATGATGGCATATGTTTGGTATATCATTTATGAACAGGGCCCTGCAAACTTCATTACCGAGACACAGAAAAAATGTTATTCAAGAGAACTAACCAAGCCACCCTGTTGTTGATCCGTGCTAGAAAAATGCCAGACAGTAAAGAACTCCCTCACCAAATTTCGTACTCCTCGATTGAAATAAATGTTATTGAACATATCTGAATGACATTTATGCATAAATTCTGAAAAACAAAACAAATAAAAAAACTAACGTGTAACACAAAAACGCTTTTGCAATACAACAAACTTATTTTCTTCCGAAACAATTATTCCTTCAAGTAAAAATAATTTCATGTTACAAAAATAAATTTGTTGTATTGCAAAAACATTTCTGTGTTATACAGTTTTTGTTGTATTTGTTTTGTTTTGTTTTTTTTTTTTTGTTTTTTTTGTTTTTTTTGGGGGGGGGGGGGGCAGAATTTGTGCAATGCCACTGAATAGGTGGTCAGTAAGTCTTCGGCCATTTTGGATTTATCTATTTTAACTCCTTTCTTTGACATTTTCAGCTGGTCCCTCATACAGACTCTTGTTGAATACCTTCCTGATATTGCTGCTGTCCTTCTGTAATTATCTAAAACTCGCCTTATGTATGAATGTTACCTCTTTCACTTCACTTCTCAGGGACCCTTTGCTTCACGACTTCCGTGTTAAATAGTCAAGTGCAAATAAAGTGCTTCACTGCATTGTTTTAAAAAACTCATTTGGAATTTCGTTCCTGCCGCTTTTTCATTTTTCAACTTGGTATCAACATTTCTTACATATTTTACTTCAATTGTACTCCACGTCAGACAAATGTTTGCAACTTCTTTCCTGTACTGATTCTCATTATGTTTCCAGACCGTTGTTGAAACGGTGCACTGTTTGCAAAAAAATTTGTGTTTGTAAAAGAGCGATGTTTGAAAAAAGGGCACTGTTTGTAAAAGATAGGGATTTGAAAAGGTATGAACATATTGGTATATAGAGGATATGGAATGAGCGTTTTTCTCGTATAATATTTATTAAACGAGTCTAAGAATTTTCCGTTTTGGCGAGCCTCTGGCGAGCGCAAACGCAAAGTTCGGACGAGTTTCATAAATATTATATGAGAAAAACACTCATTTCATATTCTATTTATCATATGACACACACAAGCACAAATTAGCCACTTAGTATGACTTTTTTAACCGATCACCTAACTTGAGTTGCAGGCGGCACTTGGAAAAAAACTTCCTCGTATAACTAAAAATTTTCATTTTTGCTTCCAAAACATAGGTTATGACCCCTCATTGGAACGAGCTCGTCGAGCTCGTTCCAGTGAAGGGTCATAACCTATGTTTTGTTAGCAAAATGTGAAAATATAAAAAAAAAATGAATGGCGTTTTTCGTGTAGGTAAAAGATTAATACAATATAACCCATCCTAAATAGGACAGATAACGTATATTCTCCCTACTGAAATTATGCAAATGTCACCCAGTTGTATTTTGTTTAGCCAATCAAATTGTCCAGTTTTGAAATTGACCAATGAAAGCTTCCAACTCTAATTATAAAAATGTGGCCCAGTTTTATTTTGTTCAGCCAATCAAATTGTCTAGTTTTGAAATTGACCAATGAAATTGACGGAAGGCTTTATTTATCACTGATTAATATGAAAGCAAAATATCAAATGTTTTAAAGTGAACAAAACGGACGAGTCATATGATAAATCGTTCTATTTCATAACGTTAAGTCATTTATCATTTCTCGTTGCTGTGTTCTTTTATAATGATTTCCGCTAAATTTTATTTTCTTGCATAAACTCTTAATCAAGTATCCAGGGTTGTAATATAAAAAGAAAAAACAAAAACAAAAAGTATTAATTTAGTGCATTTTGAATAATAATTGAATTATTTAGCTAGTCATTTTTTTCAAGCAACATATGATGTGAACCTTGCTTGGAATGTAATTATCATCGCACTTTAAAGTGAGGGAGGTTAGTGTCTCCTCTGTGAGCCCAATATTTTTATATACGAGCTCGTTCCAACGAGGGGTCACATGATATGGTTTTGTTGAAATTTTTTGAAAAATAATATTTTTTCAACTGCTGAATTTGCATATTACGAGGTCGGATGCGAGAGATTCGTTAGGTAAAGGGTTAAACTAGTGTACTTAACCCTTTTTACACTGACTGTATCCCCCACGCCAGTTCAATGGCAGCAATTAGAAGCGTACATATTCATTATTTAAGGTAGACTAATCACGTTTATCAAAGTGCAGCCTCATGGCTGCACGTTGATAATCTTGGTTGGTCTACCCCTCACATTTACTGAACAAACGAGTCTAAGAATTTTCCGTTTGGCGAGCCTCTGGCGAGACCAAACGGAAAATTCGGACGAGTTTCATAAATATTATATGAGAAAAATACTCATTCCATATTCTATTTATCATATGATACACACACGCACAAATTAGCCACTTAGTATGACTTTTTAACCCATCACCTCACTTGAGTTGCAGACGGCACTTGGAAAAAACATCCTGGTATAACTAAAAATTTTCATTTTTTGTTTCCAAAATATGGGTTATGACCCCTTATTGGAACGAGCTCGTCGAGCTCGTTCCAATGAGGGATCATAACCTATGTTTTGGAAGCAAAAAGTGGAAATAAAAAAAAATGAATGGCGTTTCTCTTGTAGGTGAATGATTAATACAATATTACCCACCCAAAATATGACAGATAACGTAAATTGTCCCTACTGAAATTATGCAAATGTGACCCAGTTGTATTTTGTTTAGCCAATCAAATTGTCCAGTTTTAAAACTGACCAATGAAAGCTCCCAACTCAAATTATGTAAATTATGAAAATGTGGCCCAGTTGTATTTTGTTCAGCCAGTCAAATTGTCTAGTTTTGAAACAGACCAATGAAATTGGCGGAAGGCTTTATTTATCACTGATTAATATGAAAACAAAATATCAAATGTTTTAAAGTGAACAAAACGGACGAGTCATATGATAAAATGACGTATCATGTTCCTGGCCGGAAAACCGTCGCTCGGTTTCAAAGGGTTACAGTGCCGGATGGTATTGGTATAATTTACTTGTTCGGGTGGCACCTTTTCCATTGACGGCCCTACTATTGTTTTGTGTTGGATTCAAGTAGAGTGAAAACCAAACCCTTTCTAAACGAATGATATGTTATGTCATTCAGAAGCGGTGGAGCCAGGGAGCACGTGCCCCTCCACTTTTTCCCACAGATATGTTTCGCAATTACACAATGTGTTAAAATGGGCGCATGCAAACGCGTCAATATACAGGTATTCCTGTAACATTATTTGCAAATCCAAACAATATTTAGCCAAAGAATCCCACTTTCGGCCGCTTCGATCAGTTTCTTCTACGGTTGATGTGGAAGAAACGGACAGGACAGTGGTCACACAGCGGCATATTCATCTGAACGAGAGACTATAGCGAGTCATGGTACATGTACATTTACCGATATACGATTGTAACCTTTCTCACATTGGGTCGAGCCATGGTAGCATTGTAAATTTGTGCCCCTCCACTTTTGTCGAGCTTCCGCCGCTTCTGATCTCATTTTAATTCTTTTGTAGATTGTGTATTAGTTACTTTACGGGGTGGTCATCTCGAGAAAGTTTTGTTTAAAACTGTTATATTGAACTATATTTTTATTCATCATGTTGGAAAAAAGTGATAGCGTCTCTACAGTGGATTCCCCGAGTCCCTGTTGTATCCGAAGTATCAGTGTGGCGAGGATGAAGAGCTTCCATCACAGCTTGTCATTAACAGGGAACATCTTCATAGACAATTGGCACCTGGTCAAACGTTTGAGTCATTTGATGCTCTTCACGCAATTATATCACGATTTTCTGATGTGCATGAGGTTTTCACAAAATGCTTTTCTGCAAAACTGGATTCAAGCGATCCGTATATATACGAATGAATTGAATACCGATGCAAATTTGGTATTCAAGTCCGACAGAAGAAAACCCATATGCGTGATCAGAGATACTATGAGGCTTTTGGGCGTACCTCAGAAATAAATATTTTGTATTTAAAGACAACAAAGTGCCTTAAAATAACTCATTCTAATTTTGAACATATTAATGTTGAAAATGAAAGACACGTTACCCATCCAAATGTTGTGAGAAGCATTCCGGAATTGCGTCGCCTGGCAGAAGATGAGAAAAAGTTCTGAAAGGATACAAAAAGGTCTTGGCGTAAAGTCATTTAAATGGGCGCAAAGATTGCAAGAAAAGGCCACACAAGCCGGTAAAAACAAAACAAAATTTTCAAGAGATTTTAAGAATTGCATGGATGAATTGGACAAAAATGTATACCCCAGAATTAGATAGAGATTTAAGTCATCTGAGCAAATGCCAGATTGAAGGAGCAAATATCGAATATAAGGTTGACAAAAGTACCAATGAAATTACTCCCATATTTTATCAGTCAAGGAAAATGAAAGATTCGTTTGAGATATTCCCAAGCGTCGTTCTTCTAGATAGTATATACAGGCTCTCTAATTCTGGATTCATTGTGTATGTTTGTATAGTAGATAACCATATGAGGGGGCGGCTGGCCGCATGGTACTACTTGTACCATGAATGTTTTTTTATGCTATTCTCACATTTGAAGTAAGAATATAATGACTTTTCCTTCGACAATACCACCACAATGATGATTGACAAGGTTTTTACCACAATTGATGCCATTCATGAAGTAATTAAAAACGGGACATGAACACCACGACATGCAAGTTCATAATTTCAAAGCTTTATCAAGTTCTATGACATGGAGAGAGTCTGAGGTCAGAGAGATACTGAATAACGAAACCCCACTAAACGTGCATGGGTCTGAGAAGCAGTGTGATGTAAAACATGTTGAAGCAAAAAAACCTTGCAAAACATACGCGCTAAAACGCAGAACAGTCTTTGGAATTTACTAATGGCCCGCGATGAAGATAAATTCTTTTCAATTTACAACTGTTGGATCGAGAGCGTTGAACTCCCAGTATCTTGGCGGGACGACTTTATTGAAAACTGGGGTGACTGTAAAGAAACGTGGGCACTCTGTTTCAGGGACAATGCTGTGACTTTCATGACCGATAACAACAACCGGATAGAATCAATAAATTAAAAATAAAAGCAGGTTATATTATCTCTCTTTACAAGCTAAGACAATTGTGTAATCGCATTACTCCAGTTTGAAGAAATGCACTATGAGAACGCTAGGCATAAGGATTTTGATTCACAGATGAAAGGCGTCGGTGACGCATTGTCTGACGACAAAACAATCGGGTATATATATATCGGAACTATTCAGCAACTGCTGCTGGAAAAGTGGAAAGTCAATAGCGAGAAATCAATGAGCTGAGTGTTACTGAGATATTAACCAACCGAGGAACATATATTGTTTCTCAGAATGAAAGCCTAAATGAATGGAGAGTAGACAAAGACGTGTGTACTTGTACATTTTCCATACAGATGATATTACATGTACCATGTAAGCACCTTATGGCGGTTAACATGGCTTCTGGAAAAGAATCACTTGATGGCTGGGTTGTGCCTTATAGCTGGAAGACGTGTCCGTGCATAAAGCCGGGGACACACTAGGCGATTTTGCACGACCGATCCATTTTCGCTTGCCGTAATCGTGTAGTGTGTCTGATTGTGCGACGCCGAACTTTGCTAGCGAACACGTGCGCCCGACCAATCGGCCGTATTCAACATGCTGAATATTGGCGATCAATTTCGGCCGGATTTTTATCGCTGGCGTAGAGATCGGCCAGTGTGCCCACCTCGGCGACAGCAGATCGGATGCGTATATTGACTACTACTGCTACTGCTGTAATTTTTTTTCCTGTACTTCGACTTGCTGGCCGCCATTTTATGATCACATGACAAGAGTAAAAAGGTGTCACATGACAAGAGGAGACGTCGCTGTCGTACTGTTATCCGGCAAGTGTGTCCACTCAGTCGTTGAACTCACTGCCGGACAAAAATCGACGGCGTAAAAAATCTTTGTCGACAGCGATAAAAAATCGCCTAGTGTGTCCCCGGCTTAAGACAATATGAAAATAGAAGTACGAAACCGGGAGACGATAATGGCCCGCTTGAAGGATTGACACTTGTCTCTCTTGAGCTAGAACAATCGTATGGACAAAAGGTAGAAAAAGCCCATTTGGTATAAACACAAGATTGCCTCAATTCAGAGAGAAACAAGAGGTACAGAGTCGGGCAATGAGAAATTTAAAGCACTTTCAGTGAAGCAATCTGCTATTCCGGTCATTGGGTACGTCGGCACATAGCCGAAAAACTCCCAAAGAGGTGTATGTCCAAAGTAGTTTCTGAAAAATACACGCAGTCAATGGCATTGTCGAAGAAAATAAGCATTTTTTTATCTACACGAGGTCAAAAAGAATTCAAACAAAAGAATAACACATTGTTTCATAAAATGGATAATTCGCAACTGACATGTTCTAGCTGTTCAGCGCACAGGTGTCAGTACCAAGAAAACGGAAAATTGTAGGGAGGCCTGAGGGATCACGCAGCAATCAATATCCTGTAATGGTATTACCACGGTTGAACCTGAGGCGTAGCTAGGATTTCCTATTGTGGTGTGGGGGGGCATAATTCTTTTAGGGGTGTCAGATCGATATGTCACAGATATATCCGTAGGTCTGATATGGAGGCGGTTATAGCCCTTCATTGGTGGAGGTTCGTGGGGTGGGAGGGGGGGGGGGCGAGAAAATTTTGAAAATTTAGTGCCATTAGAGTGAATCTGGGACCCTCTGCACTTTAATTTTCCCATTTTGAGGGGAAGGCACTGTAATTCTTAAGGGGGCCATGCCCCCCTCCCCCTTCCGGATACGCCACTGGGTTGAACCGAAAATTAGGACGGGTATGTTTAGCGACCCGGGGGAGTAGCATGGGATAGGTCTCTCCACCGTGCGACGTCACGTTTTGACGTTTCGACTTTTTGACGTTTTGTGGCTTTTCGCTTGGGCTGTCTCAGCGATTAGTTGATGGAATCGTTCTAATTCTCCCGGGCGAAGGCGGGTTCCCCCAGTTTGTAATACATAAAGTGGCCCAATGCAAGTTGAGTGTACAGAATGATCTGTTGGAATCTCAGAATAAGTCAATCAGGGATTATGTTATGTCCAAATAGATGGCTAAAGTTATTAGCAAATCATGAAACACGGACCGGTTAATCGATGACTGAAACATAATCGACAAACCAAACAACTTATTACAAAAAATCGCCAGTATTTTAACAGGAGGTTTTCGACCCTCAATTACCCGGACTTTTGTGGGAGCAGCTAGTGTTAAATTCCCATAGGAACCGGACTTTTGGGGAAGCAAAATTTTTGTGTGCAAAACTTCGGCGCCATCCAGCTAGATCCGACAAGTGGTGTACGTGCTGCACATACTATGGTGTGTATAGTGATATATGTCTACACAGGGTTATGGGTATATAGTATGGGTATGTGATGGAAAATTGATGGAAAAGGTGGGATTTTTCTTGAAAGTTCTCCCCGCGAAACGGTTGAAGATGCCAACGACGTCAGTAGTAGTGCTCGCACGTTTCACCTCTAGGTTGGATGATCTCTTTTGGATGATCTCACGTGACGTCACGTCACGTGACCTAGTGCCGCCATGTTTGGCTGTCATGGTAACCCGCGTGAGCGGCCATCTTGTGACGTCATCTCCATAGTGATACGTGGTGTGAGTGCGCATGCGCAGTGCGTGTTGTTAGGGTGATACATGTTTCCGTCGTCCATTTTGTATACTGGAGGCCGCCATCTTGGTTTCTATGGTAGCACGTGGTTGCTATGTTACCTAAGGCCTACAATAGGACAGGGGTATGTTCGGAGGGTATGTTCGATTGAATCGGAGTATTTTCTGTTACGACTTCCCTGGATAATTACCACAAACAACCCGACAACTTGTATTATTTCGAATTCTTCCAGAATTCTCTGCTTCTATCTATACATGCAATAGTTATCGTTTATCTGGCCACGTTCCTTTTTTCTAGAGTATACTCCAGTAGCGTAGAAGAGCCTATTAGTTCGAACAGTTCGAACAGTTTACCTTATTATTGCTATATTTAACAATTTCTGGTCTATTCTTGTTAGTTCTGACCCTATTCTAAGTACTCTTGTTGTTTTATTTATCTAGATTATAACTAACCAATCAGATTGCTTGATTTCCCATAATCAAAAACGAACGTCACGGACGACTACAGCCCTGACGTGTCCCCATTCTCTATTCATAATCATTCATGTAACTATTATTCAACCTCAAACTTTAAAAGAGATTTCTACGACAAAAAGATAAAAACTAGTTTACTAAACCTAAACTGTCGAAGTCTGAATGCGAACTTTGACTCGCTCACCAACTTCTTGTGTGACATTCAGAACGACGAAAATTTATTTGAAGTGATTGGCTTGACAGAAATATTTAATATCCATGAAAATTTGAATTATAAAATCGAACGATATCAACGATTGTTTACAGGGTCCGACCTAGCGACGATGACGGCAGAGGAGGTGTTGGCATCTTCGTTTCAGAAAAACTCTCGTTTAAGGTTAGACCTGACCTAGAGATTTTTATTCCACACGTCATCGAAACAATCTTCATTGAGGTAAATCCGGGATGTCAAAACTCTTACGTCGTCGGGTGCATATATCGACCGAATTCACCTCCTCTGGCGAACATTGACACATTTCATTCCTCAGTAACAGATATTCTAACAAAAATTTGCTCTGAGCATAGTAAAGCTTTTCTACTGGGTGACTTCAATGTGGATCTACTTAGTTTCAACAGACACCAAAAAACTAATACATTCATAGACAATATGTTCAGTCATGGATTCATGCCGGTCATAACAAAGCCAACGAGAGTAACAGAACACTCTGCGACCTTGATTGATCATATTTATTCCAACAATGTCACCGATAAATATCATGCTGGTATTATTATTACAGATATCTCAGACCATTTTGCGACATTTTATGTACAAGAAGGCACCCACGTTACCAGTAGTACATCATCCATTTATAAACGGTCTTTCAAAAGAGAAAATGTGGAATTATTTAAAAACATTCTCCAAAACAGCTCCTTTGACTCGGTATACAACGGTACATGTGTTGAAACTGCATACGAATCTTTTATAAATATATACCTCAATGTATTTGAAAACGCATTCCCCCTAAAACAATTAAGGGTACATAAGAAACATGTGAAACGTAAGCCCTGGATGACGACCGGCCTTCTGCAATCTTCGATCAATAAAAATAAACTTTTTCACCTAAAAATGAAAAAACCAACAGAATTTAACATAAACAAATATAAAAAATTTTGTATAATTTTTAATCAAGTAAAAAGACAAAGCAAAGCCTTATATTATAATGATATAATAGAAATAAATAAACACGACATGAAAAAAACATGGAACATATTACGCACTATAATATCCAAATCTAAATCAACTGCCAGCTTCCCATCGAGAATATCTGTTAATAATGAAGAAATAACTGACCCCAGTGAAATCGCCTCAAATTTTAATGACTACTTTGTGGGGATTGGTCAGACAATAAACGAGAATGTTCCATATACAACTAAGAATTTCCGAGAATACTTAAATGGCAATTTTAGCGAGACCTTCTTTATTGTCCCAACAAATGAACAAGAAATTATATTGACAGTAAATCAATTAAAAGGAAAAATGAGCTCAGACTACAATAACTTATCAACAAGAGTTATGAAAGAGGCAATATTGCAAGTGGCAAAACCCCTGACACACATTTTTAACCTCTCCTTTACAGAAGGAAAATTTCCCGACAAACTCAAAGTAGCTAAAGTGATACCGATACATAAAGGTGGCAACCCTCAGATGCTAGGAAATTATAGACCCATAAGCTTACTTCCAGTTTTCTCAAAAGTACTAGAAAAAATAATGTATCGTAGAGTCATCAGTTTTTTAAACAATTTCGAAATACTATATAAACACCAATATGGCTTCCGCAAAAGTCATTCCACAATTCATCCCATCTTACATCTTCTTCAGTATGTCGCGGATAGCAATGATAAACCCACAAAGGACTCAACCTTAGCAATATTCATAGATCTGTCGAAAGCCTTTGATACGATAAGTCATGACATATTGCTTAGCAAACTAGAATTCTACGGAATAAGAGGCAAGGCGAACGATTGGTTCAAAAGCTACTTATCAAATAGGTTACAATTTGTCGATGTTAACTCGCACCAGTCCTCAACGCAAACAGTTAACTGTGGTGTCCCACAGGGCTCCGTTCTCGGACCCCTCTTTTTCTTGATCTATGTCAATGATATGAGCAACTCAACAAGGCTAAATCTACTTTCATTTGCTGATGATACAACCCCTTTTACATCTGGGCATGATCTGGAGAGATTGGAAACTGAATTAAACGCAGAACTTACAAATATTTTTATCTGGTGTTGCTGTAATAAACTTCAAGTAAACGCTAATAAGTGCAAATATATTATGCTGCACCCACCAAATAACCCAAATAAAGCAAATATGCTACGTATCTTTCTGAATAACACTAAGCTTTCACCGGTCGATAACTCCCAGTCTGAAAAGGTGGCTAAATTCCTGGGAGTTTATCTTGATGAAAATCTCAGTTTTAAACACCAGGTATCTACTATTTGTTCTAAAATATCGAAAATAATATATTGTTTGAACAAAGTAAAAAACATACTACCACATAAAGCAATGAAGTCGTTATATTATGCACTTATACATAGTCAGGTATTATACGCAATCCAAGTATGGGGCCACGCATCTTCTTGTTGTAAAATATACACTCTGCAGAAACGAGCCATTAGAGTAATCAATCGCAAAAGACTTAACAGTCATACAGATCCTTTATTCAAAATGAACAATATTTTGAAATTTAACGACCTTTACAAATTAAACGTTTCATTATTTATGTATGACTGGAAACATATGAACCTACCACAATCGTTTAAAACGTTTTTTAATGCTAGATCCACTGGAACTCTTAAGAGACAAGCAGGATTAATACAAATTGATAAACCAAGAACGCAGTTTTCTGCAAATCTGCCGAGACATAGCTTTCCAAAAATATGGAATGCAATTGAGTCTGGTATTCGAGGTCTCCCCACCAGAAGCCTATTTAAAAAACAATTAGCTATGAAATACACACATAACTACTCTTCGAACATATCATGCGCATATCGCATGTGTCCCGACTGCCACCCTAATATCTAAATATTACTATTTTTTAATATTAGTATTGCGAAACGTATTGGATAATGCCTTATGATGGGTATTCATCTTCTCTTACGAGAATGTGCACTCCACTGACATTTCCCCTACACTGACTCACACTAATTTACTAAATAATTCTTAATCGGTCGTCATTTCAAGCAACAAATTTATAAATTTATAAAGCCTTACCTTTATCTTTCTGAACTGCCCTTTGCAAAATCTGGACCGGTAAGGAATTGCTTAACACTCATTCACACTTCGAGAAGGAATCTTTCTAGGATCCAACTCACCAGGCAAATATCTCTCTCCCTTTGTTTGTCTCCCACACCCCAAGGCAGGTATATACTTGTCAACTGTTATCTCATCCTAAACGGCCACTAATGTCTCATATGAGATCATTTTATGTGACAGCCGGTGGCCCTCGCTATAACTATCTACACCCTATACTGAAGGCGGTGGTGATTATGTTTTAACGATGTCTACTGCATGACTATTGAATTTGTACGACCATACCAAGGAGACAACAGGAAGACAGCTAAATTTGCTATGTTGTCTCCTAACAATATATCATGTTGTGTTTAATTTTGTATAGTTGTGTCTTATGTTTTGTTTTTCAGTGATATATTGTTGAATAAAGTATATCTATCTATCTATCTGTATACAGGGTTATCTCCCTTGTGTATAACAAAAGCAGTCCCAAAGCCAATAAGCTATCGAGCAGTTACTGATAAGTCATTGCTCGAGTGACTCGAAGCTCATCGAGCAAATAAGCCTTAGAGCAATTGCTCGATCGAGTGACTCGGCATATTGCTCGAACGACTCGAATCCCAGCGAGCAAATAAGCCAACGAGCAATTGCTCGTTCGAGTGACTCCTCGAACGACTCTTCGACTCATTTCAGTATTTGAGGATACCTACGACATGGCTACGTGTCAGTTGAGGATACCTTTTGAGGATACTAAATTGAGGATACCTATGGCCTGGGTATTGTTGGAGGATACCTGTTGTAGAAACCTTACATCTGTGTACTTCTGTCATTCTGCCTCATATCTCATCCATTACTTCCTAGCTATACCTATCTCATAGGATTGCTTTATTTTATTATATGGCTGGTATATGTAGTACGTTATGGTAGACCTAGTGATTTTGTGGGGTGGGGTAATGCTTGGTAGTTTAGAACGGTAGTATAGCATTAGCTGTACATATCCCAGCAGGTCTCATGCTGGCCCTTGGTACTACTGATCCACCAGGTGCTTCATATTATTGAGCGATATTCTGGGTGGGGGTCAATGCCTGGTAATACAGAACGGCAACAGAGTATGGTTGCTATATTCCCCTGTAGGTTCCATCCTAACCGTTGATAGTATTAACCTACCAAATGCTTTGTATCATCCTGTTACTGGTAAGGTGGTACGTAAGAGCAGTAGTTCTGGCCCTATTCCAAGTGCTCTTGTTGTTTCATTCATCTAGATCATTTATATAAATTATAACTTAGCAATCAGATTGTTTGATTTCCCATAACCTGTACTTAATCGTACAGAGTTATCTCCCTTCTGTATAATAAAAACCTATATCAATGGCAATATCCCCGGCACCCCGATTTCGGCACCCCTTTTTTTAAAAAACATATTGCCTTCGGCACCCCCTTTTTTTCTGAAATGAGGATAAGAGCCGTATTAAAAATCCCTCAATGAGGGACGGAAAGCGGTATTGTGAGGAGGGGGTAATGCATGGTTGTCTAGTGCGGTAATACAGGGCGTATGTTTTTTTTCCTGTGGGTCTCATGTTATTACTTGATGTATTAACCTTCCGATTGCTTTGTATTACTCTATGACTGGAATATGTAGTACGTTATGGTAGGTAAAGCGGTATTGTGACGTGGAGTGGGGTAACCCATGGTTGTCTAGTGTGGTAGTATATTATTACACTCTGTACCCCTGTTGGTCTTCTGTTAGTCCTTAATACTACTATCCATCTAAGGCGCTGTGCAGATTCACAGTTGGCGTAGGTAGTGCGCAATACTAGGTCATGCAGTATTGTGGGGTGGAAGTAATGCATGATACTGTAGTATACTGTGTGCGATATGTACCCCTGGTGGTCTACTGTTAGCCGTACAAAACCTTGTAATGCTTTGTACTGCCCTATTGGTAGTTCTGAGTGCGAGGGGATACCTACCTGACGATAATTATGTGACCCCTAGTACCGGATCAGTTCCTGGCTTCAATCCACTCCACACCTTCAAAACCCTAAGAACACTACTACTGACTTATCCATAGTAACTAATATCTTATCTGTGATCAAGTCCTACTGTAGACACCCAACGAAAATACATAGAGACCCACACTAATGTCTTTTCTACACTATACGTTAGTTTCTACACTATACGTTCTGACACATGACGGGTTTCTACACTATGAGTCGATTTTTTCTACACAATGAGTTGAGAAAATTTCTACGCCCTCTATTGAATTCCCCTTGGGGGCCTCCAAAATTGATGCAGCCCAAAGCAATCATCATATTGGTTCGTGAAATTTCCGGAAAATGACCAAAAGGCGAAATGGATCTGATTGCATGGACTGCGGTTATCGAAATGTTCTCTATGTCATTGTCAGTCCACATTCATGTAGAACACATTTCAATATACCAGCAGTCCAGTCTGGGGAGGGGGGGGGGGGGCGGGGGCCCATCGGGAAGACCACAATTCGACCCAATCGGCGAAAATTTAGGTTTTTCAAATTGAACGAACGCTGTTTCCTTTCATCTGTGTGATCAATGCCAGACTGGACTGCTCCCCTCCCCCACGGTAGAACCAGACTGATCGATGAAGATGACACAAAATTGCCATAGAAATGTCCTCTATGTGCACAGCCATTGATCGCTCAGATGCAAGGAAGTCACGTTCGTTCAGTTCAAAAAATCAAAATTATCTCCGGTACTGGGCCCCTTGGTGCATTTCCCGGTAACTTTTCTTGGCCCAGTCCTCCTCTGAGCAACTTTCGTTTCTTCTTCAGATAAGGTACGTGTAGTTGAAGCAATGAGCACGTATATCAGCGAAGGGTTGCACGTGAGGTTATCCAGACGGGATGTGTAGAGAGCAAAATAATATCGTGTGTGTCTGTTGATAAGGTGTGGAATGGGACTCCGCGTCCGCGACAGTGTTGTTAGTCTATATAGATATTACAGAATAACCACCAAAGCATTGCTTTCCTGATAAAACCCATGGGGCTTCATATACCATCACGATCAACTCCTTGAAATGAGACCGGTGGTATATGGTGATGTGGACAAAAAGAATGAACCGGAGGTTTTTGATTATTGTGGAAGTTCCTGAACTCGACCTTTTGGGTAATGTCGAAACTGGCGTTACTAAATCCACGGGGTGGCACATGTCATTGGAATCAGCTTGAGGATGGCTGATCCCGGCGATGATGGGGTTAATTGCATGCCCCCAACATAGGGATAAATGTTGGCGTGTAACTGTAGTGTTGGATGTCCGTCTCTTGACTCCACTGCAAAGTGGTGAAAGTCCACATGGGGCATCTAAGCCACTAGAGGGCAGTAGAACTAAAAGTTGACTCATGCTCATCCTTTTCTAACCCCACATTATCAGGGACGTGGCTAGAATTTCCGATTGGGGTGTGTGTAGGGTAGTGAATTTCCAAGTGGGGGGGGGGGACCAAGAGGAAGCATTTTTTTTGAAAATGAAGCCATGAAAGGGGGCATAAAATTGATTCTAGTAACTGAAATGCCAACACATTTATGATAGAAGTATTGGGTTGTTATTATTATTTGACATTATTCTGAGAATTGAACATGTGCTAAACAAATGCTTAAGCTGAGAACTTTGAGCAATTCACACTGTGGGACTATCAGGTACTGACAGGTGGTGTTGGAATAATATTACATAACAATTATTTGTTTGAACTTGTTTAGAGAAGGTCACTCATTGAGGAATACACATGCATTTGTGCAACTGTTAATGGTACTGAACCTGAACTAGCTGAAAGATTGGTCAACTGATTTAAATTGGGATTTGAGGTTCTGTGAAAATTGAAGCATTAAACCTGATTGCCACTATGTGTTTAACACAACCAATGTGAGGTACTGTTGATAAAAAAAAACTCAATATCAAGTGGAAATTTCAATGGAAAAGTGCAAAATTGAACCTAGGACTGACAAATATTTTTTTCAATCATCAGAACTAAAACACAAAATTGAAGTACAGTAAAACCTGTCTTGAGAGACCACTGTCTTGAGAGACCACCTGTCTTGAGAGACCACATCTGCCAGGCACCGATTGGTTTTACTCTATAATGGACCTGCTATGGGAGACCACCTGTCTTGAGAGACCACTGTGACCTGGTACCAACTTGTATTTTTATGCCATAATGGACCTGTCTTGAGAGACCGCCCCTTTGAAGACTGAAACCCTGACAAAAGCTTTTTACCTGTTCTGGAATTGGAAAATCCATTGTGGTTATACTAACATAATTAAAAGTATTAAAAGCTCTTAATTGGGTTTCAATTGCTAACTCATTAAAGATTGAGATGTTTTTATAAGACCCCTGTGAAAAGATTAGGATTATTGCTGAATGAACAATTTCATACATACCTGAAATGTGACAGATAGGAATAAAAATAAATTTGTGTTGAAAATCTTTTTGTAACAAATTGAAATGGACTGTTATAAAAATTATAAAAATAAATTAGTGTTGAAAATCTGAAGATTTTCAACACTAATTTATTTTTATAATTTTTATAACAGTCCATTTCAATTTGTTACAAAAACTTCATAAAAAAGAACACTACAAAGTAATTACAAAAATCTATTCTTCTCCATTTCTGAATTTTGTTGTTGGTTATTCACTGACTTGAGAAAACCTGAAACCTGTTATGAGAGACCACCTGTCTTGAAAGACCACTTTTGTGTGGCCCAAAGCGCGGTCTCTCAAGACAGGTTCTACTGTAAAAAAAAATAGAACCAAGAAGACAAAAAACAATTCAAAAGTTAAAATTTCTTATAATATTGATCATGATATAATTTATCCAACACATCACTTTTATAACAAGTTTCAATAATTAAGCAGATTCACTGGGGGGAATCGACACCGGATATTGCGATCGGCGAGGCGGCGAATTTCACGAAAACGATTGTACCGCGCCACGAAATAAGAGTAGAATTGTCATTTTGGACCAGATTTTTCAAGGTACGTATTTATATTCCGATATCCGACTGAACAAACGTAATTTGAGCCGGAACAGATGAAGTCTAACCCAAACAAATCGTGCATATGTGTCCAAAACCTAGCAGCCGACCACTGCAAAAATAGCCTCCCGCCAATAAAAATCATTTTTAATGCTCTTTTATAACGAATAATTTTTGAGTGTTGGAGAATTTCAAAACCCTATTTATAGACTTGTTTAAAAAATAATAGCATTTATCGATATTTGTCGGATTTGGTGAGAAATCGGCAAAAATGACACACTCCGGTGTACGGCTTATAGACTTATAGAAATAAAATACGGTGTATGGCATATTGTTTTTGCCGTGAACGGCTAATTGATCATGATTCTAAGCGTTCGAGCACACTACCCATACAAAATGTGCAAAATCAAAACGTTTTTTTGCCATCATTTCCTATTAGGAGTAAAAAACATTTCAAGGCAAAAATTGCCATCTGTAATCTTCGAGAACTGTTGTTTCTCAATCGTTCGGGTGGACTGTTAACTCGTCAAAATATTGAGAAATTTCTACTTCTTTGCATACTGCTTTCAACTGAGCGCTCTTGAGCTGGGTTTACTTTCAATGATTCTCTTTGCTTTGTGATCAAAGTAGTAAATTGGTTGTTGTGTGGTGAGTCTACTCCGCATCGATCGGGAGAGGGGAGGGTTGACATTCCACCTAATGGAGTTGAGATATTCGCCACATGAGGGCGCTGATATAGATACCATTCACTTTACTGTGATTGATATGTGATGGAAATTACCCCCGTGGGAACCCCGGGAAGTGAGGCAGTGGCTGTTTACCATGGTAAACAAGTTCTGTTTTACTGGTAAAATGGGACCTAGTCACCAACGCTTGGGGCGGAAGTCCTCTAAAATGGGCAGCATGGGGTATAAATGATTGACTAAACTTGATTTTATATCCATGCTGTGTCACGATTAGCCATTGTGCATAAATATGTGACGTTAAACATCAATAAATAAATATAAATAAATAGATGGAAATTAGGATTCCTTTAAATTTGGAAAAAAATTGCTTGTATTTTCAGCTGGATCTGCCAATCTGGTCATTTTTATATTGTCTCAAGCAGCACACAATGTAACTTATCGGTTTGTAATAAGTCTTCGGCCAGCCGCTGATTTGTCACGGTCAGTAAGGAACGGCATTAAGATTGACCGAGCCTGTTCGCTAAACCGGATTTCAGAAGAATAAACTAAAACTAATGTTAAAATAATCGAGAACTGTTGTTTTTGATAAAAGTATTCAACACCTTGCTCGCTACGGGCAGGTATTTTTGTCTGAGTCGGCAAATCACCATTTTCGAATCGAAGCATAATTATGCATCTTTATTCATTTTCTTTCCGTAAAACTGAACCTTTTTGTTTTTCCAATAATATATTCATCGAGTTATACTTTTAGGAATTTTTCAGCAAACCCATTCATAACTGCTTCCCAGTGGCAATAACTGGATTTGATGAGAAAATTTCTAAAATACTCAGTGGGTTAAGACTTGAGCAATTTCTTTTGTTAGCCATTTGGTCCATGCTTTCGGTTGCTTCTAAATAGCTCGTTTTTTTCTATTTCAGATGAATGAAACAATTCAGTCTATGGACTTGTCGGCAATCGTGGAAGAAACCCAGGAAATGCATGCTTGCGAGGAATGCGGATATGAAACAAACATCAAAAGCAATTTCAGAAGACACGTGAAAAGACACAACATGCCTTGTCCATCAACAAGCACACCGCTTGATGAGAACAAAAAGAAAACCACACCCGAATACCTTTGTGAAGAATGTGCCCGCCCTTTCAAGACAAGATTTGGTTTGAAATTGCATCGAAAAGGGAAACATTTGTTAGATTTCAAACATGTTTGTCCTGCTTGTGGTAAGGGGTTCGATCAAACAATCCAATTTAAGTTTCACTGCGCATCTCACGCAGGACTTGCTCTTGACAAATGTAAATTTTGTAAGGAAGATTTCACATCTGCTGGGTCGTTATCTCGTCATCTCAAATCTTGCCAGCAGAAGGACAGCAAATTTGTTTGTGATGTTTGCCAGGCCACATTTTTCATAAAGTACAGACTTGATGAACACATGAAGGGAAAACATGGTGAGCCAAGTTTTGTCTGTGATGTCTGCGGAAAAGCTTTCAACTGGCGATCTAGTTTGAAGGCCCACAAAATACGTTGCGATTAAATTATGTAACTCAAAGAGACATACGTGGCATTATTTCATTTATCAAAATCATTCTTGTCCGAATCGTCATATCCGCAAATTTTGCGTTGGAGATTTATATGAATCTCATGATAATTTATTAAGATAATTTTTATTTTTGTTTTATGTTTTAACTTCAGAACACAGCTGTGCATTTTTTCCTGTGGAAGTTTCTATTTTTGTTACCAATCATTGATTGATTTGAAGTATTAAAAATGAATACTCAGTATGCAATCTGTTCATCTTATAATTTTGAAGTGCCACACAATTTATCCTCCTGATAAATTACCGTCTGGATTTCAAAAAGAGGGAGCGCAGCACACGAGGTCGAAGCCCGAGAATGCAACCGTCTTCGGTGCTCGCATTCTCAGGGTTCGACCTGTTGTACTGCGCCCCCTCTTTCTGTAAAACCTGGATCCGCCCCTGATCAAAGTTAGTCCCCCCCCCCCCCCATAAGGCCATCTTGAACCGTGAGTTGTAATTTCTGGTCTGTATCCAATTGCTTGCTTCCTTTATTTACGGAAGAGCCGCAGAATTCGAAGAGAATACCATAGAGCAACAAACAGGCGTTTTTCGTTCAAACGGCCACTCTATTCATACAGTACACAACTCACCCAGATTTATTTCACTGAAGAGTTACAACACTTGATATTCCCTTCCTGCATCTCTCAAACTTTTAAGCCGCGTCGGATATGAACTGCAAGCATGTCGTTCGACCAATTCTCGGTTCTAATCCAATGTTCGTGTTTTCTGAACACGCTACTGATTTAGCTACACACTCTCTAAAATCAGTTGGGTTAAAAAATGAATCCCAGTCGACGGAGTAAATCACTCAATCCAGTCATTCAACAATTCGGGATTCTGTCTTCTCTTTCTGATAGGTTGTTCTGTAAGTACCCCCATGCCTCATGTAATAAACTGAGTAGTCTCTTTTTAGGCCATGACTTATAATATTTTAATTTTACATTATTTTCATGTTGATTGAATATATCTATGCACTTTATCAACTCCGGTTTGGTCATTTTAGAACTCATACTGTTCGACGATTCTGTCATTTTTTTGAATGAGGGGGCGTCGGTCGTTGACCATTTTTTGGCCCATCGCGTATCGTTTTGTAGATTATAAAACATCTTCGCTATTGACAATGCTGGTATTGCTGTCTTGCATATCTTGAAAATCACCAGTACAGCTTGCTGCACCATCCACTACAGAAGGTAGGTTTGTACTTAACTCACAACTATCATCCTCACTTGCATCAATATCCGGACACGACTCGTCAGGAACTCCCCCAGCTACTATGGGCGGCGCGAGCTCAAAAAAACTCTTCCAAATGTGATTTCTCAACTGAATGCTTTAGCGGTGTAGCAAAGTTTGTGTTTGTTGGTAATTCTCCGGAAGAAATGACGTCCAATGAGCTAACTGTGTCTTGATCCAATTTCGACAAAACATCCGAAGAAATGTTAGCGAGGATATCGTCAACATTCCCACTTTCATTTGGTAACAAGTTCTTACTTCTGCCTTTCTTACTTGTATCCTCGTGCTTTTCTTTTATGGAGTAATTTCATTAAGTTTGTTGATGTGTGAAATAGCATTGTCCCCTTTGGAAATCCAACTGTGACAGAAGAGTTTTGTTTTGTGTATTCTTCACAAGACGTTGCTTGAATGGAACAACTGTCAAATAATTGTTTTAACCCTTTACCTAACACGAAAAGCAGACGACACTTGCAAAAATAATTCTTGAATAACTATATGTTTTCATTTTTTGTCTCAAAAACATAGGTTATGACCCTCGTTGGAACGAGCTCGACGAGCTCGTTCCAACGAGGGATCATAACCTATGTTTTTGAGACAAAAAATGAAAAAAATAATGAAAATTAATTGGCGATTTTTGAGAATAGCGCTGGCCGGTTTGGGCCGTTACGTTAGGTAAAGGGTTAATAGATTCGATGCGCTTCTGGCGGAGACTTCGTTATAAGTTTTCCTCTGTAATTCCAAAATTGTCAAGGTTTCCCCGTCTGAAGACTGAAAGGCCAATTTTCCCCATTGGCCATCATAACATACCACTGGTACGTAAAGGCCTTTCACAAAAATTGAATACAAAACGTCTTGAATCATTCGTCTCATAACTTCAGTTTTCATGCTGTATCCCTTAAGACCATATGCGATTGGAAAGGCATGTGGTACCTCTGCGTTTTTCGATCTATCAAGATCTCCCACAAGAAACACAAGAACTTCACTAGCCCTGTGGGCACATAAAGAATGACTTTCGTTGATCAGGTCAACGCATTTCATTAAAAGTTTTTGTAAATTGTCTAACCGTGTTTCCTCTGAAAGTTGTTTATCGTTTCTTCGAATTTCGTGGTACACTCTTTTGTTATTTGATAACTCGGATGAATGATCACGCTGTTCTGATGTGCACGAGGATAATTCTGCCACAAGTTTCACACGTGAACTACAGTATTCTAAAATGCTTTGTTTCAGTTGTTTAATATTTGAACCCATTTTTTTAGGTTTGCTGTTGTCATTAACACGTTCAACCTCCTTGTAAATTAAGTTCCACAGCTTCTCATCAAACGAAGCTTCATGGACAGCCATTGAGTTTTCCGAATATGACACAAAAAACAGTTTATCGACTCCAAGACAATGCATTTCACTCAAGATTTGTGTGACATAATAATGAGGAAGGGAATAATGCACCGGTGTGGAATACAGTTTTCCTGGCAAGGGGCATTTTATTTCCACTCCAAACAAGATCTTCTCTTCGGAATCTCTCCTACGCACACTGCCATCAGGGCTAACAATTAGTGTAGACACAGTGCCTCGTGTTTCAATATAACAGCCCTCTTCATAAAAGAATAATCTGGGATAAAAAGCGGGCAAAAATTTCGACACAAAGGTCGCAACGGCATCGATTTCGTGTTCTGGTCCATAATCGAACATTTTTTGCATTTTGATCGGAATGTCTTGTTTAGGCTTTCGTCCGCACTTTTGGTCCAGATATTCTTTTTGCTTTCTAAAACCATCAAGTCCTATCGCTTTGTTTATTGTACTCCCGGTTCTAAGGCATTCATCCCAAAGTTTGTGCCAAGAAGCAGATCTCTGTTTTATGAAATTTGAATTTTCACTCCCATTGTTGTTTGCCAAACAAACTAAATTTTCCTGATCTTTCAAACACACGTGCTTGCTATTGTTCCACAACTGTGAGCAATTACTCACAAAGGCCAGATGTTTACAACTTTCATTATTGCATGAAAGCAAACTGTCTTAGAAGTTTTCTATCTTGTAGATAGTTGTTCTCAAAGTACTAATAAGCATTGCATATTGACTGTTTCTCCAGTCTCCTTCACATTTCTCCATTATTTTTTTCAAAAATATTTCTTTTTTTGATTTCTACTTTCGCAGATCCTGTATTCGCGAACTCATAATTGTTACAGAATATTTACACATTTCACTCAAATCCGTTTGCTCTGAATAGGAACACTCTCCAATGAACTTGTTCGCGAATGCTATTTTTTATTTAACATTTCTTTGATTTTATTGAAATTATCCAACTCTTTTTTTCAAGCGGAGCTGCTTTTCTTCGTATGTTGGTGATTCCTCATGACCCCACAAATTTACCTCTCCTTTTGAACAGGGGTTTATTTTTTTACCGTCAACACATATCTTGTATGTTAATTTCTGTTCGAGGTCATGTTGAGAAACAGTGTCAAGAAAATTGTCAATTATGCACAGTTTATTATTTGGTATAAACTTATTCTCAGTACGTAATATTCTTCTATCTGGAACAATAAAGTTAACTTTTGAAAAAGAAGGTTCACAGTCGCATCACCACAGACAATTTGGCTTTTGTTCTTTGGCCCATCCATGAATCGCAAAAAACGGCCATGGAATAATGTCCAAACAGTTCGCCAGTTTAACTTCTTCGTTATATCTCATTAATGATAAAGAACTTCCCAAACTGTACCACCAGACAACATCAAGAAACAATAGAAATGCTATATTGTTTATAAAGGAAATGTCCCTTCATTTAGCAACCGATTAAAGGACAGATATTCTTCAATTTTCCCCTCTTTCTTCAACGTCTCAATTACTCCAGGTAACAACGAAACGACCTCTCTTAATATTTCCCCTTCGGCGTCAAATGTTGGCACATTTTGTTTTTCTTCTTTTGAAAGAATATAACTCCCACAGTCCTGATGTTCCTCGAAGTTAGCCGAATCGGTCAGTTGAACATTTTTTGGCATTTTTTTAAACGGGCTTTCTTTTGGTGCAACATTTGCTCTTGACAGATGGAGGGACTGCCGTGTGGCATCTATAGAAATGATCCTTCCTTGTTCCCTATATATCTCGGGAATAATTCGAAAATTCATCGTTTTTGAAATATTGCCGTCCAGTTGTCAAAATTTCATTTCTTTCTCACTGTGTTTTTTCAATGAGATGGTAAATTATCTTGGGGAATTCTTGAAATTCCGAGGCACAATGATCACATCTGTACTTCGTTATTTATCTGAAATAGAAAGGATAATTTTATATAACACAGTTGTACATCCCTCAGGCTGCTATATTCTGTCAAGCGCTATCGAAAACTACTCTTGTTACGACGCCCTATGACCAATTTTGGGAGGTTATAAAGAGCTTGTTACAATTTGCCGTCCACAACAGTTTTCTAAATTTGCAATTAGCCCGACTCTCTAATATCAGTTCGCCGTACACCGGAGCGTTTCTATTTCTCTCGAATACTCTCTTAAATCAATACTTTTGATACAACTGTTGGTTATTCTTGTATTCTTGTGAATTTTGTACCCTTTGTGTTGTATAAGCAGCGCAAAATACCAAAGAAATTGGGTAACAATGACAACAAATTGGGCTCTTCGGCTCTTCGAGACTTTTTGCAGTGATCGACTGCTACTTTTTGGGCACATACACACGATTTGTTTGGGTTAGATTTCATCTGTTTGGACTCAAAGAAGGTTTGTTCAGTCGGGTATCAGAATATAAATACGTACGGGAGACGACTTACATATAAGCTTAAAGCTTTCTGTCGAATCCCTCCTTTAAACAGTAACAAATTTCCCTGTCTTTAGTTGTTTCATTATAATACTGTATCTATAACAATTGTTGTATGCATTTATCAATTATTGAATAAATATTGTTTAAACTAAATACGTACCTTAAAAAATCTGCTCCAAAATGAAAATTGAAGCCTTATTTTGTTGCGCTGTACAATTGCTTTCGTGAAATTCGCCGCCTCGCCGATCGCAATATCCGGTGTTGATTCCCCACAGTGAAATTACTGTAACTTATTGCAATAGTGATGCATGAAATAAATTGCATCATGTTCAGTACCAGAGTTAACCCTTTACCCAACGCCGACGATTTCAAAATGTATTATATTAAATATCATTTTTTAATTTTTTTCTAAAAATTTCAACAAAACCATATCATGTGACCCCTCGTTGGAACGAGCTCGTTCCAACGAGGGGTCACATGATATGGTTTTGTTGAAATGTTTCGAAAAATAATATTTTTTCAGCTGCTGAATTTGCATATTACACGGGCGGATGTGGCCGATTCGTTGGGTAAAGAGTTAAATCAGCATGACTGTTATAAAAATAAGATAACAAAATGAAACATGGTGGTAGAACGTATCCTAGAATAGAATAGAATGTAGGTAATTCAAGTTTTGGTAGCACGCACCCCAGAATAGAATGTAGGTAATTCAAGTTTTGGTAGAACGCACCCCAGAACAGAATGTAGGTAATTCAAGTTTTGGTAGCACGCACCCCAGAATAGAATGTAGGTAATTCAAGTTTTGGTAGAACGCACCCCAGAACAGAATGTAGGTAATTCAAGTTTTGGTAGAACGCACCCCAGAATAGAATGTAGGTAATTCAAGTTTTGGTAGCACGTACCCTAGAACAGAATGTAGGTAATTCAAGTTTTAACTCACCAACTAAATGCAGTTCACCATATTTATTTATTTATTGGTGTTAAGGTCACATGATTATGCACAATGGCTATTCGTGACCGTGGCAGTTTTACGGGTGGAGGAAGCCGGAGAACCACCGAGCATCGACGTGCAACTGTCAGCTCCTCAACATTCTAACTCTGTTCAAGCTCCGCTCAAGCAGGGTTACAGCGGTTGAAGACATGTGCACCATCGACGTGCAGTACGCCTTAGCACACGGCGTCATCGTGCCCCCCATGTAGGCAACCGGGATAAAAGTGCCTTGCCCAAGGACACAACGCGGGTCGTCCCGGACGGGGATCGAACTCGGGACCTCTAGCGCAGAAGTCCAACAGTCTACCACTGAGCCGTCGCGCTCCCGGTTTACCATATCAGTATCAAGGAAATGCTCGGAATTCGCTTTTGACTTGAACTGCAATGAATGTCTTATGAGGCTGAGGATGTGCAAGATTTCATGTCAGTCTTGAAATCATTCAACAGCTCTGCGTGCATGAGATTACCGGTTCGTTAGGGTAACACAATACGTAAACAGCGTGGTTTGATGATAGATCCAAAACTTTGAAAAATGATTTGAACAAAGTTATAAATCAAATGCAGCATGATCCATTCAAAGATAGTTTACTAATCAAGTATTTTACAATACGGAATGCTCACAAAAAGGAAACAAATTTTAAAAAGAAACAATTTTCTGAGCGTTGTACAAACATTTGGATAATTTGAAATCTAGCTACCCAAAACAATCCTGGACCCTTATCAACTCTTAGAAGCCGGGGAATCAGAATAAATTTATTGAACATGAAATACCGCGAAAAACTTAGAGTAAAGCAGGTGCTTCTAGTCAAATGTCGTCTGCCTATTCAGGCAGACGACACTTGACTAGAAGCACCTGCTCAGTGTTTAATTCTCCCCAGCCCAAAGATAGCCGAACTGTCACTGCCAGATAACCTGCCGTATTACATCACAGGCAAGAAAACTCGACTCCCGTCTTCTAAGAGTTAACAAAGTGCGACAAAAGAAGAATTGTAACAATCAACTTAATCCCGACACCGCAGTAGATTTTTTTTCCAAATTGTACTCTAAAATTGGAGCTACTGGCGTTATTAATGAGCATAATTCGTTTTATTGTCCGGAAATAAAAATAAAGTTAAACACCACTCCCATCACACCATCGGAAATACTTTCAAAGTTGCGCGAACTGAAAAGTGGGAAAGCATCGGTTTTGACAATATTAATAACAGTTTGCTGAAAGCAGTTGGTCCATGCATGACAGATAGTTTATCAAAACTCTTCAATAAAGTTTTAACTTCTGGTTGTTATCCAGAAGATTGGAGTAAGTCGGTTCTTTCTTTAATATATAAGAAGGGTGATCGCAATGATCCAAATGATTACAGGGCCATTGCAGTAAGTTCGGCTATCGGAAAATTGGTCAACAAAATTATCAACCGAAGATTATCCGATTTAGCGATTAACAACATCACTCACACAGGCAATACAAATGCTGTGGTGGGGTAGACAGACACCCCACCGGAACAGAGTCACAACTGTGGCTAACCCTATTCAATAGCCAAGTAGTGGATGGGAACTAAAATTATCAGGTCAGGAAACGGCATATGATTATTTAAACTGTGAATAGAGAAAAGGATGAAAAATTACGAGATAAAGAAAAGGGAGGGTGCCAGCTTGAATATGTAGTGCATTACCTAGAACAAGGAAAGTGGCGTATGTGAAGACAGATACATTCTTAAATTTGAGGCGGAGTTGAATGTACATATTGAGGTGTATTAATTCAGTAGTTGAGGGGAGAGTAGTATGTCTTAGTCAAAAAAACTTATGAGGAACCTTACGCGAGGGTTTCGCAATATGGCAACTATTAAAAACGCTTCGTAAGTAGAATGAAGTCGTGTACCACTTCAAAAATAAGACAGTTGTTTGTGTTGTCCAAAAATTCAGAGCCGAACAGAAGCGTAGTTGTATCCACTTCAAATGGAAGTAGATTGATCGTACAGTTACGAGCCTCTGAGTAGATTGGACAATGGAAAAAGAAGTGATCCGTCGTCTCGCGCTCGCCACACTGACAAAAGGGACTGGGTAATAAGTGGTTATCAAATAGGTGAGAGTTAAGGCTACTACAATGCAACCGGAGCCTACAATGGTATATTTGTGAGGAGCGAGACTTCGCATTACTGTAAAACTTTGGAGGCCTTTGCTTGGCACCATTAAGGTAAGTCTTAAAATTGGATAGAGATGTGTTCAACCGGACGGATAAGGGCAGGTTATTCCTCTGATCAGTGGTGCTTGGGATAAACGAAGACTGGTATAACTGAGTTCGGCAGAAAGGCACTCGGTGGTTTTGACTCGATCGAAGACTGAGCGATTGGTTAGTTGAGGAGACCAGAGGGGGGACTTTCTTGGATAGGTAAGGAGGTGACATGTGATGATTCAATTTGAAAAAATGAATTAGTTTTTGTTTGCGACGTCGTTCGTACAGGGGGTCCCATTGAGTTTCAGTAATAGATATATCACTATTTTGTGTACTATATGGGTAAATAATTGTACAGTTGTGCAGGTGTCCGGAGATATTTTGGACGAGGCGAAGCCGAGTCCAAATATTGGAGGACACCTGCACAACTGTACAATTATTTACCCATACAGTACACAAAATAGTGATATATGTGATTTAATCCACAGCCCCTCAATGTTAACAAAAGTCAAACAAATTATATTTTAGAAAGTTTGACACGAGTAAAACCACATTTTAAAACACTTTTTGCTTGCTCTACCCCCGAAAAACAAAATGGGCATAACCCATTGTTTGCTTGCTATAAAGTCTATTGAAGTTATGACACGCATCAGGAGTTCAGATATTGTGAACAGATCTGTGGCTTCGAAGTGAACTCACATCATGACGTAATTTGTTCTCCCGCTTATATAATGTCTCAGCTCAAGGGTGGAACACTTATTCAATCCCTCATCGAAAGTGCGGCAGATAAATTTAATAATCGTTCATTTTTAAAGCATTTGGAAGAATAATTCTTTTTTTTATCTGAAGAAGAGGTTCGCTTTCCCTCAGGGGTGGCGGGTGGTGGTGCCTGATTGCCGTCTTAATATTTGAAAAAGGGCGTTTTTTAGGTTATTTATTTATTTACTGGTGTTTAAGGTCACTTTTCTGCAGCTATGGCTAATTGTGACCGCAAAAAAAGGTGTAAAGTCAAGTTTAGCCAATGGTTTACACCCATGCTGCCCATTTTAGGGGACTTCTACCCCGGGCACTGGTGACCAGGTCCTATTTTACCAGTAAAACTGAACTTGTTTACCACAGCAAACAAGCACTGCTTCACTTCCGAGGTTTCCACAGGAGTCCTTTTTAGGTTACCAGGGCTGTTGGTTATTAAAAGCAACAAAAAGTACATTATAATTTGGACACGATGCACACTCAATTCAGTAGCTCCGTCGAGAAAAGCTTGTCGATAATTCATGTGTTAGAAAGTTTTTCACACCTCCTTTACAGCATCTTTACTTTTGAATGGTTGATTACAGTACCGTGACAATCGTACAAATATCTAGTTATTGGGACTGTTTCAAAACCGTCCCAATATCCAGATATTGGTACTGTTTTACTGAGCTGTTCTCATCAAAACCGTACTTGGTGTGATTTTATAGGGCTTGTTTTCATGACAGAGAACAAAAGAAATATTAGGTAGCTGTGGATTAAGTATATAATAGGGACTTGCTAGCACTGACGGTTGCCCCCGTGACGATCCTTGCTGCAGCGATTTGGATTTTTTCAAGTTCTGCGGCTTGGGTTTCAGTACAATTGTCCCAAACAGGACCAGCGTACTCAAGAAGAGGTCTAACGAAAGCAAAGTATATTTTTTCCAAGACACTACGATCAAGGTGAAACTTGTGTCTTCTCAACAGATCTAAGCGAGCCCAGGCTTTGGAACATATATGGTCAATGTGATTGTTCCACGTGCAAGTATTGTTAAGCGTGACTCCTAGGTGTTTATGGTTGGTTGCTTCCGAAATTTGTGAGTCGCCCAAAAATAAAGCAGGGTGGAAGCTGGGGTTGGTTTTACGTGATATAAGCATGCTCTCGGTTTTGTTAGGGTTGAATTCGACCAACCAAATCGTGGCCCAATGTTCGATTGTGGTCAAGTCACGATTAATCAAAGTCGAAGCATATTCAGGATTCTCTACAATTAAATATAGAGACGTATCGTCGGTGAAGAGACGTATGTTACTGAGTTAATCTTTCGTTATGTCGTTAATATATATCAGAAATAAAAGGGGACCCAGAATCGATCCCTGAGGAACTCCGACATTGATGGGTTTCCATGAAGATGTCTCTGAAGCTATTATAACTCGCTGCGACCCGTCCGAGTGGTACGATTTCAAAAACAGCAATAGCTCACCTGAAACACCAATGTTCTCCAGCTTATGAATGAGACCTGCATGTCATACTTTGTCAAAAGCCTTACTCACGTCACAGAACACCACTCTTACTTCTTTTCCTTGGTCGAGCGCTTGACAGAATTCATCATATATATCGGTCAGCTGGAGAACGGTTGAGTAACTGGGTGTAAACCCTGACTGGAATTGACTAAGGACGCTGTTATCATTCAAGAACTGCCACAAGCGCTGGAAGACACATTTTTTCAAGTATTTTACCAACACAGCTGATCAAAGATATTGGACGATAATTAGTAATAACGTTTGAGGGTTGTTTTTTTTTAAATTGGGGAGACATTTGCTTTTTTCCAGATTGATGGGAAATGGGAATTTTTCAGTAATATGTTAAATAAGATCGTGAGTGGCTCGCATAAAGAAGATTTGCATTCTTTAAGAAGTCGCGGGCTGATGAGATCAGGACCAGACGCCTTGGGACTTTTAACGACTTCATTGCTGCATATACTTCACTACAATGTAAGGTGATAGTGTCAATGCCTTGTGAGACATTGGGAGCTGAGTCTGCCAGGGAGGCATTCGAATCGTCAACTGTCCAGATCGAACTAAAGTATTCGTTGAGCACTTCAGCTTTCTCAACACTCGTGGAATATATTTTGTTTAAGTGGATAATATTAGGAATTCCTGGGGCGCTATTGTTACCAATGTATGTTTTCAGAGTCTTCCACCACGTTGATCGAGGGGTATCTTTGCTACTCAAGGCAGACTGGACTTTGGATAGATAAAACGCTTTGGCCTTCCTAATAGCTGCACGACGACTTCATTACGTTTGGTTCTGTATTTTGCCCATGCGGTCTGATGGTCCGTGCGTTTAGCTGTGCGGTACAAGCGTTTTTCTGTCTTATTAGTAATCGTATGTTGTTGTGCATCCATGTCGGTTGATTCGTCCTTGAGGTTATGGTTTTGTTAGGAATAAATCTGCCTACAACATTAAGTATTTCATCGGTAAATTTGGAGACCAAAGTATCAAGATGCGGGGTGTCAAAAGTTAGTGAAGGCCTCATTTAATGTCTCATAGTTGCACTGAGAGTACAGCCGATCCCTCCTCTTGACAGAAAGAGGTGGGGGTTTTAAAAATTCCACTTCAATTGCAATGGGACAGTGATAGCGGATCATGTCTGGAATAAGTGGCTCTAATACCTCACAAATTTTAACGTTGACTGTGTCACTGACAGCAAAGAGATCCAGCAGGGTCGCCGATGACTCAGTAATGCACGTTGGCTCACTCACAACCTGTCTCAGATTAAAATAGTTAATAATTTCAGAAACACTACTGCACAGTCAGATCCGGTACCTCGATCCGCAAGTACACAGAAGAAGTCTCCTTGGTTACGAATCGAAATTAAGTATTTTTATTGTTTACTAATCATATATATTTCATTTTCAGGTTATTTTATTCAACTTTGTGGGGAGTTAGTTTAGTATAGTAACTGGGACAAAGTTAGGAGGTCTTAAATAAAACCGTGAGCGCTAAGTTGTCGAACGGTTCGTCGTGTTGCCTTTTGCCGCGTGTGTACAGTTTTCCCTGTCCGATCGCGTAATTTTGTCTTGATGATGGCGAGCAAGTCTGTTCAGACGGAGGTAAGTATGGAGGTTAATTCGTGTAATATCGCGGTCCAGGTCAACGGTGCCAACGGGGTAAGTATTGGTGTGCAGACAGAGGTCACTGGGGGTGTCGGTCGGAGCCGGGTTGGTGGGGCCACCGATGGCGATATTGGGCTTGAAGTTTGTAAACAGTGTTCTATGATGTATGGGGACTGTCGCTCGGTGGGATGTGGAGAGGTATGTGCAAACTGTCAGGAAATCCTCCGCCTACTTGAGACAATTGTTAAGTTTGAGGGGGAGATTGCTGAGCTGAAGGGAAAACTTGGTAGGGCGGGGCTGTCTGGAGTTACGCCTGTGAAAGTGGCTTTCCGAGAAGGATGGAAGGTTGTCGGTGGTTCCAAGAGGAAACATGGGGGTAGAACCTTTGATGTGAATGAGGTAGGTGATGAGGTGGGGGCTGCTAGAAAAGTACGTAGGACAGATGAGGGGGGCCCAGGCCGGAGCAATGCTGTAAAGCGTTTGGCGTGGACTATCAAAAGTGGTAGGAAAGAGGGGCCAGAGAAGCAGGTAGATAGGGGTGTAAAGTCCAAAGGCAGTGGGGAGTGCAGCACCAGAAACAGATTTGATGTGCTCGATTCGGAAGAGACAGAGGGGGAGATGGAGGTAGTTGCAACAGATAGTAGCTTGGGGTCTAGGCCAGGAAAAAGGAGGAGGGATCCGGGGGAAGACCAGGGGAGTAGTCCAGGTAGCTCAGGGCCTGGAAAGAGACGGAGGGACAAGGATAGGAGTAATCCTAGGTCAAAGATACCGATACCGATATTGATTCCGAGTGGGGCTGTTGGAGAGGAAGAGGACGCTGTAAACAATAGGAGACTAGAGGAGATAAATAGGGCGAGGTCCAAAAGTAAGTTGGTGGTTGCGGGAAGTAGCATAGTTCGGGGGATCGACAAGGTTGTCTGTGGTCCGGACAGTAAAAATAGAACAGTTCTGTGCTTTCCGGGGGCTAAAGTGGAGGACCTGAGGGATAGAGTGGACGGTATTGTAGCTGGGTCGGGGCCTGATCCGGTAGTGGTATTACATGTGGGGTCCAATAACATCAGGGAGAGGAAATCAGTTCGTTTGGTGGACACATACAAGGACCTAATTAGTAAGCTACTTAGCAGGAATGCTCGGATCATCGTTTCAGGGGTGCTCCCCGTTATGGGTGGTGGGAATGAGAGGAACTCGCGGATTATGGCACTAAACGAGGAGCTGGGAGAGCACTGCAAAGACTTGGGAGTACATTTCATTGACCACTGGGATTCATTCTGGGGACAAGGAGAGTTGTATGGGCGAGACGGATTGCATTTAAGTAGGATGGGTACAGACCTGTTGGGCCAAAAAATCTTACAGGTGGCTGGGCCTTTTTTGGAGAAAAGGGGGGTAGGGGACCACAGCCGGTAACCCAGAGTGGCACAAATGCTGGGAACATAGGAAGAACAACAAACATGCACAATACAGGGACATACCAGGGTTATAATAATGTGCCAGTGATGACAAAAAAACAAAGATTCATTAAGTTTGGGTACTGCAACATCCAGGGTCTGCACAAGAAAGTAAGCGAAATATCAACAATGATGGACGAAGGAGACTTTGATATAATGGGTCTAAGTGAGACGTGGATACGACGGGATGAGCGGGTTGATCAGATGAAGGGTTGCGTGTGGATAGGAGCTGGGCGAACTGAGGGTCAGAAACGGGGTGGGGGTGTTGGCATCTACGCTAAAGAGGAATTACAGCCCTCATTGATTACAGATCTCACAGAAGCAAGGACTCAGATTCCAGTATCCAACGAAATAGTCTGGGCAAAAATCAAGTTAGGAAGCAGGAGTGTTGCCGTTGGTGTTGTATACTTAGCAGTGGAGGGAAGTAAGCCCGAGTGGAATGATTCAATATATACAACTCTTAGATCGAATATCACAGAGCTTGGGAGCAGAGGGTTCAGTATTGTCCTAATGGGGGACTTCAATGGGCACATCGGGGATAAGGAGGAGGGCATACAGGGAGGTGATGGGAAAATTAACACGAATGGGAGGAAGATGTTGGACCTATCAAAAGAGCTTGGTTTAAAGATCCTGAACAGGGATGCGAAATGTAAGGGTAAATGGACCTGGGAGAGGAACGATAAGAAAACAATAATTGATTATATACTCACTGACATTAGCATATGGAGGGAGGTTATAGATGTAGAAATAGATGACGAGGGAAAAAATGACTTGGGTAGTGATCACAACCTGATAACAGTTAAGATTATGGGCAAAAAGACGAATAGAGACAGAAATACCTTCAAGGAAGTTTGGGGACTAAAACAAGGAGTCGACTGGAAGCAGTTTCGGGAAAAACTAAAACCAAATCTTGAATGTATACCTAGGGATGCAAATGTCCAGAGTATTTCAGATGGCATAGTAAATAGCCTAACAGAGGCAGGGAAGGAGTGTATAGGAAGGGTGAGGGTCCCAACGAGAGAGCTTGGATACAGGGTTAACGAGGGACTGAAAAAGGCTATAAAAGAAAGGAAGGTAAAATGCGCTGCTTACAGAAGAAGTAGGAAGCTTAAAGGGGTGGATAACAATGACACGAGACTAATGAAAGGAGAATATGAACTGGCACGGAAAAAGGTGAATGAGATAAAGGATAATAATAGGAAGGAGCGCAATTGCAGTCTTGCCAGAACAATAAAGAAAACGGGGGGTTCGAGCTCAAACGTATTTTGGAACTGGGTAAATAAACGGGGGAAAAGTAGTGTGCAGAGTATCAAAGTGGATGGGGAAAGTACAGAAGATAAAGGCCGTATCGCTTCAGAGTTAGTCAAGCACTGGGAAAAGATAAACGATAGGCGATGGGGCAGTGGGTCCCCACCAAAAAGAAATACACTGGTGGAGGAGAACCTATCCAATCGTGTATGTAGCGAAATAACGGCAGAAGAAGTGCGGAACGTGGTCTCGAAATTAAAAAATGGTAAAGCGGGAGGGACTGATGAAATTCCGAACGAATTCCTCAAAAATGGAGGGGAGGCACTTTTTGAAGTCCTGACAAACCTTTTCAACCTGGCTCTGCGAAAGCAAGAGGTCCCCAGAGAGTGGAGGGAAAGTAAGGTGTCGTTCATACACAAAAAGGGGGATAAGGAAGTTCTAGATAACTATAGGGGGATATCAGTTAGTAGTAACATCGGAAAAGTATTCTGTAAGGTCATATACGGTAGACTAGAGGAAGTTATAGAAGAGAAAGGTTTTTTAGGAGAAATTCAAAATGGTTTCAGGAAAGGACGAAGAGTCACTGATCACCTATTTACACTCACCCAACTGATAGAATCAACAAAGGCTGAAAAGAAAAAGATGTTTCTGGCATTTCTAGATGTGAAAAAAGCGTACGACCGAGTGTGGAGGGAAGGTATGTGGCGAAAGCTCGAGGGCATCGGACTGGGGGGTGACTTTGTGGGAATCATGAAAGCACTGTATACAGATGTGCAAAGCCAACTCAGTCTAGGGAGTATCACTACAAAACGAGTCCCTATGGATATAGGCCTCAAGCAGGGGTGTATCTTTTCACCGATTTTGTTTGCATTGTATGTTAAAGATTTAGGGGACGAACTATTTCAGAGTGCGGAGGGGGTAAATGTTGGAGACATAAAGATACCAGGCTTATTCTTTGCGGACGACATGGTGTTAATGTCTAGAACTGAACAGGGGCTAGAGAAACTGCTGGAAATTGTTGGTAGATATGGGAACACTTGGCGGCTCGAACTAAATGAAAATAAAAGCAAGGTAATACCCGTTGGGCGCAAGGTAGATATGACGAAGAGATGGAGAGTGGGGGAGTTCTCAATCCCCGAAGGGGAAAGCAAACAAATCACTGTAGGAGAAACGGGAGAGTATGAGTATCTAGGGGTAAGCATAAATATAACGGGAAGAGGGGTGTACAGAAATTACTCAGCCAAACTGATTCTGAAGGGGAAAAGAATTCTGAACCAACTAAAACTTTTAGGGAAAAATAGTTTCAATAAGGTCTTTGTGGGGAAAACACTGTGGGAGAGGGTGGGTTTACCAAGTATAACGTATGGCACGGACGTGATTCCATTAAACCAAACCGTTATTAAGAAGTTGGAAAGTACTCAGAATGATGCCGGCAGATGGATAACAGGGTCGAGTAATGCTGCAGCTTTGGAAGCAGTAAGGGGGGAGCTTGGGTGGATGAAAATCAAGGACAGGGTAGATTTGGGAAAACTGTGTTACTTTAACTACTTGAGAAACCTGCCTGACAACCGGTGGTGTAAATTGATGCTCGATACCATTTGGAATTCTAATATAGAAACGGGGTGGTCAAAACATGTGAGGGAACTAATGGACAATTACTCTATAGAGGTCACAAACATAGAAGTAGGAATGAAAGAAGGCAAAAGGTTTGTCAAAGAGAGAGTCATGGAAGACTGCAATCGAAACTGGCGAGCAGGGGTTAGCGTGAAAAGATCACTGCAGGGGTTACAATATAAAGAAAAGCCAGCTTTTGAGAAGTACCTAGATGGCACCTTTGGAGGGTCACTGCTGTTCAAACTGAGATCAAGATCACTGGAGCTTCGGGGAAAAATTGGGAGAGATGGGGAAAAGGGATGCCAAATGTGCCACTCTGGAGTAGTGGAGACCCTGGAACATTTTCTCTTGGAATGCCCACAGTATATACCTCATAGAATAAAATTTACTGGAAGAATAATGCAGAAGTGGGGTGAAGAAACAAAGGATAGATGGCTGAAGGGGGACACGAGGGAGAGGGTAGGAATGCTTATTGAAGAAATTGAAAAAGAGGAAGTGAGGGACACTATTAAGCAGTTTATATCTGAATGCTGGGAGGAGAGGAGGGGAAGAGGGGGTGGGGTGCAGGGGGAATGATGGCCTTCTCTTATGAGGACCGCGACGAATCAGCGGCTGGCCAAAGAGTTATTATTATTATATGAGGAAGCCATTTGGTTGTCATTAAAATCGCCAGTTACAATTAAGTCAGCAATTGACGTGTCTCTGGCTTTTTCTATCGATGCAGATATAGCATCCCAAATATCCTGGGGACTGTTGGGTGGTCGGTAGAATACCCCTAATAGTAATGGCTTCTTCCTTGTTGTAAAGACTTCAACCCAAATGCACTCAGTATTCAACACGTCAAGGTCCGGTCGGGGACGATACGAGATTCCGTCTTTAATGAATATAGCCACTCCCCCTCCCCTGGTCGAGCGATTGAAGCGTAGTGGTTCATGGAACCCTTGGAGCTGGATATCAGATGTGGAATCATTGTCGCACAACCAGGTATCGGTAAAGGCTAAAATATCGAAGGCTTCGAGTTCACATTGGACAATATCTAGCTTAGGTTTAAGGCTCTGAATGTTAAGGTGCACAATTTTTAGGATATTCTGATTATGACCCGTGTTAACAGAATTTGGACAGGGTTAGTTTCGATGTCACCGGACAGTAGTAGGATTATAGCCAAACAGAAGTAGATGCAGGTGATAAGGGAATCAGTGATTAATGATTTCAACAGGGTTATAGTCAAACAGAAGCTGGCGAATATCGCAAGGGAATCAGCTTTTCTCGATTTCAGAAGTTGATAACCAAGCAGAAACAGAGGGGGGTAACAAGAGAATCAGTAATTGTCGATTCTAGGCTTATAGTTTTCTTAAAGTTGACACAGTGGTAGAAATAGGAAGATTCATCGTAAGTATCTAGAGAAGTATATGCAGTGAAGTCCCCACGTTGCCAGATGTACAAGGAAGTCATAACAGTGATACTTTTATGCAGCGTCTGACCATTGAGGCGCAGGAGCAGGTACACTAACATACAAATAGATCTGCCCATCGGTAAGCGATGTTATGGCTACGTGAAAAAACTATCAGGTTGAAAGTACCAATTCGCCACGGTATGTTTCAAGGTAACACATTATAATATATATTCAAGCCGACTGGAGAACAGAGTAGTTTGAGCTGAGAATTATATGTAAACAGAAAGAAGAAGAGAGAAAAAGGTAATTAACAACGAAAAAAAGGTAATTAAGAAAATCTAAAGTTCGTAATTATATATATATGTATATATACAGTACCAACGGAAATAACTTGTACATTAAACGCCGTTATTCTTCGTTTGTAAACGCGTTCACAAATAGCATTTAAACGAAAAACGGGTTTATTTTCCGCTTACCAAACGTTTATAAACGATCCGTATTTCGATGATTTAAACGAAGGCTAAACGAAAGGTAAACGATTTTTCGTTTAGCTAAACGAAAGCTAAACGTTTTTTCGTTTAGTTGAACGGAAGACAAACGATAGTCCATTTATATGTACACGTACCGAACGACATATAAACGGTTTGCAAACAGACTGATCATTTCCGCAATATCGGAACAATTCATTTTATTGCGTTCACTTTTATCGAAGCACGGTTACAAATTAATGGGGAAGATTTTTAAAATGGTACGTTTTTGCTTTCAAGATAGGCGTATAACGGATGACTGGAATGGGACGTGAAATCTGGCGTTTTAATTCCATTTGTGAATTTTTAGGTTTCAATATCAATACCAAGTTAATTTTCAAACCGAAACTGAAAGTTGAAGGGCTTCTGAAAAGTGTTTTCTGGAAAAGTAATGGTGTTGCATTTTTGCAGAAAAAACATTGTTTTAAAAATTGTCTCGACTTTGTATTCAAACATGTACATTGTATCATTTCCCTTTCTATTTGATTGTTGTCGACCCCAAGCGGCCAAGCCACATAAAAGCTGGCATCCCATATTTCTTCTAAGAATACCATTCAGATTTGTCATTTTAAGTTTGGTTGTTATTGTAATTAAAATTTACTGCGGTACGAACCTTTGATACCAAGCACTGAGAACCTTTTCTGTTTGTATCTAAAACAATGGGTCTAAAAACAGTTTTTTGTAAAAATAAAAATAACAAGATGTTGTTCTTAACATTAAAGGCACTAGGACACACCTACATTTGTACATGCAGTCATTGGTCAAGACAGTATAAACAGAACAAATTTCCCTTTTAAAAAGGTGATTACTTGACTTGAATTTATCACTCGACTTTTCTGAATCAAAATGAACCGACGGAAAATGTCTTCAACGCCGAGTCACCATTTGGTGAGGTATATTGAAGACAATGCAATACAAGTGAGAAGCTCGGTTTTTTTTAAAGAACTGACAGACCCAATAAAGATAGGAGAATCTTACCTCATTCAGTGGAGAAGAGTGCACGAGGTTGCTGTTGGAAAGGTACGTGTTTTATTTTTAACCCTTTACTTACATGTATGCCCAAAACAAGGAACTGAAAAATATCCGACAGGGTCGGCGAGAGTTAATGTCGATCATGGTAGGCCTGGAAATAACTACTGAACCTCCGCTTAGGTCAGGCCCGAAGCCAGCAGTAAATAAAACTCCGACATGGAGAGTGTGGGGCGCCCCTCCCCTGCCACCTCACCCACCTCTGCATGTCGGATAGCATCCTGGTGCGAAGGCGAAGGCCATTTCCGAATTGCCTAGCCCCGACGGGGGTGGTGGTGTAGTGGGGTGCTGGGGGTTCTCCCCTTCCCGAGTTGTTTTTACAATTCAAGGCTCTGAGCGCTCCCACCAGTATCGGCCCTGGTTTAGGTTATGTGGGGCTTGTCATTTGTAAAATACGTGAACAAGCCATTTGATTATACGACATGTCGTTTATCTTTTCACAGAATTATCGCCAAAAATAAATAGCAAAATTTAACGCGCGATCTCGCCAAAATGAGATTGCAGGTAAGTTTTTGCTCTTTATTATTGTGATAATTTTGTTGAAATGAAAGCAATTCCTACATGTAACTAATAATATACCCCCCCCCCCCTCCACCCGGACATACCTTTAACTATAAGTAGAAGGGGGCAACACAACCATTAAATTGGAATTGCCCTGAGACCCGGGACTATTGGCACTAAAAGGACAAAATGAGAAAAAAGGGTGAGGGCGGCCTGCAGCCATAGGGGGAATGAGCAAGAGCCCCCACCCAAAAATATCCCCCCCCCCCCCCCACACCTCTAAAAAAATACAGACAACATTTTTTAATTTGTATCCATTTTTCATTCACCTGCGCATTAACACAAAGCAGTACATTGAAATTCCACTGTTACGGCCACTCACCGAAGTTAATGTTCAAGAACTTAGTTTGTACATGCAGTCATTTTATTTTGTAGGTTTTGGATTCAGGAAATAGTTCCGAGATGAGCAAACGTTATAGCGAGGTCATAAAGGAAAATCCACAAGGAGTTGCGTCACCAGAGCCACCATCTTCGCCAAACCAGGCACCATCTGCATCAAGTACTCCATTAGATAAAACACCAACACCAGCAACAGAACAAAGACAAAGGCAAACTACCACAAAGACAAAAAACGTTAAAAAGGTAAAACAAATATGTTACTACATGTAGATTCCTTTACAAATTGAACGTGTGACAGTGACATAGCTATTCCACTGTCTGGTCACTAATCTTGTTGCAGCGACTGTCTGATCACCGGTTTTAATTACCCAACAATCAACTATAATTTATAATTTATTGCCACGATTTTAATAACCCAATAATCAACTATAATCACCTGTAGTCACAGAAGCCACACCAATAGACTTGCTGGGGTCACTTGCATATCCATTTTTATTGGGACGTTGTGTCAAAATGAAAAAAATTATATTATTTTTTGGGGTGTCATTTCATGTCGAAAATCGTTGCAAGCATTTTTTGTAATGATTAGGGATACAGTTTTCCACATTAAAATTGAAAATTAAGTAATTGCATCTTGTTCAACATAGCTCATTAAGCCCTGTTGAATAAGATGCAGTTTAGTTAAATTTTTGCCCCCGAATAGTGCCATTGAAGAAGATTAACATTATGGTACTACATGTATAGAGTTAAACGAATGGGTGAGTTTGTATGATCTCAAAGTGACCGAATATTCCCCCAGTGTGATTTTACGACATTTTGAAATGTTAGCCCTTTACCCAACATAACAGTCCAAACCGACCAACACTAAATGTATTCACTAAATTCCCTGTTAAATTTTGAACAAGAAATGTGAACTTTTATGTTTGAGGCGCGTTACTCCTAAATAAAGCTGATTAAATGTTATTTCTTTCTTTCATTTTCTTTCTTCCAAACCACATCTTATGACCCTACTTGGGGGTCATAAGATATGTTTTGGAAGAAAGAAAAATGAAAAAATAAAATAAAAAGGCTTGACCATTTTTCGATATTTCGCTTTTAATAAGTTCCAAAGTGTTATTTGTTTTTTCTTTTTTTTTCCCCCAAACATCTTATGACCATACTTAGGGGTCATAAGATGTGTTTTGGAAGAAAGAAAAATAAAATTTAAAGGCTTAACCATTTTTCGATATTTCGCTTTTAATAAGTTCCAAAGTGTTATTTATTTTTTTATTTTTTTTTTCCAAACCCCATCTTATGACCCTACTTAGGGGTCATAAGATATGTTTTGGAAGAAAAAAAAAGAAAAAAAAATATATAATATAAAGGCTTGACCATTTTTCGATATTTCGCTTTTAATAAGTTCCAAATTGTTATTTTTTTCTTCCAAACCACATCTTATGACCCTACTTAGGGGTCATAAGATATGTTTTGGAAGAAAGAAAAATGAAAAAATAAAATAAAAAGGCTTGACCATTTTTCGATATTTCGCTTTTAATAAGTTCCAAAGTGTTATTTGTTTTTTTCTTTTTTTCCCCAAAACATCTTATGACCCTACTTAGGGGTCATAAGATGTGTTTTGGAAAAAATAAAAAAAATAATAAAAAGCTTAACCATTTTTCGATATTTCGCTTTTAATAAGCTCCAACGTGTTATTTATTTTTTCATTTTTTTTTCAAACATCTTATGACCCTACTTAGGGGTCATAAGATATGTTTTGGAAGAAAGAAAAGTGAAAAAATAAAATAAAAAGGCTTGACCATTTTTCTTCTTGCTAATACAATGACGTTATTTTTTTCTTTTCAGAACAAAGCAGCAATTGTAGTTTCTGATTCACCTGCAAAGCCTACAGCACATGTGATCCCAACAGAAAAGGTTGGCATGAACAACTCTGCTGCGGAAGTGGTGGTCCAAGGGCGGTATTGCCTCAGCGAGAAAGCTAAGGAGATATTGTCAAATGATACCACAAGTCCACCGACAGTACGTGTGGATCCTCCAGTTGACGACACACCCGTAGAGGTGGTAAACTCATTTTTGTCATCCACACGAATCCCTGATAATAGAGAGGCTGAAATAGCAAATGATGGAATACTACCCTGTATTTATCTTCCTGAGACGTGGGTGTCTTCTCCGATTCCATCCCCAGATTTTACACAGATCGAGCCACAAGCGTGCGAATGCAGCAGCATTTTAACTGAGGTCAGACAGGAGTTGGAAAAGTTAAAGACAGATATGGCCAATCTTCAAAAACATAATTCGGAGATGCAAGCAAGATTGGATAAATTAGAGGGTACTACATGTAGACGTATGCTCCAAAATGGTTCTGTTGTTGACAACGCCACTGGTAATGCTGTGGCCCCCCCAAGAAATGCTTAAGTTGAAAATTACTGATAAAAGGTTCCTGGATATTTTTCTAGACAATTTGCCAGTGTCCATGAAGGAAGAAGATATTGCTGAGGCGATGAATAAAACCGCGACGGGCACTAATTTCATCCTTCACCCCGACCTTATTCAAGTGACGGCTGAAATATCAAAAGGTGACAGAAATGCTTTCGCAAGAAACATGTTTCGTAAGTTGTTCACTGTTGGGGAGGTTAGGGACAAGAATGTTGCGGGAACGAGAGGAAAGCCCAGGATAGGTGTGGAGAAAATGGATATTCTAAAGCAGGTTTTGTTTCAGGTTTTCCCTGTACAGCCAGCAGGAAGACAAGGCATAGTGTGGGCAGACATAAAAAAGGTCATTGACCAGTTCAACAGAAATTTATTTGTCAACAAGATCTATAAATATTGTGATATCAGTGAAATTTAAGTTATGTACAATGTTTTCTTCCAAAACTCATCTTATGACCCGTCAGTAGGGTCATCAGATGTGGTTTGGAAGAAAAAAAAATAAAAGAAATAATTAACACTTGGGAACTTCTTAAAAGCAAAATATCGAAAAAATGTTCGATCAGTTCTTTTATTTTTTCTAGCAAAACATATATTATGACCCATAAGTAGGGTCATAAGATGTGTTTAGGAAAAAAAATGAAAAACTAAATAATTTTGGGAAACTTATTAAAAGCAAAATATTGAAAAATGCTCGAGCAATTTTTTCATTTTTTTTTCTTCCAAAACATATCTTATGACCCCTCCGTAGGGTCATCAGATGTGATTTGGATGAAAAATGAATAAAAGAAATAAATTGGGAACTTATTAGCAGCAAAGTATTGAAAAATGCTCGAGCATTTTTTTTCATTGTTTTCTCTTCCAAATCATATCTTATGACCCCCTCAGTAGGGTCATCAGATGTGATTTGGAAGAAAAAAATAAAAGAAATAATTAACACTTGGGAACTTCTTAAAATAAAAAAATCGACAAAATGATCGATCAGTTTTTTTTTTATATTTTTCTTCCAAAACATATATTATGACCCGTAAGAAGGGTCAAAAGATGTGTTTTTGAAAAAAAATATGAAAAACTAAATAAATTTGGGGAACTTATTAGAAGCAAAATATTGAAAAACACTCAAGCAATGTTTTCATTTTTTTTTTCTTCCAAAACGTATCTTATGACCCCTCAGTAGGGTCATCAGATGTGGTTTGGAAGAAAAAAAAGAAATAATCAGCACTTGGGAACTTCTTAAAAGCAAAATGTCGAAAAATGTTCGATCATTTTTTTTTTCCAAAAGATATATTATGACCCCTGAGTAGGGTCATAAGATGTGTTTTGGAAAAAAATATGAAAAACTAAATAAATTTGGGGAACCTGTTAGCAACAAAATATTGAAAAATGCTCGAGCATTTTTTTCATTTTTTTTTTTTCCAAAACATATCTTATGATCTCACAGTAGGGTCATCAGATGTGGTTTGGAAGAAAAAAAAAGAAATAATTAACATTTGGGAACTTTTTAAAAGCAAAATATCGAAAAATGTTCGATCATTTTTTTTTTTTCATTTTTTTTCTTCCAAAACATATATTATGACCCCTAAAATATGAATGTTGATTTTTGTGTACGACGATTTTTTTCAGTTGTATGAGGTAAAGTGGTCAATGCCTTTTCACAGAATATTAGTCAATATTCTGACTGTTTTGGTAAATATTTATGTATATGTAACATTGCTTGCTTTTATAAATTGTGATTTCTCATTTTGCTTCAACTTTTTTCCATAACATTATCAAACCACTGTACTGTTATATTTTTAGAAATGTAAACAGTTTATTCTTGTTAAACAGAAATTTTCAGAGCTCTGTCAAACGATAATAAATTTGTTAAATTTTTAGTTATATTATGGGAAGAATTTTCTGCTTGAAATTTCATTACTTCTTCATCACTTTTGAGAATTAAATGTTAATGTACAAGTACACGAGAATATTCAGTACTTTGTCGCCCCTCCACGCTCTCCAATGACACAAGGCATAACCTTGAATAAATGGTTGATGTAGTTATTGCAGTCATGTGGGGTTAACGCTGACCAGTAGTCTTTTATGCCCTGAATTAACTCTTCTTTCACTTTTGGCTTCACCGTTTTCCTCAGATAGTACTTCATGCCCGCCCAGATGCTCTCGATTGGATTCATATCTGGGGATTCTGGAGGTGATTTCCAATGATTAATGCCTTGAGCTGCCATAAATTCTAGGGTTGATTTACTAGTGTGCTTAGGGTCGTTGTCTTTGAACAGACGATGACCCTCAGATCCTTGAAAGTACATTTCAGCAGCCGGAATGAAATAATTCTGGAGAATTAATTGATAGAAATCACTATCCATGATGCCCGTGAAAATGGCTAATTTTGTGGCACCTTTTCGTGAAATGCCACCCCATACATGCACTGAATACGGATGTTTTGGTTTTGGGATGAAAGAAGCAGGTTCTCCTCTTTTTCTGTAACTCTTACTCAGACTGCTTTGCATCCTAACCGTACACTCATCCGTAAAAATAACATTGTCGAACTCTTCTTGTGTTTCAATGCACTTTTTGGCAAAGTCAAACCTTTTTTTCTTGTTCGCGTCCCTTACCATCTGACAGTACTTTGTGCCACTTCTGCACCAATTTAATTTCCTCCTGGCATCACACACAGTAGACGGAGCAATTTGTAACCCTAAGTCCATGTACATTTTAGAAAGTTCAACTGATGACGTTTCTGCGTTGTCTCTCATCGTTTTGTCAAGAAGGTTTAAATTGTCATCTGTTAAAAGTTTTGGCCTTCCACTCCTGGCCCTATCACATATTGTCCCTGTGATTCTATAACTCCTGATCACCCTGCTGATGGTTCTGCGATCTATATTCATTCTCTCTTCTTCTTTTATGATTCTAACTATTTCAGCAAAGTTTGAGCCTCCTTCATTCAGACTGACAATCTTCTGGCGTATAATATACGGGACCCTAGTTCGTTTAATAGAATTCATTTTGCTAACTGGGTGTATTCAAGGTGAGTTGGGAGACTTGGTCATTATATCATTACGAGCAACCAATGATACAAAAAGAGAGGAATGTTTTCCTCGTAAAGGGCGTTTTCGAATCCTCGTAAAAGGCGTTTTCGAATATTGTAGGGCCAATGGTCAGCATTTATTTTTCTCCTTTGAAAACGGAAAAATAATACTACTAATAAAAAATAACCCCAATTACGCAAAATAAACACACTAATCATGAGAGCTACTAATAAAATAATTACCGACAGTAGCAAACAGAAGGGATCAAACAAACGAATTAAAACACGTGGTTAATTGACTTTACTTAATCCAATTACCAGAGGACCATGGCAAATCAGTGACTGGCCAAAGTTTTATTATGGAAAGGGAATATCGGTGTTTTAAGTTTTAAATTGTGTTTTGTCTTTTCATATTGGCTGAGTAAATAGCAACTGTAATATCTATCTTGACAATTAACAAATACAAACGTGATATCTATCGTTGATATTCAATGATTGGTAACCGACAAAATTCCTCTTTTTTATTATTTTAAACAACCAAGAAATAAAGTTCACGTTTATGTACATGTATATGTATCCTGGTAAAAAGAATCAAGCATAAAATAATTTTCCCCGACCCCATCTGTGGGAGGTGGCACCTCCGCGCCGACCAAGGCACTTGAAGCAGCATACAGGCCTTACAATCGAAAAGAGCAAAGTGACATAGACAGCTTTTCGGTGACCGGGGTTCACGCCAACATAGGCGTATGTTTCAGGGAGGCTTGAGGACTGCAGTTCCCCTCCAGTCGGGGCAAATACATTTTTTTTCGGCCAGTTTTTATGATTGTTTCGGGCAAGTTTGACTGACCTACTCACTTGGGCAGTTTTATCTTCAATAAAGGATTATGTCCCATCAGTTCTAACTTGGATACAAAGTCTGTAATATAATGTTTTGGTGTAGTACGTCCCACAGGTCGTACCACACCAAAAAAGTATATTACGGACTTCAGGTCCATGTTCGTACATATACCTGTAATACCGTCTTATCAGATTGATATCGCATCTGAGGGTTGTAGACACGCCAGCGTAACAGTTTGTTCTAGCTAATTACAGACATAAACAGGCCGTTAGCTACAACTGTGGAAGGGGAACACCTCCTCCCACACCCAAACCCACCCAAGGACCACTTCACTCAATAATGCTCGCAGCATCACTTTTCGGAAAAATATTTGAGACCCCCCCCCCCCCCCGAAAAGGTGTCCCGTACGCCTAAGCAAGCCCAAATTTTGTGACTCTGTTTGGTCGGAAATTTTGTGGTGTGCCCCCTCCCCCCACTCCCTCCAACTCACACACAAAACGCCCATATTTTTATGCTATTACACGTATAGGCATAAATTCGCCTAGAATGGTCCCAATAATTTTCCTACGGGACTGCACATTATCTTCCCAGTGTCTACGCCACTGACACCGAATGATCACACTGACTTGGTTGTGATATTGTCTGAACACAACTCAATTGATGCATGTGCTCGGGTATCATGAACGACGAGTTTCGCTTATGTAAACGAACTTAAACGAATAAAACGTTTACTTAAACGAAGGTAAACGAAACATATTCGTTTACAAACGCACTGAAAACGAAAAACGCCGTTATATTTCGTTTAGAAACGCAATGCCAAACGGAACCGTAAACGCCGTTATTTTGCGTTTACATGTACAAGTTATTTCCGTTGGTACTGTACACAGTAACAGCTTAGTATTTAGTAAGGGAAGAAAAAAAAGAGAAAAAGATAATAAGTCTGTACGAGGTCAATGATTAAATGCTACAACATATGGATATAACTTACAAGTGTGACTGGATAATGCTGATCGGGCTTGGGCTGTAAGGCAATTTGGACCGAGGCACATTAAAGCCTCAAGAGTATGACCAGGGACAACAATGGGCAAATGGAAGAGCAATCTGCTATTGTCAAAATCCCAATCGTGAGACAGCACAAGTATGAAGTCTAGTTTTGTCGGACGTTTGGATCTACGATGCCTAATAGCCATGTGATATCGCCCATGGCAATAGTGATTATGTCCTATTTATCCATGGAACCAGAGTAAATTTGCCATTACCCATCGTGAATAACAAGCGACACTTATATACAAGTGTTATGAATAACTAAAATGTTTTATTTCCCGTCTCATAAGACACAGCCTGTGACCCCCACCGAAACGAAGTCAACGAGCTCGTTCCAATAGGACGTCACAAGCCATGTCATCGAGACATTAGATTAAGCCATAATTAAGTTTGAGTGAAAGTTCAGGTGGATAGCACTGGTCAGCTATAGCAGTTACGTTGTGCTAGGTGATAATTCGTTAGGCAGTCACAAGAATCAATCCCTTGGTTAATTGCGGAGGGACTACACCCATAATTTTATTTATTTATTTATTTATTTATTTATTTATTTATTTATTTATTTATTTATTTATTTATTTATTTATTTATTTATTTATTCATTTATTTATTTATTTATGATTGAGGCTACTTCTTTGAAACTGTGGCTAATTGTACCCCAGAAAAGGGTTAAGATCAAGTTTAGCCAATCTTTCACCCCCACTAATACTGCCCATTAGGAGTACTTCCACCCATACCATTCATTACTATTCAAATTTATTCAAGTTAATCGGCTAGTTATTGGACTATTTTAATAAGCTGGATGTTGAAAAGGATTCGTCAAGGAGGGCGTATCACGGACGCTGAACTGGGACATTTCGTGGGCGGTGGGCCTGTCCTTCATTGCCGCGAAAAGTATACGAAAGTTGGCAAGAAGGAGTGGGCACTGCATTTAAGTTCCGGTGATACGAAACAGATGGGCGCCACCCCCGATAACATTCCATCTTGTAAGAAATGAGTTCGAAAGAAAGTAAGTAGTTATAACGATTACAAGAAGGAGTCGAGGGCGTCCCATGCTGGGTCGATGAATCGTGAACAACACTATTCGCAAAAAAAAAAAAAAAAAAAAAAAAAAAAAAAAAAAATACCACTCGATCGGTTGTAGTCGTTGTAGCTGAGAGTTAAAATGGGTACTTAAACATATTTGCCAAAAGGTTTGGAGACGTTGGACCTGAGAGTTATTATGGATATTTACACATATTTACATATAACACATGGACAATAGTCGTGACAGATCTCGACGGACTTCTATCAAACACAATAAAATAAACGAACTTTCTCGGGGGGCGCGGTGGCTCAGTTGGTAGAGGTGCAGGCTGCAAGCTGAGAGGTCCTCGGTTCGAATCCCACCTGCGGCAACCGCGTTGTGTCCTTGGGCAAGACACTTCACCCCCATTGCCTACATGGGGGCACGATGACGCTGTGTACTGAGGCGTACTGCACGTCGATGGTGCGCATGTCTTCAACCAATCTAACCCTGCCTGTGCTGCGGTGCAGAGTTCAGAGTTACGATGTTGGAGAGCTGACAGCTGCTCGTCGTTGCTCGGTGGTTCTCTCCGGGTACTCCGGCTTCCTCCACCCGTAAAACTGTCACGGTCACGATTAGCCATTGTGCATAAGTATGTGACCTTAAAACACCAATAAATAAATAACGAACTTTCTCACGATGAGATTCAGTGAGCAAAACTCTAAGAAAAACTGCTCTGCTAGAAGCCGCCGGTGGGTTCCCATCAGCACTCACCAGCAGTTTATAACAGATGAAATTTTGATGATCAAATTCTAACTATCAAAGTATTCCATGACTTAACCAATAACTGTAAACAGGGGTGGGGTGAGATTGGTTTTAAGAAGTCCGGCTAAGTAGTGGCCTTTGTTAAGGAGACTCTGTGTGTGTAGTTGGGCAACACATGCAGGTCGTAAATGTTGGTTCAGTGGGCAGAGCTCGATGAAAATTTGCTCTACTAGGAATCACCGACGTTCCAACGAGGGGTCATAACCTATGTTTTTGAGACCAAAAATGAAAAAAATAATGAAAATTAATAGGCGATTTTTGAGAATAGCGCTGGCCGGTTTTGGCCGTTACTTTAGGTAAAGGGTTAAAGACAACACTGGGTATGTAGTTGGGACAACTGATGCAGGTAAAGAATATTGATTCAGTGTGCATAGATCAATAATAATTTACTCTGCTACAAACCACCGGAGGGAGCCCATCAGCACCCTCCAATAATTTATAACAGAAGAAATGTTGACGAACAAATCCTGATCGTCAAAGTTTTCTAGGGCAAAACTAGAACTGAAAACATTGGGGAAGTGAGATTGGTTTTAAGAAATCCAGTTGATTCAGGGAGTAGTGACCTCCGTTACAGACAACACTGGGTATGTAGTTGGGACAAGACATGCAAGTAGTGAATGTAGATTCAGTGTGTATAGCTCAATGAAAATTTGCTCTGCTACAAAGGACCGGAGGGAGCCCATCAGCACCCTCCAATATTTTATAACAGAAGAAATTTTGATGAACAAATTTTGACCATCAAAGTTTTCCAGAACACTAGAACTGTAAACATTAGGGAGGTGAAATTGGTTTTAAGAAGTCCAGTTGATACAGGGAGTAATGGCCTCAGCTACAAGCAGCACTGGGAATGTAGTTGGGGCAACGCATGCAGATGGTGAATGTTGCTTCAACGTGCATAGCTCAATGAAAAGTTGCCCTATCAGAAACCACCAGAGGGTGCCACCAGAAACCACATTTAGGTAGTGAATGTAGATTCAGTGTGTATAGCTCAAAGAAAATTTGCTCTGTTACAAAGCACCGGAGGGTGCCCATCAGCACCCTCCAATAATTTATAAAAGAAGAAATTTTGATGAACAAATTCTGATCGTCAAAGTTTTCCAGGACAAATCTAGAACTGTTAACATTAGGGAGGTGGAATAGGTTTTAAGAAATCCAGTTGTTACAGGGAGTAATAGCCTTAGCTACAGGCAACACTGGGTGTTTAGTTGAGGCAACACATGCAGGTAGTGAATGTTGATTCAGTGTGCATAGCTCAATGAAAAGGTACCCTACCAGGCTTGTCAATTTCAGGAGAGCGATTTTTTAGCTCTCCTTACTGCCCTTCTGAAAGAATTAAGGAGAGCGAAAAATTGCCCTCCTAAATATTTTGATCTGGGATGATTGAGATTACATGTATTATGCTCACATTAAATTTTTGTTGTAAAACAAAAATGTAATTTAACTTCGAAGTCACATAACATCACGTAATTTCATTTTGAAAGTGGTTTAATGGTAAAAGGTAATGGCTGCAACAACACACAAAAACACAGCTGCAATCATTTGAAGCAAAATGGGCCACAACAATATTTTTTTTTCTGTCAGTTTCAAGTTCAACAACTGACATCACAGTTTGAGGGGTAATTATTCAAGGAATATTGACACTATAATATACTACCATTACTACTATCCTGTCACTTAAAGCACTTGCACCAGGATGTGGCTGTAGATTCAAGCAGACCTGTTGTCCAAGAAAGTCATATGCCTACCACTACCACCTTCAACCCCCCTTGGGGGGTTGAAGGTGGTAGTGGTAGGCGTATGGTAGGCGTATGACTTTCTTGGACAACAGGTCTGGGTACACACACAGGTCTTGTCAAGTGTGTGTTCGGTTGCTGAGTGAGACATCTAGATGTCTAAGAGATTTTGCTTTACCTTAGTAAAGTTAATAACATCACTGATGTAGTCTGTTGGTTTCAGTTTCAATGAGTTTGTTCAACTGGATACTTAAAATGCTGTGTAAAGCTAATTGCTCTCCTAAGCTGATTGAGGAGAGCGATTTTTTGCCCTCCTGCATTCTTCAGAATGCCAGGCCTGCCCTACCAGAAACTACCGGAGGGTGCTCGTCAGCACCCTCCAATAATTTATAACAGACGAAATTTTGATGAAAAAATTCTGACCATCAAAGTTTTCCAGGACAAAACTAGAACTGTAAACATTGGGGAGGTGAGATTGGTTTTGAGCAATCCAGTTGTTACAAGGAGTAGTGGCTTCAGTTACATTAGGGAGGTGGAATAGGTTTTAAGAAATCCAGTTGCTACAGGGAGTAATAGCCTTAGCTACAGGCAACACTGGGTATGTAGTTGGGACAACACATGCAGGTAGTGAATGTTGATTCAGTGTGCATAGCACAATGAAAAGGTACACTACCTGAAACCACCGGAGGGTGCTCATCAGCACCCTCCGATAATTTATAACAGACGAAATTTGGATGAACTAATTTTGATTATCAAAGTTATCCGGGGCAAAACTAGAACTGTAAACAATGGGGAGGTGAGATTTGTTTTGAGAAATCCAGTTGTTACAGGGAATAGTGGCCTCAGCTGCAGGCAACACTGGGTGTGTAGTTGGGACAACACATGCAGGTAATTAATGTTGATTCAGTGTGCATAGCTCAATGATATTTTGCTCTGCTACAAACCACCGGGGGGTGCACATCAGCGCCCTCCAATAATTTATAACAGAAGAGATTTTGATGGACAAACTCTGATCATCAGAGTTTTCCAGGACAAAACTAGAACTGTAAGCATTGGGGAGGTGAGATTGGTTTTAAGAAATCCAGTTGATACAGGGAGTAGTGGCCTCAGTTACAGGCAACACTGGGTATGTAGTTGGGACAAGACATGCAGGTAGTGTATGTTGATTCAGTGTGTATAACTCAATAGAAATTTGCTCTGCTACAAAGCACCGGAGGGTGCCCATCAGCACCCTCCAGTAATTTATAACAGAAGATATTTTGATGAACAAATCCTGACAGAAGATATTTTGATGAACAAATCCTGATCATCAGAGTCTTCCGGGACAAAACTAAAACTGTAAACATTAGGGAGGTGAGATTGGTTTTAAGAAATCCAGTTGTTATTGAGAGAGTAATGGCTTCAGTTACAGGCAACAATGGGTATATAGTTGGGGCAACACATGAATGTAGTGAATGTTGATTCTAAACCTGTAAACATCAGGGAGATGAGATTGGTTTTAAGAAATCCAGTTGTTATTGAGGGAGAAATGGCTTCAGTTACAGGCAACACTGGGTGTTTAGTTGGGGCAACACATGCAGGTAGTGAATGTTGATTCAGTGTACATAGGTCAATGAAAATTTGCTCTGCTAGAAACCACCGGAGGGTGTCCATCAGCACCCTCCAATAATTTATAACAGAAGAAATTCTGATGAACAAATTTTGATTATCAAAGTTTTCCAGGACAAAACTAGAACTGTAAACACTGGGGAGGTGAGATTGGTTTTGAGCAATCCAGTTGTTACACGGAGTAGTGGCTTCAGTTACAGGCGACACTGGGTATGTACAGTAGTTGGGGCAACACATGCAGGTAATGAATGTTGATTCAGTGTGCATAGCTCAATGATAATTTGCTCTGCTACAAACCACCGGTGGGTGCCCATCAGCACCCTCCAATAATTTGTAACAGAAGAAATTTTTGACGAGTAAAATTTTGATCAAAGTTTTCCAGGACGAAACTAGAACTGTAAACATTGGGGGGGGGGGGGGGGGGGGGAATTGGTTTTAAGAAATCCAGACGGTACAGGGAACACATGGCATGTTAATTGAGGCAACACATGCAGGTATTGAATGATGATTCTACGTGCACGTGTGAATTTGGATATTGTACAGTAACACAATACCTTTATACACACTTCAAATACTGGAGGGTCATCATAGCTGAGTGATCTGAGATTTATTAATGGTTAACACAAGTCTGAGATTCAGATCAAGAGCGTCCATATCACGCTGAGTGGTAATTCGCTGCACACTTCCATTTTCAAATTTGACAAAAATGACTCCGTCATATGTCCAAGTCTCTTTAATTTTTTTTTCTCAGACAAGTCTGCGTGCTCTCCATGCCAACTGGGATCGAATCTTGGTGAGATCTTCAGTGAGAAATATTCCAGAGTTTACCCTGTTACTATCAGAATTTGCACCCTGTGCCACTGAGGAGACATTCTTCAGATAAGATCTAGCCCTGTACAGCGTATTTCTCGTGCGATAACTATTCAGGCGAAATATAATTGTCCTCCCACTCATTGGTTTACCGTTAACAACCTTGGGCCCAACTCGATGACTGCGCGAAATATCACTGGTAGACAACTTAACCCCAATTTTGTGTGCGGTATCTAAAATAATCCGATCGGTGTCCTCTCCTTGAGTCTCAGCGACACCAGATAGTCGTAGGTTGGTTCGTCTACCATACTGTTCCAAGTCGTCAATTTTTTCTTCAAGACTGGTTATCATCGAATCTTTTTCAGCAATAGAATCCTTTAACGTTTGGAGAGTTGTCTCAAGAATGTCCAGACGTTCTTGATTAACCCTAGTAAGTAACCTTTAAGCAGAGTTCTTCTTGCCTTTGTTTTGAAAACGGTTATTGACAAATACAAATCTCCAAGAAGACCAATGTATAATAATAATAATAATAATAATAATAATAATAATAAGGGCATTTATAGAGCGCCTAATCCCAAAAGGCTCTAGGCGCTTGGCGTACCTACTGAAAAATTTCGAACTTGACAAATTTAGTATAAATGTGGTACGTAGAAAGTAATGAAAAATATAAAAAATGGTATTCTGGCTGTACACATTAGTTTGATGGGTGCTGTGCTCTGGATTCATCAACAGTTGTGGTATTACTAATATCAATGTGGAGGTATGCTGCTGTTATTGATGTTCGCAAAGCATTTGGTTCGGTGAAAATGGGATTGCTCATGCTGAAACTTCAACATATAGGTGTGAGTGGTGAAGTATTCAACGTGATCAAATGTATGTACGAATCAAGCTTTTATTTAACTAAAATATCAAATGGATTTGGGCCAGCCTCCCTCTCTTCTGTGGGTGTCCGTCAGGTCAGGAGTGCATCTTGGATAGAGTTTCAAGTACGTCATAAATTTGATTAAACTTCCTTAGAAACTCGTTCACCCGATTAATTGATGGAAAGGGCTCTCCGAGCCCTCTCCAACAATTAATCAGATGGTAGGTTTGATCTGCGCATTCCAGAACGTACAGATAATCGTCATAAAATAGGTGACAAAAGTCGCCTTCGGCAGCGTAAGTGTTAAACAAGTATATATCATTCATCGAATGCCTATCATGCTCCACACTATTTCAAAGGTACACTGGTTTTATACACCAGCTGACCATCACCTCTTCTGGCACTTGTATTATACTATACTGTTAAAAAAAAGTAGGAGATATCCAAACTGATGTTGATATTTTCGGAAAATGGTATTGGATACGCGTGATTGGACACATCATTATGCTACCAAGTTAAGTGTGGATCATGAATGTCACCGGCCCATGAAAGCTTCGTGCAGGTTTTTCGCAGGAGCGCCGCGTTAATGTCTGTGGGGTACGTTTTGAAATTTTAATTTGTACTGGACGGGCTTTTTCGAAGGTCTTTTCCTTCTTTTCTTGGTATAAACTCGTTCATCAATAGTTTCTGGTCGAAACGTAAGTTTTGAGGTAGCGAAGACTGACACGTGACGACCGTTCACGTGCCGTTGGCATGTTGGAAGCTGGCAACAGACAGACTACAGTGGCTCAAATTCTCAACGCTACCGTCAGACATGCAATGTTGATGACAGACGTCGGTCATGTCGTCCAAGGGCGACAGCTTCTAACCAGGATCGTTTCATCCGAACCACAGCATTACGTAACCGCCATCAAAGTGCCTCATAAATTGGACAGCAACTGCACCTAGCGACAGTTGTGCGAGTTAGTGGTCAGACTATCCGAAATCGCCTACACAGCTGGAATTTGTACGCTCGACGACTTCGAATAATTCCACGTTTGACTGAACGTCACGTCGCAGCAAAGCGTAATTGGTGTGGAGCACGACAGCGGTGGGACAATCGACGGTGGAGCAACGTCATGTTTTCCGATGAATCAAGGTTCACTCTGGACTTCCACGACAGGCGAAACAGAGTGTGGCAGCGGCGGAACGAACGATACCATGACGTAATCGTTAGGCAGCACGATCGTTTTGGTGGTGGATCGGTTATGGTGTGGGGAGGCATAACCATGACGAGCAGAACAGCATTACATGTCATCCAAGGGCGTGCCACGGGGTAGTACTACCGTGACAACATGTTAGCAGCTCGTGTGGTGCTATTTGCGCGCCGTCACGGCCGTCGATTCATTTTCCAAGATGACAGTGCAAGAGCACAAAGGGCTCGTGTCGCTACAAAGTTCCCACAGGAGCAGAACATCACTGCACTGCCTTGGCCAGCACTAAGTCCAGACCTTTCACCAATCGAGCACGTTTGGGATATGTTTGGCAGGCGCCTATGACAACGCCAACAGCCTCTTACCAATTTCCAGGAACTCGCCGCTGTACTGCAGGAAGAATGGAATAACATCACGTCGCCTGAGTGCTAGAATGTTTTATGTCCCCTATGGGACATAGAACATTCTAGCACTCAGCTGACGATCAGTCAAGCTTATGTTGGACGTTTGGTGAGGAGTATGCCACGTCGGATCTGCGCTTGTCTCGCGAACGGAGGAGGATTTACAAGGACTGAATGTGGTAAATTCTCTGACTGATCGTCCATGTCTTCTACAGCTCAGCGCGTGGAATGTGCGCTTGTAAGACACCCAACTATCGCTGAAACCATTCATCAGATGTCACAGTGCAATGCCTCAACTGTCTTTTTGATGAAAATAGAAATATATTTCTTCATATACCTCTCTTTTATCAAATATACCCTACTTTTTTTAATGGTATGCAATGAGGAGTTAGAAGTAACGCGTACTAAAATACGGACTCCCGACATGAGTCGTTGCAAATGTTTTCCATACACGGGGCTGAGTGAGGAAGCTGCTGGATATTTTTATCCTTCCACCATGTTCATGCCATGTGATTGTTTTAAAGTGCTCAGGAGCATTATTAAGGCGTTGTACAATAAGGTAGTAGTTACTATAGATATAACCATGAAAGATGTCTCCTAGAAGGCATCAGATGGGTTGACCAAGAATGCGAAATTCACCAACAGACGTGGTACGCCTTCCTTACTTGTTGGAGATGAGTGGTTACACTGTCAATGTTCAAAAATAACTGCAACTCAGATACCTATATAAATGTTAAATGACCGCAACAGACAGAAGGTGTGAATGGTACATTACAGAACAGACTCTATTTCAAACTCTGTCGATGATGATGCTGGGTGAAACATCTTCATTAGCACACAAGATCGCTAAGCATATTCAACTGACCAGGGTATTTCTCTATTTTAGATCGGTCAAGTCGTCCCCTGAGTTCCAATGTGTTCTATGCGCCTACTGGCACATAGAACACATTGGTACTCAGGGGACGAAGTGTGTGCGGAGAAAGTATCTCAGTTCGTGCGTGATAGGCGAATGAGAGGCCTCTTTTGGACTGGCTTTCTAGCAAGAAACCGATTATAGCGCATCAAAATTCTGCTGAGACAAGTATCCTTCACGTTTGTATTTTTTTTTTCCTATCGATTCTCCATTATTCGTGTTATCTTTGTCAGAAGGGTTTTTATTTGTGGATATAAGTGAACAGGTTTATAAACAAACACTTGTCCATCATCGTCCTTAACTCTTAACCCGCTGAGTATTTTCAAGATATTTTTCATCAAATCTAGTCATGGCTGCTGTAAAGCAGCCATGACTAGAGTTGATGAAAAATTAATCTAAATCATTGGTGAAGAAATCCATTCAATTTACGGGGTAAAATATGTTTAAATATGCCCATATTATACTTATATCAGTGACAAGAGAAACCCTGTGCTGGGCAGGAATATCCGCCAGCAGCATGCAAAGTGTTAAAATGGTCAAGACAGGTTTTGTTAAACCACTCTAAACACCTGTCACATTCAAGCATTGTTTCGTCCTCGTATCTGCCATTCTTTATGGGATATTCTGGTAACCTACATAAGCAGTATATTTTCACTCTGATGTTAAATGGTTTGTCAGGAATATTTTTTTTCTGAAGACGGAAATTGACTTACAGTGTGTTTTGAGATGCAATAGGAGAGGCGCTTACGAAATGCATTGGGCTTAAATGAACTTTTTCACAAGATCTCCCGAACGGCACAATTATTCGGTGGCAACAACCAGGGAAATGACAGAAGAATTTGACTTTTTCCGACAAGCAAACCTCGTGGAATTTAATGTTGCCTCTGACTTGGAATTATCGGCTTGTGAACCCAGTTTCAAGCTTTCATCAATACCATCCAGGATTGACTGTCAATGTGTTGCTTTTCATTCACGTATGTGGGGATTGCATTAAATCCGATGTGAATGGACAGTATCCATGGGTTTCACCAATAATACCAATTATAATTCATTGGGAAGACAGAGTATCTGCACGAACTTTCCCGTGTTACTTTTCACTTAAGTGGTGTTCAACCGATGATCGCAACCAGCCACCACAATCGGCCGATTGTGGGCAATCGGATGACAACGGCTCCTAGAACATCGGTTCAGCCAATTGTTGCCAAGCATTTTGTGATGTTTCATTAACCGCATTTTATTATCTTCTGCAATTGTTCAATTGTTAATGTATAATGATATCAATGATACCATTCAATAAAGTTGAGAAACAACCACAATGTGTATTCTTAATCTCTCTTGACGCCCTTTTTCGGGATATACAAGTTAAATGACATGTAAAGCTTACGACTGAACGCACTCGCGTGTTCATATCGGAAAAGTGAAGGTTGCACTCCATTGACTCAGATCGCAGTAAAATTACCAGCCGCGCACACTTGGACGGTAAACGTGAGCGCCACGTTTACCGTCCAAGTGTGCGCGACTGGTAATTTTACTACGATCCCAGTCAACGAAGTTTAACACTGTGAAAAATGTTCAGTTTAATGTAGTTGTTTCGAGCCTCGACTTGTCTAGTAGAGCACGGTATTGCAATCGGAGTCGGCATCAGAATCGGTTGAACACTACACTTAAGCCTTGTCTACGAGTGAAAGCGTAAAGAGGCCACCAACATCAGGAAAACTCTTCTTTTGAGGGTGTTGTAAAGATTTACAACGTCTCCCGATAAACTTGAATCTACAGTTTCAATTTCTTCTATCATACGATCAAGAACTTGTATCTGAGCTTTCTTCTTTACAGGATATTGATTGCTGCGAGATCCCTTAGGCCGCCCTACAATTTTTTTCCGGTTTTCTTGGTATTGACAACCCATGCTCTGAACAGCTGGAATATGTCAGCTGCCAAATCCAATACATAAACCAATGTGTTGTTTGAATTCTTTCTGACCCCGTGTAGATAAAAAAAAATTCATATTTTCATATTATTTTAGTGTTGACGTTTCTTCGTGTGCTGAATTTCTGCCAGATTCTGCAGAGGTCAAAGTGCAGCCTCTGCGGAGTTTGACAGATTTTACGTCACCGGCGGAATTTTAACGCTATAAAAGCAGAAGGCAGATGTTAATCGGGGCTGATATTCCGTGCCAATATAACAGATTATCACATAATTGGTCAAGATGCTGCTTCATGATGGAAGGATCACATTTAGAGATCTTTCCATCTTGGTGCAGTGTATTGAGGGGCTATGTGGAACGTTTTCATTGCACCACAATAATTTTTACTATGGATAAATGCATGGCGGTCATATCGTCTATTAATTGCGTGTGTCAGTAATTAGTCACTTAATAACAGTGAAAAGATTTTGTTCGGTAATGTAAAATTTTACAGTCTACCATAGCTATGTGTGTGTGTTGCTATGGGTAGCACCTGTGTGGGTCAAGTTCGAGTCTTGAATAAAATATAAACGTAGTCAGGGACTACAGGGATTGGTGGAGATCGTCCTGAAGATGAAATGTCTGTAATTGGGTCATCTCTGGGTCAATCTCCATTAATCATCACCAATCAATCAATTCATGCCATGTGCTTATTCTTCAAGCACTTCATTTCATGTTCCCTTTCCTGTGGCCAATTCTGTGGGGTTTTTGTAATGTAATGTCGTAGTTTGTGCTGTTCAGTTATGTCTTGTGTGGAGAGTATGTGCATAAATGCACATAGTATGTAAATAAAAAAAAAGTCATATTGTCAAATTCTTTAAATTAATAAATTATAATTCAACGTACTTTCTTCTAATTTAACTTAATTGTAGGCTTAGCCTACTGGTGTCGGAATCCTGACAGGAGTGTTAATTTATTTGGACATTAGGCATGTGGGATAAATTTCCCTACATTAGCTTGGCCGTCATTCTTGGATGATGGGACGCAGGGCCCGTGTCCTATTTTTCAAGAATGAATGCTAACCTAAATTGAAGTCCCAAAACTTTAATACAAGCTTTTTAATAGTCATAGATAAAAGAGGTGGCTTGACCCAAAGCCATTTCTTTTCTTCCTTTAGTTTCCATCTCATAGTCAAATCCATTCCCAGCCCTAGTTACCTCCCTTAATACCCTTGTATATTCAACCTTCCCACTGCCATTGTAACAATCCCTTCACCCACCTGGTAATCGTTTGCGTGCTTAACTTGGTTTTAGTAAAGTAACTGCTTGGTAACTAGTATATCCGTGGGGCAGTCACTGAGGATGTATGATAGGGGTCATATGTTATCATCCTCTGGGTCTGGGCCACTGGCATACTGTTACGGTGAATTTGGGTGTTGGAATGTTTATAATTTTTAGTAATTGGCCTATCTGTGGGTTGATCACTGAGGAGGCAGGATAGGTGTTGACTGTCATGGTCCTTTGGGTTCAGACCACAGCTTTGCCGTTACATATATTGTTTTGTTTTTACTCGCTTGTTTGGCCTTTTCTTTGTACCAATTTGAATGATTTTACGCCAAGACTCTTTGTATCCCTTACGAACCCTTTCTCATCTTATGTCAGACGGTGCAATTCCCAAATGCTTCTCACAACATTTGGATGGGTAACGCGTATTTCATTTGCAATATTGTTATGTTCAAAATCAGAATTAGTTATTTTAAGGCATTTATTGTATTTAAATACAAAACATTTATTTTTGAGGTACGTCCAAAAGCCTCGTAGTATTTCTGATCACGCATATGAGTTTTATTCTGTCGAACTTGAATACCAAATCTGCATCGGTATTCAATTCTTTCGGATATACAGGGATCGCTTGCATCCAGTTTTGCAGAAAAGCATTAGGGCTGAAACGGTTGGCTCATTTTCGTAACCGACTAACCAAGAGCTATAACCGGATAATATCCGGTTATCCGTGGCCATTATTTCACCGAATATGGTATCAAGACTACGGGAATTGGAAAGCAGTATTCTCAAACTATTCCGTAGTGTGGATACAAACGAACGTTGTCGAGTTCTCGACAACGTTCGTTTGTATACACACCACTGAGTAGTTTCTGCGATTACTCATTACTCACGGAAACTGCCGATCATTAACGAAGTCTTGAGGGCTAAAGTCGATTATTTCTCAATATTTAAAACGCGGCTTTGATGTTTAATCTATCACAAAGGAGACGCGGCAGATTTACTACCTTTTAAACGTGGAATGACGATCACTATCGATATTTCGGATAACCGGTTGACGGTGTTTCTAGTCGGTTAGGTAGCTAATTGGTTTCAAACCGATTATCCGGTTAACCATGTCAGTACTAAAATCAACATGAAACAAGGAAAGCTAGAATAACAGCTAAATTACTAACTGGAACGTATCAGCTTCAAGTCCATAAATCAATCTTCAATCAACGTCAGTAAACCAACCCAACAAATAAAAACTGTAAACTGTGCAATGCAGAAGTTGAGGATCGGGCACATTTTCTACTGAAATGTAAGTATTTGGATGCAACGAGATCAAAATACCTTCGTGCAATAGAAACATTACTGAAATATGACATTACTTACATGAAAGATTCTAGTACTTTACCTCCACTTCCTGTACTAACTCTACAAGTATTACTAGATCCTCTCCATGTAACTCTCAGGTTCCGGTCCACAGTTTTCCATGCATTTTCTAAAATGACATGCCATACACTCTCTTCAAATACAAATATTCTGTAACTTAGTTATCTAACCTATAACATGTAAGTAGTAGGACAGGGTCTAGACGACCCTCATCTGGGGGACCCCGGTTGGGGGACCCCGGAAGTGACGTCATACCGCAATGTATTATGGGTATCACGTGGTTGTTATGGTAACCCATGTGGGCGGTCATGTTGTGACGTCATTGTCATGGTGATGGGTGATGTGAGTGCGCATGCGCAGCTCGTGTTGTTAGGGTGATACGTGTTTCCGTCGTCCATTTTGTATGGAGGGGGCCGCCATCTTTGTTTCTATGGTGGCACGTGGCTGCTATGTGACCCAAAGGCTTCTTATAGGGCTAAGAGATCTGTAACAGGTATGTTCGATTGACTGGGAGTATTTTCTGAAACGACTTTCTTGTATAATTACCCAAATGAGCCCGAGAATGGCCGTAAATCATCGGAAACGACTTTATTAGATATGGATTCCCTATTTTATCGGTGTAGCACGTAGTGCTATAGTACCGAGGGGGGCCCCGGGGTGTGTTCCTTTGTAGAAGAGTATTTTTGGAAAGACTTCCGAAGATAATTACCCAAATAAACCCGAGAAGTTGTACTATTTCGAATTTTTTCAGAATTCTCCGCTTCTATCTATCTATGTAATAGTTTCCGTCTATCTGACCATGTTCCTTGCCCTGGAGTATACTCCAGTAGCGTAGAAGAGCCTATCAGTTGGAACAGCTTTGCTTATTATTACTATATTTAGCTATCCTAGTCTATTCTTGTTAGTTCTGACCATATTTCGTGTACTCTTATTGTTTCATTTATCTTGATCATTTATATAAATTATGACTAACCAATCAGATTGCTTGATTTCCCATAACCTGTCCTTAATCGTATAGAGTTATCTCCCCTTATTACAACAAAGCTGTATCCGATTCTCATCACCTGAACCATATCCCCAGGCACCCCTTTTTTTGCAAAACACCTGTGGCTATGGAATTACTTTTTGTCATATGTGCTCATGTGAAAAGGTACAATGTGCCCTAGCACAAACATGCACATACTGGCACATTTTACATGTGCTATTTGCACATACTGGCACATTTTACATGTGCTATTTGCACATACTGGCACATTTACATGTGCTATTTGCACATACGGGCACATTTTACATGTGCTATTTGCACATACTGGCACATTTTACATGTGCTATTTGCACATTGTGTGCAAGTGCACAATGTGCGCACGAAACATGCAGCACATAGGCACATACGGGTATTTGAGGATACCTATGGCCTGGTATTGTATTATTTGAGGATACCTTCGTAGGATACCTGCTGGAGAACCCCTTTTTGTCATATGTGCTTATGTGAAAAGGCACAATGTGACACAATGTGCCCTAGCACATAGGCACACGCGGGTATTTGAGGATACCTATGACCTGGCATTGTATTATTTGAGGATACCTATCGAGGATACCTACTGGAGAATCCCTTTTTTGTCTTATGTGCTTATGTGAAAAGGCACAATGTGACACAATGTGCCCTAACACATAGGCACATACGGGTATTTGAGGATACCTATTGCCTGGTATTGTTTTATTCGAGGATACCTTTATAGGATACCTTCTGGAGAACCCCTTTTTGTCATATGTGCTTATGTGAAAAAGCACAATGTGACACAATGTGCCCTAGCACATAAGCACATTCTGGCACATTTTACATGTGCTATTTGCACATACCGGCACATTTTACATGTGCTATTTGCACATACTGGCACATTTACATGTGCTATTTGCGCATACTGGCACATTTTACATGTGCTATTTGCACATACTGGCACATTTTACATGTGCTATTTGCACATACTGGCACATTTTACATGTGCTATTTGCACATTGTGTGCAAGTGCACAATGTGCGCACAAAACATGCAGCACATATGCACATACGGGTATTTGAGGATACCTATGGCCTGGTATTGTATTATTTGAGGATACCTTCATAGGATACCTTCTGGAGAACCCCTTTTTGTCATATGTGCTTATGTGAAAAGGCACAATGTGACACAATATGCCCTAGCACATAGGCACATGCGGGTATTTGAGGATACCTATGACCTGGTATTGTATTAATTGAGGATACCTTTATAGGACACCTTCTGGAGAACCCCTTTTTGTCATATGTGCTTATGTGAAAAAGCACAATGTGACACAATGTGCCCTAGGACATAAGCACATATCGGCACATAAAGCATGTGCTTATGTGCTAGGGCACATTGTGTCACATTGTCACATACGATTAAGGACAGGTTATGGGAAATCAAGCAATCTGATTAGTTAGTCATAATTTATATAAATGATCAAGATAAATGAAACAATAAGAGTACACGAAATATGGTCAGAACTAACAAGAATAGACTAGGATAGCTAAATATAGTAATAATAAGCAAAGCTGTTCCAACTGATAGGCTCTTCTACGCTACTGGAGTATACTCTAGGACAAAGGAACATGGTCAGATAGACGGAAACTATTACATAGATAGATAGAAGCGGAGAATTCTGAAAAAATTCGAAATAGTACAACTTCTCGGGTTTATTTGGGTAATTATCTTCGGAAGTCTTTCCAAAAATACTCTTCTACAAAGGAACACACCCCGGGGGCCCCCTCGGTACTATAGCACTACGTGCTACACCGATAAAATAGGGAATCCATATCTAATAAAGTCGTTTCCGATGATTTACGGCCATTCTCGGGCTCATTTGGGTAATTATACAAGAAAGTCGTTCCAGAAAATACTCCCAGTCAATCGAACATACCTGTTACAGACCTCTTAGCCCTATAAGAAGCCTTCGGGTCACATAGCAGCCACGTGCCACCATAGAAACAAAGATGGCGGCCCCCTCCATACAAAATGGACGACGGAAACACGTATCACCCTAACAACACGAGCTGCGCATGCGCACTCACATCACCTATCACCATGACAATGACGTCACAACATGGCCGCCCACATGGGTTACCATAACAACCACGTGATACCCATAATACATTGCGGTATGACGTCACTTCCGGGGTCCCCTAACCGGGGTCCCCCAGATGAGGGTCGTCTAGACCCTGTCCTACTACTCATGTATTACATTTCCCAAATCCACTAAAAACATATAGCACTATCTGACCAGGTAGAAATAAATAATTTGAATGTGGGTGAAGCACTTTATTGTCAAAGGCAAGACTTCAACCTGCAAAATTGCATGAAAAAAATGCTTATTCCAGTCATTTTCAGCCACCCAGCCGCCTCAAAGGAAGAATTTTCCCACTATCCCCACTCACCTAACCCTGGAGCATAAAAACCCCTGTTTCTAAAATGTGAGAGAGAAAAATTCCATGTTTCCATTTTATTTTTTAGTTACATGACTGGTAAAAAACCCGTGTAAACATGACATTTTTAAAAATACCCGATTTTTCGAAGACACTGTTTCCCATAATTCATCTGGTAGTATACCTCATACTCAAACTTTAGGACCAAAACTTCAAACTCTCTTGTCCACCAAATAGCCTAATGTAATCATATATCTGATACTTAAAATATATCTCCAATTTACATGGCATTAGTTTCAACATATGCCCGTTGTTTAGAATTTCATCCCTGTGCAATAGTGCGACACTGTAGAGCGGAACCCCACTCCCCTCAAGCTTCATATTAACATTATTTCCAACATTGAATATCTGTCAAGAAATTTGATTTATAAACTGCATCTAGATAGAACAAAGTACGTAAACCAGACTGTTGCCGGTAGACGAGATCTGTTACTACTCACCAATTAAAATTAATTCCAAATAAGTAACTTGACAATATTCTTACAGTCAGTGGCGGCGCCAGAAATTTTTTTTTTTTGGGGGGGGGGGCAACTAGGGGGGGCAGACTCCCATGAAGGGGGGCAAATACGTAAAGGATCATATCATTACTTTGTTATGAGGTAGTCCAAACTTGGACCCAAAGTCCGTAATATAATTTTTTGGTTTGGTACGTCCTGTGGACGTACCAAACCAAAAAATTATATTACGGACTTTGGGTCCAAGTTTCGACTAAATGTAATGGTAATTAGCGGCCCTCCTTTCAAAAAATCCTGGATCCGCGTCTGGTGGGTCTGTGCGTGAGAGAGAGAGAGAGAGAGAGAGAGAGAGAGAGAGAGAGAGAGACTCATAATGTCCGTCTGTCATAATGCGAAATCCATGAATTTTTTTAGACAAGGGATATGGATAGACATGCCTTTGTTGGCTCATAACTTAATTATAACTTATAAGTATCTGCATCCGAGTCTTTAAATCTCTACTGCCTGGATGTGTTCATCAGCTAGCCTGAGGCTTTGGGCTAAGTGTGTATGGGAAATTATTGGGAATAAAAAAGAGAGGGGTGTGTGTGTGTGTGAGAGAGAGTGACTGAATGTGTTTGTGTGTGAGGGTGGATGGAAATGCATGCGAGATGGTTGGGGGCAACTGGGGGACAAAGCCTTCGGTTGGGGGGCAGATGCCCCCCATGCCCCCCCCCCCCCCCCCCGTAGCGCCGCCACTGCTTACAGTACTGGAATACTGGTGCTCCTGGCAGAGGAAGTATATACAGAATAGAATACAGATACCGACATAATTGGAATCTGCGAGTCGTTTCTCTCTAAGGACAAAAAACTTCTCACTTAGTAGATTCAGCATCATTAGCAGAGACCCCCCCCCCCCCCTCCCTTCCCCAACAGAAGAGAGGGCGTTGCTCTTCTAATAAAGCTGAAGATAAAACAAAAAACTATCAAATCAGACCATCTCGAGTCCGAGGTGGTTGCAGTAGACATTAAAGCCGACAATAAAAGCAATGGCAAAAGTATGCTATTATCCTGAACCCCGGCAAAATCGTCAATGAGAAAGTATTTGAATTCTTCAAAGGAAGATACGACCACTGTATCTTCCTGTGGGATTTCAATGCCAAACATCAATACTTCGGCTGCGAGTCCACTAGTCCCAACGCTGATGCCCTCTTCAATATCACCGAAAATTTCAATTTACATGCTGTCATGAATGATAACACCGCGACCTATATCAGTAACAACCCGCTACATCGACCCGATATTCTAGACTTAATAATTACTAGCGATTTTCTCATAAATCACATCGACGCGATGATGACTTATACAGTGACCACTTCCCGGTCCATGCCTCAATCAAATTAGGTAGTGGCCGCTTCATCCCCCCCCCCCCCCCACCACCACCACCCTGAAGAAAAATAATCTCATGGACACCCTCTTGCTAATAAAAACTAAACGTAAAGCCCACTGAGCTCTAAAATCAGAAAGCTACCCCACCAAAAAAGCGGATCTCAAAAAAACTTATTACCGCCATCACGGCGAGGTAAAGAAGGCCGTCCAGACCGAACAACGAGCTAACCAGGAAAGGGCCACATCCAACCTAAACGGAGGAAAGGATGCCAAAACATTCTTGAATATCTTCAAAACGTTAACAGGCCAGAAGAGCAAAAGCAGAAGAACAGCAAACAAGCCCATAACTAAGGCAGATGGCTCCACCGCCGCTAGCGACAAGGAGAAGGCCGACACCTTTGCTGACCTCCTAAAGAAAACTCACCGCCTATATAGGAAGTCCCTTGCCGTGTCGATGAAGTCAAGCAAGCTATAAATAGCCTCATAAATGACCACCCCGAGGTTTACCGCGATCCAAAAATCGACACCGACCCACACTTAGGGGACGACGACGATTTCGTCGCCCCTATCACAAACGACGAAATCACCAACATCATAAAAAATTGCAGGAACTCATCCTCGCCCGGGAAGACGAAATCAGCTATAAAATCCTCAAACAGAGCCCAAATTCGTTTATAACCAGGCTCATTACCTCTATAATCCATGCGTTACTCATGGTTATTTTCCAAAATGTTGGAAAACAGCCATTGGTGTCATGATACCTAAATCAGAAAAAGACATCTCCCATCCAGCTAATTACCGCCCGATCAGCCTCCTCAGCTCCATTGGCAAGGTCTTTGAAAGAGTCCTTACTAATCGGCTGAGGGAGCACCTCGAAGATACTGACTTCTTTAACTCTTTACGTGCTGCTGTCGGATATTCCTGCCCAGCACAGGGATTCTCTTGGCACTGAAATAAGTATAATATGGGCACATTCAACCATATTTCCCCTCTGTAAATTGCATGGACGTTTTCACCAATGATTTCTTGTGGTACATGTGGATTATTTTTCAACGAAACTAGTCATGGATGCTTTACAGCAGCCATGACTACCTTTGATGAAAAATATCTTGAAAATACTCAGCGAGTTAAGAGTTAACGACCGGCAAACGGCCTACAGGAACCGCAAGGAAGGTATGGAACACGTCTATCGTCTTATGGAACAAACGAAAACGGCAGTAGAAGGGATGCGGTTTTCGATATCGATTGGCCGGTGGTGGTTCGGAGGTGGTTCAACCACCTCCGGCAAGGGGAGTCAAGGGAGGTTATGGGGAGGGCCGAAGGAGACAAGGGTGCGGTCATATTTTTAAAAAATTAATTTTAATAATTTTAATTGAAATGTCGTTGCATATTTTTAATTGCTATGATGTAGGATATTTTTAAATAATTTTAATAGCTATGACGTCATACCTCCTCCCTCCCTTCCCCCATCTTAATGTCGAATAGTGCTGTAATGGAGTAACCCCTTCTTTTAAATTTTAATTTCTATGGCGTAGTCCCCCCTAATATATGGCGCAATGTATTAATAATTTTCGTTAATTAAATAATTTTTCAATTAAAGTGTGCGCTAAGGTTTTTGAAAGAAAAGATACCCTGCAGAGACACGAGAAACAACATCAGAATGATGAAGAGTTTCCTTGTCGTTTTTGTGACAAAACATTTACAGCAGTATTCAACAGAAATCGCCACGAAATCGAACACCCTATCGACAGAAGAGAATCGGCGAAGAAACATCAGTGTGAACATTGTCACAAGACGTATTTCAGAAAAGAGGATTTGGAGCACCACAATAAAAGCTGCCGGTCCTCTTACACCTGCAATACCTGTGGAGAGATATTTCAACAATTGCTGCATTTTAATCGACACACGGCCACTGCCCACCAAGCCGTCAAGAGAAAATTTACACAGGGCTGCACGATATTCAAAACTGAATACCGGTATCGGTATTCAAAAAAATACCTCGGTACACCGGTATATCGCAAACTGTTCAGATATATGAACACAAGTACCACAATCGAGACTCGAGGCATCACTGTCGGAACTTATTTGCATGCCTTGATGATGCGGTTCGAAACACCTTTACCCAACGCAGGCGACATCAAAATTTATTATTTTCAAAATTAATTTATCAGATTTTCCCCAAAGATTTCAACAAAACTATATCATGTGACCCCCCCACCCCCACCTCCACCCCCACCCCACCCCATTGGAACGAACTCGTTCCAATGAGGGGCCACATGATATAGTTTTGTTGAAATTTTTGAAAATTATTTTTTCAACTGTTGAATTTGTATATTACGAGGGCACAAGCAGACGATTCCGTGGAGAAAGGGATAATATTATTCATTTGGGCTACAGTTAAAAAACTCAAGACATCTTGAAAATTAAATTGTGGGTAAATAAATAATGACGATAAACCGATATTTTTGTAATTACACCGGTATTCAATCGATATTGGTTTGAATACCGGTATATATCGGTTTATCGATATGCCGTGCAGGCCTATATCTTCATCCGCTACAGCAGTGAAACCAGCCAAAATACCGACACCAACACCCAGAATCCAGGATATTGACCATGAAGAGTTCGACGAGGCATTATTAGAAGAAGAGGAAACGTCCGAACTTCTGGATTTATACAAAGACAATTGGGGCACCATTCGTACCACCATATCATCGATCGAGCTGTTCAGGACTTTATCACTTTTCGCGGTGCTGACGTCAGTGTACTAAGTGAGGGATTAGCGGGTGTGATATTCAAGGAGTAGCAAAGGAAGTTTAAAATCCATTTGAGTTTGGATTCGTTCTGAGGCACGCAGAAACTGGTGAGTTACGATTTTTTCACCCTTCTCCAAATAATGCTCGTGCGCTGGATAAACCGTCACTGATCACGAACGAAAATGACTTTCGCCAGTTTTTAGAAACTATTGAAGACTTGGATTTCGCAAAAGCCAGATTACGTCGTCCAACAACAAAGTGGAGTGTAGAAACGATCACAAACATTACTTTTTACGTCAATAAAATTGCGGACCACCCCATAGGTGGCGCGCCAATGAACATGTCAGACTATATTCTGATTATTGCCATATCGCGGCACATATTACTCGGACAAGTTGTGTTTATTTCGCTATCTGGCATTGTGGAGTGATCCAACAAGTACGGCGCTTGAACGAAAAGCCGAACAATACTTCAAAATGTATTCATCGGAGTCAACGGAAAAATTTAAAGGTGTGACATTGTCAGAGCTACCAGAAATGGAGGAGTTATTCAAGATGAATATTATTGTATATCAATTAGGCTCCTCAAAGGATGGTCGACAAAAAACAACAGGAGGAAATATCAGCGACTCTAGTTCAGCGTACTCTCGGACGTTACAGCGAAACCATCTTCGTAAACCTGTTCCAGAATCATTTCAGTTTTATCACGGACATAAAGAATTACACAGTTTTATCACGAATGGTTGTTCAAAGGAGATCGTCGGCCAGATGATGGACTATTTGTTGGAAATTTCTAACGCTACTCGAAAGAAAATGACATTGAAACACTCCAGAACATACGAATAGTTGAACCATCTCATAGAACCAGGTTTACTTCTTGAACCGATTCGGACTCCCGCTTTGTGTCCTTGGGCAAGGCACTTAACCCCGATTGTCCATATGGGGGCACGATGGCGCCGTATACTGAGGCGTACTGCACGTCGATGGTACGTATGTCGTCAACCAATCTAATCCTGCCAGGCCTGTGCTGCAGTGCGGTGTTACGATGTTGGGGAGCTGGCAGCTGCTCGTCGTTGCTCGGTGGTTCTCTCCGGGTACCCCGGCTTCCTCCACCCGTAAAACTGTCACGGTCATGATTAGCCACTGTGCATAAGTATGTGACTTTAAACACCAATAAATAAATAATAAATACTTTTTCAGCCGGGAAAGTCTAAACACCCATTGGAGCTTCTAAAATAAGAATTTGATCGCTTCAACCGCGAGCTGCCAGTTCTTGGCTTCAATAGCAGCCATTACGGCACAAATTTAATGAAACCGAAACTGGTAGGCTATCTTGTGGATAAATCGTCAATCATTTTCAACATCAAGAATGGCAATAGTTTTCTATGTATAGCAACAGTCGATTTAAAGTTTTTGGATATCATGGGATTTCTGGCACCAGGGTTTAGCTATAATAAATACCTAAAAGCTTATCGAGCTAGCGCTCTTAAAGGACAGTTTCCATACGAATGGGTCGACGGGATATCTAAACTGGATGTAGACCACTTACCACCACACAACGCCTTTTACAGCGAATTAACCCTTTACCCAGCGTAACTGCCAAAACCGACCAGCGCTATTCTCAAAAATCGCCAATAAATTTTCATTATATTTTCTTTTTTTGTCTCAAAAACATAGGTTATGACCCCTCGTTGGAACGAGCTCGTCGAGCTAGTTCCAACGAGGGGTCATAACCTATGTTTTTGAGACAAAAAATGAAAACAATTAGTTATTCAAGAATTTTTTTTGCAAGTGTCGTCTGCTTTTCATGTTAGGTAAAGGGTTAAAAGAAAACAATATTTCGGACGAGGATTACGAGAACTGAAAACAAATATGGAAAGAGAAGAACATGTCGATATTTCATGACTTTGTTGAATGGTATAACAATCTCGATGTTGTACCATTCTTTGGGGCTGTCGATAAACAATTTGATTTCTACAAAGAGCGACATATCGACATGTTCAAAGGTGGAGTTTCAGTGCCCGGATTAACACTCAAATACATGTTCAGCACAGTGGAGGAAGGGACATTCTTCTCATTATTTAACGATAAAAACAGCGACCTCTACCATCTTATAAAAAAGAACATTGTGGAAGGCCCTTCCATTGTTTCAACCGCTACCAAGTAGCAGGTGTAACCCAAATAAGGCAAGTGGACGGCGATTCAAAGGTTTGTGGAGGCGTTGTTGGATTTAAGGCGAATGCCTTGTATTTGTGGTCTCTCTCACAGGCCATGCCAACCGGGACGTACATCGGGAGACGGGCAGAAAACGGCTTTAAGCCGGAACGAAGGAACGTGTACGGTCGGATGGCATATGAATGGTTAGAGTTCGTATAGCTGCGAGTGATCGCGTTAACATCCAGCATCAATTCAACGGACCGGAAAAACAACTTGGAAGGTGACGTTTACCAGTTGACTGCTGGAGTCGTGGAACCGTGCCAGGAACTGGTTCCGTTTACCAGTTCCATGGCTGCTACCACCACGGACATGGTGTGTCGTGACTAGAGATAAGAATGGTCAGCCGATTGAAGTAAATAAAATTTCCCACCAAGATATGGACGACCTGTATTATAAAACCATGGAAAACTCACAATATATCAAGAACACACTTCGCTATGAGCTAGTGGAACTGTAGGAGAGCGAGTGGCTGAAGATGAAAAAGTCGGATTTTGAACTAAGGGCCTTTTTAACCACACTACCTAAATTTGATGTTTACGGCAGAATGACAGAAGAAAAGGTCCTTGAGCAGGTGATTTCGGAACAACTTTTCGGACTCATCGAATGTGACATCCACGTCCCAGAGGCCTTACAGGAGCTTATGAGTGAAATGTGTCCTATTTTTAAAAATACAACCATTTCAAGAGAAGATATCGGCCCACACATGAAAAGCTACGCAGAAGAAAATAAGATCATGTCAACACGTAGAAGAAGTTTAATCGGAAGTTACAAGGGAGAGAAGATATTACTGGCATCCCCATTACTCAAGTGGTATTTGCAACACGGACTCAGGGTAACTAAAATATACCAAATCGTCCAATATCAGCCCAAAGCCTCCTTCAGGAAATTCGCCGACCTAGTTTTTGATGTTCGGAGGGATGGAGACAAAGACCTTGATAAGGTTATTGTCGCGGAGACAATGAAGCTGATTGGCAATTCTGGGTATGGAAAGTTACTCTGAACAAAGAGAAGCAGCGTGATGTCGTGCACTGCAGAACACAGAAAGTCGCAACGCAACTAAATGAGCCCCCCCCCCCCTCCCCCCCCCCCCCCCATTTCGAGCACTTAACGTATTGGAGGATGACCTGTATGAAGTTGAGCGTAACAAAAAGCAGATCGGTTAAACTTGCCTTTACACATTGGATACTTTGTTTACTAGCTTGCCATATTAACCCTTTCCTAACCTGAAAAGCAGACGACACTTGCAAAAAAAATTCTTGAATAACTAATTTGTTCATTCTTTGTCTCAAAAACATAGGTTATGACCCCTCGTTGTAACGAGCTCGACGAGATCGTTCCAACGAGGGGTCATAACCTATGTTTTTGAGACAAAAAATGAAAAAATAATGAAAATTAATTGGCGATTTTTGAGAATAGCGCTGGTCGGTTTTGGCCGTTACGTTGGGTAAAGGGTTAAAAATGCTCATTAATTGGCGATTTTTGAGAATAGCGCTGGTCGGTTTTGGCCGTTACGTTGGGTAAAGGGTTAAAAATGCTCGAGTTTTACAACGATTTCGTGGACATTTATGTAGACAGGAAAGATTCCGTATATTGTCAGATGGATATGGACAGCTCCGACATAGGTATTTCGGATTCGGACTTTGAGAGAGTGGTAAAGCCTGAGAAGTTGGAATTCTACGAACATTGGCATAAATGGTTCCCGGCGGAAGCTTGCGACGCGCATACACATGCCTTTGTATGTTCAAAGATGTCCGGAGAGGCGTGGGTCCCACAGGTCTACTGTTCAGAAAGGAAGAGTTATGACAAACGCCGGCCCGGATTATTTACAAAGGAGTATGAAGGCCAGGGAATCATAGCCCTATGTAGTAAAACGCACTACTGTTTCGGAGAAAAAGACAAAGCCAGCTGTAAAGGAATCAGTAAAAAGCACAACAAAATGGATAAAGAGAAATATCTTCAGGTGTTGAAGTCAAAAGAAAGCGGCAGCGGAGTGAATCGAGGCTTCCTTATGAACAACCAGGAGGTGATGACGTACAGTCAGAGAAAGACGGGGCTAACCTACTTCTACCCAAAGAGGAATATTGGAAAGGATGGTGTCACAACAACCGCACTGGAAATTTGATAGGTGGGCTTACCCCTTCAACATCTGGTGCTATTATTATTAGTCAAGTCCCCCCTGTTCATTCAGTAATATCGCTCTAATATTTATTTCTATATTTACAGCTTACGGGCGTGGTGGTGAAGGCACAGATGATGGAGTCATTATACCCTCAATGCAGATTTGATAGGTGAGTTTCAGCATCTAGGGCTATTATAAAATATATTTTTCTACGTAAAAGCATTTCAGAGCACAATCACGCGATTTCATGCTATATCCATCATTATTAGTACAGTTTTTGTTTTGAGATAAACTAACACTAATATTATTTTCTACTTACAGATTTCAGACGTGGCGAAGTGTCCTCTTGATGGTAGGGGGGCGAGGAGAAGATATGGTGGAACAAAACAAGTAAAAACCTGTCGGTGTCAGCGTGAAAAACCCTATAACGCTGATCACCCTGATGAGTAGCTCTGCACAGACTCTTGAATTGTGCAGACCGAATGAAATGGTTTCGCGCGCCGAATGCACGCTGCGACCCTCTTTAACTGTATAAGATCTTGTAGCTACACGTCTAGGCGCGTTGAAGGAGGAAAAAGATTGGGTACTCGGCAGATGCCTCGGGTCAGAGGATCAAAAAAGTGTTGGCTTGTCTTAGTGATGGTCGTTGACTGAACCCTCGGGTGAGGACCAGAGCGAGAGGGTGTCCTCTCACAAAGGTGCTACCTCTCCCCGAGGGTGCTGTGATTGTATTTTGGGGCAAGTGAAGTCTGCCACTTAGAAGGTTTTCAGTTGAGTGTATCATTTGATCGTGAAAGAAAAACAACAACGGCCCCTTTCGGGGACCACGCATAGAAAGACCCGAACTTCCCTGGTTCGGGGGAAGGCCTGCATTGGAACCTATTTGACCGGGTCAGAATGCGCTCACTGGGCACTTACAAAACGGGGTGGAAGCGGGGCGCAGGACCAACGCTCGCCTCCCTGGAGGTGGATGACCACTTCTAGGGATGGAGCAGAGGGTGCTCAGAGTCCATAGCGGTTACTGTGTTCCATATCGGTTATAGTTTTCCAGAGCGGTTATTGGGGTGCTGGAGATCAAATAGAAAGCATCTCCGTGTACCTGCTAAAAGAAAAAAGGCAGAATTAGTTAATAGACAAAAGTATGTAATATTACATTGTGGATGGCAGCTTGTAAACTTCCTGCTTCCTGTTCCCGGTTTTTGTTTATTTTTAAGACGAGGAATTTTTAATGATTTAGCTGAGTCGGCGAAGGCAGCCCATTCTGGTAAATGGTCACAGCTGAGCCGTTTTCACTGCCTGTTTATTCACCTTCTCTTTTCCAGTTTTTGTTTATTTTTAGACATTGAATTTTTAATGATTTAGCTGAGTCGGCGAAGGCAGCCCAATCTGGTGAATGGTCACAGCTGAGCCGTTTTCACTGCCTGTTTATTCACCTTCTCTTTGTCCTTAAGAGTACTTATATGGGCATGTACTTGTGGTAATTATTTATTTATTTATTTACTGGTGTTTAAGGTCACATACTTATGCGCAATGGCTAATCGTGACCGTGACAGTTTTACGGGTGGAGGAAGCCGGAGTACCCGGAGAGAACCACCGAGCAACGACGAGCAGCTGTCAGCTCCCCAACATCGTAACTCTGAATGCTGCACCGCAGCACAGGCAGGGTTAGATTGGTTGAAGACATACGCACCATCGACGTGCAGTACGCCTCAGTACACAGCGTCATCGTGCCCCCCATGTAGGCAATCGGGGTGAAGTGTCTTGCCCAAGGACACAACGCGGTTGCCGCAGGTGGGATTCGAACCGAGGACCTCTCGGATCGCAGCCTGCACCTCTACCAACTGAGCCACCGCGCCCCCACTTGTGGTAATTTAGGTTGATGATTTGGGCGCGTTTTTAGGTTTTTGACGGCTGTCGCAAATGGCCTGGAGTTCGGATATTAGTTGGCTGTCGGCGAGCCGGTCGCGAGTTTTAGCGGCTAGGGAGGCGAGGCGATCCTTTATGGTTGGGATTTCGGCTCTGTCGTGGAGTATTTTGATAGGTGTATCCCAGGGAGCACGGCGGGCGACCCTGAGCGCGTGGTTTTGGACCTTTTGGAGTTTCCCCATGTTGGTTTGGTTTAAGTCGATTAGGATTATTGCCCCGTACTCGAGTACTGGTAGCACAAAGGCTTTGTATAGTTTGAGTAAAATTGTCTGGTTGGCTCCCCAGGATGTGCCACGTAGCATTTTTAGCAGGTTAATACGTATTGTCGCTTTGCTGGCAATATCGCTGGTGTGTTTGTTGAAGGCTAGGTTCTGGTCAATGGTTATGCAAAGAAATTTCGCCTCTGTGCATTCAGGGAGGACTTTGTCCAGTAGATTTAGGTCAAAGTCACGACTGTTTTTCTTACGAGTGAACGTGATTCTTTGGGTTTTCTTGGCGTTCAGCTTGATTCTCCATTTGGCACACCATTGCTCTGGGTCGTCGAGAGCGCGTTGAAGGGTTTTTTTAACTAGATTGGCGGTGTTATTAGAGTCCCAGAGGCCGCAAATTGTGAGATTTGAACGCGATTGTCGGAGATTATGATATCATTGACGTAGATGATGTATAGGAGGGGCTGAGGACGGATCCTTGGGGTTGCCTGCTTCTGGAGGACGCTGTCGGACATTTCGGTGTTGACTCTGATTTTTATTTCGCGATCGTTAAGGAAGGAGGGGAGCAATCTAAGCAATTTCATGGGGAGTTTCATTCTTGATAATTTTATTTGCTGGTTATTGATCGCAGTTTTCATTTGTTCGACGAGGCGGTAGACATGTTCAATACCTTCTTTGCGGTTCCTATAGGCTCTTTGCCATTTATTGAAAAAGTCGGTTTCTTCAAGGTGGAGGAGATTGATGTTTTTTTTGTTGTTATTTTGGAATTGCGTGGTTTTAGTGTTTTTTACCCACTCTTTAGGATCAGTTGCCATTGACTTAACCTTATTAGACCAAAGGTCCGCACCCTGACTACTAGAACCTGGGGCTGTGGTGTTAGTTGCAGGAACCGACCCAGTTTCTGAATCCTTAGTGGGGGAGGTATTCACTTCCATTAAGGATGTTATTTTGGAAGATTTGGAAGTGATCTTAGTATTGGCCAGCCTTTTACCTTCAGGTGAATCAGGTGAGCAAGGCGAGGTTGAATTGCTGGAGGGAGTATGAGAATCCACATAGACTGGGATTCCTATAGTGTTATCACCCCTAGGAGAGGAGGTTTTTCTTATTTTTTTTTTTTTTTTGCTGATTTGTTTGTTCGTTTACTTTTATTGGTAGACCATGGGTTCATGTTGTAGTCCTCTCCGTCTGAATCGGAGCCGGATTCTGGTCCAGAACTGGACTTTATCATGTTTCCTTTTACCCGGGGTACGGAGTGGGTGACTGATTTCTGAGCTCCATGTCAGAATCGGAACCTGACTCAGAGAAATGTTGAGTTGTCATAAGCTGAGATACCGATTTGTCCTGAACATGTGGGGCAATGTCATGCACCACACCCTGAGGGCAAATCGCTATATTTGCCTCTGATTGACTAACTAGAATATTCTGGTGAGTCCCATTCTTTACCGATGGCGATACTATTTCTACACCTGCGGGATTTTCAAGATCTGATTTGACTGTCTCTGTGGTAGCCACAGTGACAGTCTCAGTATTATTGTTACTATTGTTATATCCCTCTGGAGTGCTAACTGCAGGCACGGAGTCTGCTGTGTTGGTGAGATTGTCTAGCGCAACGTCTGTTAAGTCTGGAGCCGGGTGGGGGCTACTACCCCCCCCCCCCCACCCCGCGCCGATGGAGGCCATTATTTCCTGATGTTTTTTTTTGGGGGGGGGGGGGGGTTTCAACCCTCTCCTCCTAACTTTTAAATCTCTCCTCAGCTAGTGCTTTCATTAACCCTTTACCTAACATGAAAAGCAGACGACACTTGCCAAAAAAATTCTTGAATAACTAATTTTTTTCATTTTTTGTCTCAAAAACATAGGTTATGACCCCCTGAATAGCGCTGGCCGGTTTTGGCCGTTACGTTGGGTAAAGGGTTAACCCTTTACCCAACGTAACGGCCAAAACCGGCCAGCGCTATTCACAAAAAATCTCCAATTAATTTTCATTATTTTTTCATTTTTTGTCTCAAAAGCATAGGTTATGACCCCTCTTTGGAACGAGCTCGTTCCACTGAGAGGTCATAGCCTTTGTTTTGAGACAAAAAATTTAAAAAAATAGTTATTCAAGAATTTTGTTTGCAAGTGTCGTCTGCTTTTCGTGTTAGGTAAAGGGTTAAATCATTGAGCCGAACCTTTAGTTTATTCATTCTCAGACCTTTCCTTTTTTAAAAGTATCAGCAGCTCAGAAACAGTGTGTTGTTTCTGATCTGTATTGTTTTTGGTAGGTTTTGGTTGGGCCCCTACCCCCAGAGGTCTACTAATCGAAGCCGTGCAGGCTATAGGAAACTGATGGTAACCACTGACTTTAATGTTAGTCGATCCTGTTGAAGATCCAGTAGAGATTCTTCTACTGTCCTTGGTCTTCTTTCCTTCTCTTTTCTCTTTCCTTACATGATTACAGTGGACAGTGGACTATAAAACTCGCGATTGAGAGTGACAGAAGTGTGTGTTATTACTCTTTTAGATATTTAGATTATGATAAGAATCACTGTTCTAAATAAGGTGTCAGGTCTCATGCAAGTCACTGTGCAGGGGCGGCGGAACCGGGTGGGGGGGGGGGCTGTGGGCTTCAGCCCCTCCACTTTTTTTGCCAGGCCATGTTACTTTGTATGCATATATTTTAACACAACCAATGACTGGTGAAACAAGGGGCGGATCCAGAGCCTCCCCCTTATTTTCGCCAGCTATGTTTCTCTCGTACTGGTTCAGTTTCGATGGATTTCGAATCTTTTTTTTTGCAGTAGGTGGCAGCAAACGCTAAAATGTATACAGTCTGTTAATAAATCGGTTAACTGAAGAAGATCGTAATCTTACAGACACACAAGTACCAAATCCACCCCCAGAGCCCAGACAAGATAATCCACAGACAGTATAATTGCTGTAAACGTCTGGTAAAGCATACAGGTGAGGTCTATTTATCATCTTTGGTCGTTACGACCAAAGCTGATAAATAGACCTCACCTGTATGCTTTACCGACGTTTTTTAACGCCTCTCAAGGTGTGAAATCTTTCAAATACATATCCTGAAAAATCTCAATATATCCACTCAAATGCATGGAAATGAAGGTTTTGGGACCCTGGAATTTAAAATTTTCATACCGACGACCATCCATCGCCCGATGTTCTTCGAGTGCATATTTTGGAAACTCTGGAGCCCACATCACACTTTCTTCCATCTGACCTGCCAGCATAATCTCCAGTTCCTCACTTGGCATGTGGCTAAAGGCTATTCCGAATGAGTACCACTCCATTTCTGCCATCTTCGAGTTTTGTTAATTGGGACATAAATCCCTCAACGCCGATATCATTGTTATAAAGATTCTGCGTAAACATACGAACAATATTTTCCATGGAAACGCCGCGACTTCTGTGTAATAGGTAAAATAAACAATATTGACCGCAAACGGGAAGTGAACCTTGAATACGCTTTCTGTTAAACTTGTACCTACCGGCATTTCTTTTTAAAAAAAATTATTAAATGCTCGATGTTTTGGAGGTAATCCGTACGTGTCGAAATATTCAGCTGTATGTCGAGTGAGGAAAAATCTACCCAATGTTCACACCCTTTATGAGCTGGGTGGGTGTTGGCTATAAGTGCTAGGGGCCTTCTTCTCGGTAAACTCCTGCGTAATTTGTCTCTGGCAAATACTCCTATACCCGTATCTGGCCTTTGTAGAAAATCAGATAGCTCTGTCGTGTTCATGTTGAATAGTCGAAAATAACGTTTTTGTGTTTGTCTATTTCTATGATATTCTGGAATTCTGCATACACCACAATGTTGATTGTCGTTTGTGATGGATTTTCAAAGTGAACCTCTATTCATAGATTTCCTCGTCTCACCAAGTTGGAGTGACCTCCGTGGGATAAATCTGGGGTTAGGTCAAAGGCAAATAACGTGTATCCGTTGTGATAATCTGTTCTACTAATGTGATTGCTTTCGTTCTCTAATAATTTACCCTTCGCGCTAAACAAGCTCATATATCTCCTGGATATTTTGTTATTCCGGAAGTGAGATTGTAGCGGTTTACCAGGAATCTGCTGTCCGTCCAAATGCAAGGATAGGAAGTTTATATCATAATGTTTAAAATCGAACGGGTGTTTAGGAAATGTCCCATTAAACGCATCATTGTCAACACATCCGATAACGATACGCTCGGGTAGCTGACCCAAGAAAAGGTTTTCTTGTGTAATATTCATCTTCCCTTTTGGGACACTGAATACTTTTGTTTGCACTCGGTCGATGGGGTACTTTGCATTTCCGACTTCTAATGCCTTTGCGTGAGCGATACGAACAGCTTGGTTGAGTCTCTCCTTCCTCACAAACACGGAAATATCTTCGATTTTAATTTTATAATCCGATTCTGTTGCCAAAAGTGCGATTGCTTCTTTTGATCTGTTCATTTTAATATATACATTGACTCCGTTCAATAGAGATCGAGTTTGGAAAAACATATCCAAATGTAGTCTTCCGGTCATTTTTTTTTAAACATATACTCGCCCAAAAAAGAAAGTGTGCATTGCAGAAATTGATCAAACTCCAAAAAAATAATTTCGTAGGTGTAAAGAGTGTTAACCTGTTCATGAATAAGTTATATTGAACACAAAAACAGCTTTCCCCGTTAAAATTGCATTAACGTTAAATGACGTGCTGCACGTTTGTGAAAAGGCATGTTTTGCACGTGGAGAGTCTGAAAATTCATGCAGCAGTGTGAATCCTTGAGTATTTAAACACTAAAGTAAGGCCTTCCTATCGTTCACATTCAAACTTGCGCTGCTGTTAAAACGACTCCACATTAGCATGCCAAGATTGACAATGAATCAACGTCTCCTTGCCCTGGGTATGATTAGAGCTGGCAGAACACACAGAGATGTTGCCCAGCATTTGAACTGCCACTGTAACACTGTAGACAGGCTAGTCCATCGACATGCACAACATGATGACGTTCGAGACCGACCCCGCTCCTGGAGACCCCGAGTTACCACCCCTGCACAAGATCGGTATATCCGTGTCGTCCATCTCCGGAACCGGCAACGATGACAGCCAGGAACATCCCTAACCCGAGACGGACACATCCTCAAACAGTAATCAACCGGCTGAGAGAATACGGCTTACGTCCTCGAAGACCTGCAATTCGTTCGATTTTGACGTTACGTCATCGTCGTGCTCGACTGCAGTGGTGTAGACAACATCTCAGGCATCCCTTACACTGGTGGCGACGTTTTTTATTCACAGATGAATGTCGTTTCCATCTTTCATCATCAGATGGCCGCCAGAGAGTGTACAGACGTCGAAACGAACGCTACGCGGATCCATATGTCGTGGAGCGAAACCGTTATGGGGGAGGGTCTCTCATGGTGTAGAGTGGCATCACGGCCCGTAACAGAACTGAGCTGGTCATTATTGATGGCAATCTCAATGCAGCCAGATATCGTGATGAAGTGCTTACACCTGTTGTTGTCCCATTTCTTCAACGTCACGGCCCCGGCGTCATTCTACAGCAGGACAACGCACGACCCCACGCAGCTCGTGTTGTTCAACAGTATCTGCAGCAACAACAAGTGGATGTTCTTCCCTGGCCCGCAAATTCGCCCGATATCTCACCCATTGAGCACGTATGGGACGTAATGAAACGTCAGCTACGCTGGCTTCCCCATGCACCGTCAACGCATGTGGAACTCCAAAGACAGCTTATCAGAATATGGAACAACATCCCACAACACTTCCATGCTAACTTGTTCGCTTCCATGAGGCGTAGATGCACAGCAGTAGTCGATGCAGACGGAGGTCATACCAGATATTGATTGTGTGACTTTTGTGTTTGACCCTTAGTGTCTTTGACTCTCCATGGCACCAAGAGTATTCGTCGTAGCGTAATGAAATTTCTCGTGTTGATCACAAAAATTGATCCATCTGTGATTGAATAAAATTTCCATGAATGAAAATGATATATATCTTTTTGTAGTGTTATTTTTTAGCATGCACACTTTCTTTTTTGGGAGAGTATATTTTATTTCGAAATTAAAATGGTTTGGTAAACAGGCTAAGCCTATTTGAATACCTCACCGTTACATTGTACAACTCACAAACAATAATGGTGCTTGAACAGGTGCATTGTGCGGAGCCAGCTAAATTCTGTGATGACTTGAGGCATGATGTATTTGTGACTGTATCAGTTATATCTTATCCCATGGGTTGGATACAGCCTCTACTCAAATCTCTTCGTTTCGTCAATGTACTTTTGGAAGGCCACCAATGCTCTTTGATTAATTGCATTAGGCCATGCTGCATTACCTTCCATACAGAATTTAACTGATATTGTGTGTTAGGTTCTCGATGTTTAGATGGAAAGACTGACGCTGGTTAAGAAAGTTAGGACACGATGAGATGAAGTGAACTGCATCCTCATAATCATTTCCACAAGAACATTCCGGTCATATCGACTAATGAATCGATCTTTTAGGTGACTGAATTCACGGACTAATTCAGTAGCTTCCGTGTAACGACCTGAGAATGAGGTTTTATCACATGACTCGTCCGTTTTGTTCACTTTAAAACATTTGATATTTTGTTTTCATATTAATCAGTGATAAATAAAGCCTTCCGTCAATTTCATTGGTCAATTTCAAAACTAGACAATTTGATTGGCTGAACAAAATACAACTGGGCCACATTTTCATAATCTGCATAATTAGAGTTGGGAGCTTTCATTGGTCAATTTCAAAACTGGAAAATTTGATTGGCTAAACAAAATACAACTGGGTCACATTTGCATAATTTCAGGAGGGAGAATTTACGTTATCTGTCCTATTCAGGGTGTGTTATTAGGCTTTTCCCTCTGGAAAAGACTCTTGTTATTCTACGGATTATTGGGGTTTTTTTTTTGTTTTTTTCCCCACACATTTTGTACGTATGATTCAGAAGCCACTTTCGAACCGATTTTCACCAAATTTTACACACACATAGAGGGGCACAAAATCTAAAAATGTACCAAAAAGCGAAATTTTCGATTTAACCCTTATTTCGTCAGAATTGGCAAAAAACTGCCAAAATTGGGGTTTATCGGCACTTTCTCGAATCACGTCTTGTAGATTTTTTTAAACATTCGTCATTGCTAGACCTGCCTGTGACACGACCTTTGCTACACACGACATATCAGGCGGTAACCCTCCACAGGCTGCCAAACATCGAAATTTTGATGAAATAGGCCGGTTTCAAGCCTCCACTGCACCCACACAATACACGAGAGATAAACATAACTTCCTTTGTTGGAATTGGAATTCACCGTGGATCATTTTTGTCAGTAATAAGGGTGTTCAAAAAACCAAGCGTTAACCCGTTTTGGGCTGGTTAAACAGCAATACCCTCATAAAGCTAAAAAATTCATGTTTTCCGTTGATTTCTCTAAACGAGTCTTGTAGATTTTTCAAGAACAATTTGGCACTCCCAGGCCTTGGTGCGACAATAGAAGTTGCATGGACAAAATACTGCGGTGAGCATTTGTTAACCCTCCACGGGCTGCTAAATGTCAAAATTGTGATAAAATGGGTTGTTTTTGGACGCCAACAGCACCCAATGGGTACGCCACAAAGAAAAGTGCCTTCTTTTATCGAGCGCACAATCTATATGGGAACATTTTTGTAAGTAGTAAGGGTATTCAAAAGTCGAAGTCTTAACCCATTTGGGCAGGCTAAAGAGAGAGACCCCTTAAAATCTTAAAATTCCCATTTTCTGTGGATTTCTCTAAATACATCCTGTAGGTTTTCAAGAAAACTTGTCTACTCGCAGGTCTTTGTGTGACATTACAAGCTGCATGGACAAAATATTCCGGTGAGCGTTTATTAACCCTCTACAGACTGCCAAGCATCGTAATTTTGTTGAAATGGGCTGTTTTCAGACACGCACAGCACCCAACGTGTACCTGAGAAATAAACATAATCTCCTTTGTTGGAAGTGGAATTCACCGAGGACCATTTTTATAAGTAATAAGGGTATTCAAAAAACCAAAACCAAGCGTTAACCCGTTTTGTGGTTGTTAATAGTGATACCCATCAAAAGCTTAAAAATTTATGTTTTCTCTGGATTTCTTCACAAACATCTGGTAGGGTTTTCAAGAGAAAATGGCCATTGATAGGTCTTGGTGTCACATTACCAGTTGATTAAATTATTCCGGTAAGCATTTGTTAACCCTCCAGAGGCTGCTAAATGTCAAATTTTTTTAAAATGGGCTGTTTTTGGGCGCCAAAAGCACCCAATGGGTACGCCACAAAGAAAAGGGCCTTCTTTTACCGGAAGCAAAACTGACAGGGAAACATTTTCGTAAGTAGTAAGTGTATTAAAAAATCGAGGTCTTAACCCATTTTTGACTAGTTAAGGAGATATACCCCTTAAAAGCTTAAAATTCCAGTTTTCTGTGGATTTCTCCAAAAGAAAATTCATGAGCAATTGACCATTCGCAGGTTTTAGAGTGACATTACAAGTTGCATGAACAAAATATTTCGGTAAGCATTTGTTAACCCTCCCGAGGCTGCCAAGCATAGACATTTGGAGAAAATGGGCTGTTCCTGGGCAACCATAACACCAAATGTGTACCTGTGAGATAAACATAACCTCCTTTAATGGATGTGGAATTCACCGTCGATCATTTTTGTAAGTAATGAAGGTATTCACAAAACCAAGCATTAACCCGTTTAGGGCTGGTTACAGAGCGATACCCCTCAAAAGGTTAAAATTTCATGTTATCCGAGGATTTCTCTAAAAACATCTCGTAGATTTTCAAGAAAAAATGGCCATTCTCAGATCTTAGTGTGACATTACAGGTTGCATGTACAAAATATTCCTGTAAGCATTTGTTAACCCTATACAGGTTCTCAAACATCAAAATGTTGATAAAATGGGCTGTGTTTGCGTACCCACAGCACCCGAAGTTGAGAGGAGAGATCAAAATAAGAGGAAGTAGAATTCAATGAGAAAGTATTGAAAGTAATAAGAGTATTCAAAAAACAACACTTAACCCGTTTTGGGCTGTATAAACAATGATACCCATGAAAAGCTTATAATTCATGTTCTCCCTGGATTTCTCTGAAAACATCTTGTAGATTTTAAAGACAAAATGGCCATTCACAGTTCTTGGTGTGACATTACAAGTTGAATGAAAAAATATCCTTGTTAGTGGTTGTTAACCCTGCCAGACATCAATATTTTGGATACATTTGAGATAAAATTGACCATTTTCAAATAGCCACAGCACTCAGTGCGTATGTGTCAAACAAACATAACTCCTTTTGTCGGTCATTGACTTGTTGGACGACGATATTGACATTAACCCACTCCACTGTTAATCATGGTTTTTACCTAAACAATTTGTTTATCAAACTGAGTCATCTGAGACTACTATACTCACCTGTCTCATAACATCAATGAGGGACCTTCCGTGAGACAGTTAAAAACAATTCATCAGACACTGTGGGGGTCATGAAAAATCATGGAATCTCATCGGGAAAAGCCATGATTCTCCAGAATCATAAAGTCTAGTCTCATATAATATTTATGAAACTCGTCCGAATTTTCCGTTTGGGAGAGCCAGAGGCTCGCCCAAACGGAAAATTCTTAGACTCGTTTCATAAATATTATATGAGAAAAACATTCATTCCATATCCTCTATATATTCTTTGTTTTTATATTTTACTACATAATTTACTCCGCGAACGTTGAACCAGGTATTGGTATATTGAATTTCAACTAGACCGACCTCCCACTCCCCACTCAAGTTCACAGGTTGCGATAATCGTGTCCTAAATGACGTAAGAGGATTGTCCGGAAAAATATCCATAGAACTGTTGCTCGATAAATGTAAGTAAAACATTATTTTCTTGTTTTCATTGTGGGATTAGGTAATAAATAGCCGATCGAACTACTCAAAAGAGCAGTCCACACCTGATTGTCTGCGTTTTGTACAGTTAAATTTACGATACTCGTTATAATAATTATATAAAGAATGATGACTTGAACAAAATAAATGATTTCACTACGAGGTACTTTTCTCCCGAAAAAAGCCACGACCTTTCACTCTTATTGTCTTCCATTGCAATGCCGAGCCATGCGCTTTATCCACGAATTAAAAGAAGACGGGTACCCCAACCATTTCACCAGTAACTGTTTATTCTTACCCCTCCCACGCTCCTCGAGAACTCTCTCGATTTTGTTTTCTCTACAACTCGCTGAAGCTCCTCCGCGTAGAATGCCCCTTCAATACATCTCCTATGTCGTCCATTATTTCATAAGTAAGGGGTGACCCCAGTTTACACTTACGATAGTAAATAATTCCTCACTCCAGTTAGGGAGGTACCCCTTCTCAAATGTCCCTTTTACTTTACTGATCTGCACTCGATCCCGTTTTTGGAATAATTTATTGTGCTGAACGAGGTCTCCATATAATTTTTGCCACATCCTTTCCTGATTCTGTTGTGTGACTGTCCCTGGGGTCATACCAATACTGCGGTGGTAGGGTTGATTGTATGACGTCACTAAATCCTGGAGAATATCGATATACCTCAAAGTATTATTTTGCGTAAAATATTTCCACATTTTTTTGTTTCAGCGTACAGTTGAACCGTTCTTCGATAGCACATTTTGTTTCTACATTAAAAATTGTAAAAAATTCTATGCTGTTATTTTTTAAAAATTTTCGAAATTTCTGATTGAGAAACTCTGTCCCCTGGTCCGTTTGTAATTTCAGTGGTTTCACACCTTGCTGGAACATCTTTGCGAAAGCTTGTTTAATCGACTCGCCGAATTTACTTTTCAAAGGAATTACCCAAGCGTATTTAGAAAACACGTCGATACATGTTAAAAAATAATTGGTCTTATGGTTGAGTCTTTTCAGATCTGCCAAGTCAGCTTGCCATTGTGCTCCTTTGCTGCCAACAATAGTTTTTCTCTTTTTAAAATGTCGTCTAGCCGGTTTGTGTAGTGTTTTCGTATCTTGACTGCGCAACCATCCGGCGACTTCTTTTTCTTTGACACACTTTGCAGGGCATCGACCCCTCCGAAGCTTCTGGAGGTACGAGGTTCGTAGTATAGACTGTCAAAGTCCATAATGACAAAGATCCTATAGCTGACCCTGCATTTAATCACGCGCCAATTTCAATTTCGGAGCCTCTGGTGCTACAGTCGCTGTTTTTCTTTGAATAAAGTCCCATCGTTCTTCGTTTCCAATCAACTCCTTGGATATACAGTACGTGGAGAGTGGATTGTAACTAAATCACCCGCGGGGTGGAGTTATCACCCAAGCTATAACTTTCAAATTTTATATATATCGAAAGAAAACACAAGCAATGTTTCAGCCAATGGACCTCCGGGTTTAACCCGGAGGTTCATTGGCTGAAACTTTGCTGGTGCTGGGGTATGCTTTGCAACAAATTTGCAATTATTGCTCGGGTGGAATCTCCACCCTGCGGTTGGTTTAGTGATAATACACTCTCCAAGTACTGTATTTGCCCCCTTAAGGGCTTGGCTCAAAACTTGCCATCCGGTCGGCTCAAATCTCTTTCGTTTCCTCAGAAGGTCATTAATGAAGTCCGTAATATTCGACCCTGTAACTGTCTCATTGTCGTAGACTAGCTGACCTTTCTCGTCCCACGATATATCTGGAATGTCCTTCAATCTCTTGAGTGGTAACGTAGCTTTTCTGCGCATCGTGTCAGGTACAAAGCTTAATCGTACAGATTCGTTCTCTCCACGTCGTCAATGGTCGGGTCATCGAGAATATCTCTTATTCGCTCACCCAACTGTGCTGCAGCCGAGTCATATTAAAGTACAATTGGTCTAGTGGTTATTCGTACTTTAGGATACTCACTTAATAATCTATTCAATTCTCTAGAATGTCGACACAATCACTTATTTCTGGCTGAGTAGATAAGCTTCCAATCTCCTCAACAAGTGAGCGGTTCGTCCAATCTTCGCCAACTCCTCGCTTGTTCTCGTGCGTCGTCGGAGAACTCCGGATTCCTCACGATGCTTCCATCCGGTTAAAGGTGATCGGACGTACCGTCAATGCAATTTCACAACACTCTTCCCCGTTCTAAATAATTTGTAGCAATTTTGAAATTTCAATCCGGAAGAGTGTGTTGGTTAAAAAGTTGAGCCAAATTAATCTAGACTGCAGCAAATTCTGAAAAAAGCCGCTGCTAACAGTCCGATTATTTAAGAAATATCCAGAATTAAAACACAAGGTCTCTCGTCAGATAACCTTCCGAGAGAAAATTACTTGTACATTAAAAAATATGTACCACCCTGCCCCACAGTGCATTTAGTATCTCCCCCATCAGATGGCCTTCTGAGAGAGTTCCCCGGCAGTATTTTACTGAATGTGGTTTGCAGAAGTGGCTTCCAACAAATCTTTCGGGGATTCCCCTGCTCGGACCAAAGCAACTTCATTGGCCACCTCTCCAATAACTTCAGGGGTAGTCCATTTCCTCCTACCCATTGGGAAGTAGGGTGCATCTGTTTCCAACAGCAGTTTTTCAATTGGAATGGCAGCCACAGCTTTTTTCATTTCTGGTGTAAAAACTTTACACAACCCTGTGATGCCAAAATATGTATTGGGGCGGAACCTCAACCAGGTCTTAACGTCACTCTCCAACCATGTGAAACAATGTAAATGGATGACCTGACTGTTGTGGGTAGCTTCAAGAACCTTGAATAGGGCAGTACTCAGCACATCGTGTGACACTAGATTGCCTTCAGCCCCACGGATGTGTAAAACCAAGGGCTTATTTTTGGGGGGCCAGCTCTAACAACTCCCCAAATACCCTATCCTGCTCTTCTATTTGGGTAAATCCTGTAACATAGGATCGATCCAGGCCAATTTCCCCAAATGCTGCTACCTGGGGTGAATTTACCAATTCCTTCAGCTGTTGTTTCTTTTCTGTGGTAAGGCTGGGGTACTTTGACGGGTGGCACCCAACTGCCAGCGGCTGGGCCACCTGCTGTGGATCCGTTGAATAATCCTCGGGATCACAGATAACATTCACAGCAGCTTCTAACTGAAGCTGGACTTGAGGTTTCACCTTCCCACGGGTCCTTTCCAACATACAATTTAAATTCATGTTGGTCAAATTGAATTTATGTTGGATCCTATTAAAATGATAATGGGAATCAATGGCCGATGGACCCCCCCCCCCCCCCCAAAGGCACTCTGGCTGTGATAACCAGGGAACCTTTGACCTTTTTAGATTTTCTTAAGGGGGCTACATCGGGGTCCACTACCAACTGTCCCAGCACACCTTCCGTAACGGTCGGGCGCTGTAGCTTTCGTAGAGACCCTCCCTGAGACTCCACCCCTTGTGACTCCCTAGTACGTTTTTTCCCAGGGCCTACCTTCAACTCCTCTTCCCCCTTAACATTTTTTGCTTTAACCTTTTTTGCACTCTGGGTCGTGCTTGGTGCAACAGGAGTTTTAATTCTACTAATAGTGGTAGTTTGGGTTTCTGGTGTCCTTTGGATAGTCCTCAGAACACCTTTCTCCTTTTCTAGAGCTGACAAGATCCATGCTGCAGCAGCCATTGAATCATCAGTCTCATGTGGATAGGTCAAACCAGCTGCCTCCACCTGAGCAGCTTCCCAAAGAGTTTTTTCTATTTTATTTTTTCTACTCCTATCCACTAATAATCTTACTTTCCAAAAAGGAGACTTGGACCTCATAAAAATACTCTGACCTATTACACTAGCTTGATATAGTGCCATGCAAACTACCTTCCAATGAAATAAACACCCGACACAATTCAGCTGTGGTAGTTTTATACCATCTTTACGAAGGGGGATTCCTAAATCTTCGGCACTGGCCACTATGGTCAGGTAATATCCACTATCAGGTGGTAGGATAAGAGAAGCTAAACTCTCTGTGGTGGACTTATCTGCTTTCAGAGTTTCTAATAAGTTCTCTAGAACCACCACATCAGGGATTACTTCCATGGCCACCTTTGTCCATCCTAAAACATCCCTTGCCAGCAGTACTAAATCTTGCACCATTTTCGCCTTAAAGGTTCAGGGGTGATGGTGTTATATTCTACCCACCAAGATACACGAAAATGATTTCCAATAACGTGTCCGTGTGTATCTGATTTTATGGGCACTGAGCAACTCTTCAACGGACACACTTTATTTTTTTTTTGACTGCTGACCTCCTTGGGTAGTCCTCAGATGATCAGTAGTGACAGGGCTGCTTCTATCTTTCCTTTAACCCCAGGAGCCTCCATCTGTTTTTCCGGTCTTGCGCAGGTAGCCTTTGAAAGACTGGGGTGTTGCTCCTTTTTACCCTGATCACGAACAAGAGCAGTCTTATTCGTAACCGGTAAGGCCACAGTTGGGACCGTAAACACTCCTCTGCTATCCAGGATCTTATCCATGGATTCAACCCTTTCCTGTGCCTTAGTAGCACTAGGCATGCTACTTATTTGGATATTTCCACTAGGGAAATATCTAATGTCCCTTGTGACTGGAGTGGAGGATGGAGCTGTATGCTGTGGTTTAGATCTACTCCTAGGGGGAGGACCCATTTTCTCTCTAACCCAACCTTGGCAAACTAATTGATCTAAGGCCAATGCGGTTGCATCGGTCATCCACAGCCTATTATTTTCCTTCTTGGCTAGTTGGTACTGCTGTAATAAAATATTTTTTATTTCTTCTAGCGACCAGCCGGTTCCTAGAAGAAGGGCCATAAACCTGCTAGCAGGGCGGATTAAAATCCCCTCCTGTGTTTGTCTTAGCAGTTTCGCCCGCATCAATTTAATCTCCCGATCCTCTGACTGCGGGCTCGCCCCGGGTGCTATAGCGATACTTTCTGCCAACCCAATCAGGTTTTCCTCATGAGTGGCAGAAGCACCAATTTGAACTGGAGGTTGGACAGTAGGTGATGACCCCTGTCCCACTGCCCTTGATACATTCGGGTAGACCTCCTGTATCTCACTAACATTTTCAGACACAGTTGGATCAGCCTCGTGTGTCTGTGGCCCCTTCTCTATCTCCATTGCTTCCTCAATCAGGTTCTCGTCATGTGTCGGCAATGGTAGAGGAGTTTGTGATGCCTTTTGAAAATCTGGCTGAACTGACACAATTGGATCATCCTCCTGTGTCTCAGCCGAGGGGAAACTAAGAATTGAATCTAAACATACAGACACAGTTGGATCACCCTCCTGCGTCTCTGTTAAAGCATATGACTGTTCTGATACCTTTGGATCGCCCTTAGGTGACAGCAACAAATCTGTTTCTGTATCTTGCCATAACAGATCCAATTCATACTCTGATTCTGATTCAGACATGATCTAAAATGAAAAGAAAATCAACAATTAGAACACTTGTATTCATCGATCGCATCTCCTTGCTCAGCAGTAACTCCTACACATTTTCCGTGAAACCATTCCAAACAGTGATCATATTGGATCATAAACTGACCACCGTAAGATTTTCGACAAATGGAAAAATTTGAGGTAGATCTTACCACACTGACTACTCCGGTGTCTTTGAACACTCGAAGGCACCTGGATAGCCAGGGAGGCAAAACTCCATCATGACATTTTTTTTAATCTGTCATGATTCACTACAATATCTGAGCTTTTTGAAAATAACTGTAAATAAATATGGTGTATACACCTCACCAATTATCCCTGGACCTTTCCAGAAAGGTGATAATTTCGTGCATTTGCCCTTTTTATTTGCGGTTTCTAACATATAAACTACATCACCCAGTTCATATGTTTTCTTATTCAGAGTGAGATCGTAATTTCTTTTCATTTTTTTCGTTTCTGACTTCAACAAATTACGTGCAACTCCATGAGCCCTTTTCATTTCAGCTTCAAATTTTGAACATATTCAGGTATTTCTCCTTGTTTGTTATCCTCCTTGAAGTTAAACACCAGATCGCTTGGGTGATTAACCTCACGACCCAGCATCAACTTATTAGGTGTGAACCCAATTAACCTGTGAACTGATGAACGCAGTGCCCCAGCCAATTGGGGAATAAATTTGTCCCAATCTTTTTGATTTTTATCAACAAAACATCGAACTGCGTTCATGAGGGTTCGATTTTGACGTTCGACTTGCCCATTAGCAGAAGGTCTGTACGGAGTAGTTCTGGATTTATGTATTTGTAAAAGTTCACAAATTTCCCCAAATAACTTACTTTCAAAACAAGGACCTTGGTCCGTAAGAATTTGAAACGGGCAAACTCACTAACAGCTGCACAAGCCATGATTTCATCAGTTTGGTCAGGTAATGGGATACATTCAACCCATTTTGTAAATTGATCAGTCATCATAAAAATATATTTGTTCCCTTTTTAAGTTAAAGGCAAAGGGCCCAGGAAATCCAAATGGACTCGCTCCATTGGATTACCTGCATGGAATATCGTCATATTCCATTTAGCTGTTCTGTTAGCCTTCTTGCCAACAGAGCATTGTGGACAAGATTCCATATATAATCTAATATCCTCACTCGTTCCATACCTATAGAAATTCCTACATGCACGATACCTGGTACGAGTCTCGCCCTGATGTCCAGAAGCAGGAATATCATGTGCTAAGGTCAAAATTTCTGATGCACAATTTGAAGGGACCACTAAAACTTGGTCTCAACAATGCTTTTTTAACTTTATATAAAAGATTATCTTTCATCAAAAATCTCTTACGACTCAGCCACATGTATTTAGTAGCCACACTACAAATGAAAAGCTCACCCTCAGTAGGTTCCTCACCAGTTTCCAACCAGGTGATAATAGGAGAAATATCAGGATCACTTCTCTGTGTCTCTTCAATTTCCCTAAGGGAACCAACAGCTGATAAACTCACAGTATCACTCCCAGTGGAAAGGCTCCTAAGCTGATGACCATTATGAATCAATTCAATATCGAATTGGGTATGGGTCCATCCTGAGTTTGGAGAGATAGTACCGTTACAAGATATCGTGTCATCCCAACCCTCTCTGAAATCCCAGGGTACTCCTGCAATTTCAGACTGTGGTTGAGAATTGCTCATATTTTCAAAATTTACATGCTGTATCTCTGTATTCACTACAGCTATTGATGGATCTTCCGATTCTTCAAACTTACAAAAACCTTGAGTCAGTGGGACCACATAGTCCACCTCTTCTTCGAACTTGGCCCAATTTGCATGTAAACGGGTGCAGTGCTTGCATCCGCCACATGGTAAAATTGAAAGATCACATCTTATCTTATATTCTGAACACACATTGTCTAAGGGAATTCTGGAGAAAGCGTCTGCGTTAACATGTAGCTTCCCAGGTCTATGTTGGACCACCATGTTATATTCGCTTAATTCCTCCATCCACCTAGCCACTTGGCCCTTGGATCCTTAAAACTCATAAGCCACCTAAGGCTGTTATGATCTGTTCTGACAATGAAGGGTCGGCCTAAAAGATAATGCCGAAACTATCTCGTGAATCTTACAACTGCCAGAAGTTCCTTTCTGGTAGTACAATATCCCATTTGTTGAGGGGTTAAGGCAAAGCTACCATAAGCAATAAATCGTTCAACACCATTTTGTACTTGCGACAGTTCTGCCCCTAAGGCCCAGTCACTGGCATCTGTGTCGAGAATAAAAGTGTCGGTACGGTTTGGAAGAGTGAGGAGTGGTGGGGAAACCAAGCACGCCTTGAGGTTTTCAAATGCCTCTTGTTGCTCTTTACCCCAATAAAAAGGTTTCATGCCAGTCAAATCATACAATGGTTTAGCTATCTTGGCAAAATCTTTTATAAACATTCTATGATAATTTACTAAACCACAGAAATTTTCTACCTGTCTGGTGTTTTTCGGAACAGGCCAATTTTTAACAGTTTTCCTTGGATTCATCGTTCAGCTCGATGCCATCTTTACTGACTGCTCTTCCAAGGAATTCAATTTTGTGCTGACAAAACTCGCACTTTTTGGGTTTCAATTGGAGCGCATACTGACGGAATCTTTCGAATATGCTCTCCAGATTTTCCAGATGCTTTTCAAAAGAACATCCACCAACAACTACATCATCAATATAACTAAGGGCGGCAGTCCAAGTTAGTCCCTGAAGAACTAAATTTATAACCCTTGACCACGTGTAAGGACTGCCCAAGAGACCGAAAGGCATCTTTACAAATTCCCAGCCACCATGCTTCGTACTGAATGCTGTCTTGCACCTATCCTCCTTTTTGACATTAACCTGATGATAGGCGCTCATGCAATCAGCTTTTCCATACCACAAATTTCCTGACAGCCAATCGAGGCTTTCGTCAATCCGGGGTAGTGGATAAACCTCATTTTTGGTAATTGCATTAATTTTGCGGTAGTCAGTAGACCACCTCAATGATTTATCTTTCTTGCGGACCAAAACTGGAGGCGATGCCCATTCACTCAAACTCGGTTGGATCACGCCTGCTTCCAACAACTTCAAATGGGATTCCTCCTCATCCACGAAACATAATGGTGTAGTCTCATGGGCTGGCGGATCGGTGGATGGTCTCCTATATCAATGGAATGCTCAATTTATTTGAAATGACCCATATCAAACTCATTTTTAGCAAACACATCTCCATATTCGGTCAGAAGTGTTGCCAATTGAGTGGTCTGTTTCCTATTAAGGTTTTTAGCTGACCTCAAAAACAGATCTTTTAAATGATCAGGAACTTTCTTTGCCACGTCCACTTTATTTATCTTATTAAAATTATGTGGAGCATCAACTGTCGTTACGTCCGCTCGGGCAGTATTCACTCCAGTCACATTAGTATTTCCAGATTTTACATTTTCTATAATTGTTTCAGCCTCGTATGCATGCCCAATTAACTGATTTTACTTAATTTAATGTTTCTACTGTTAAAATTAATTAGGCATATTCTGGGTTCCGTTTCGCTTGGATGCACCGAACGCAGGCCAATTAAGGATAGTGTTTCAATTGGTTCAGCCACATAATTAGCCAAAGTTTCATTCAATTCACATTTTACTAAGATGGCTGAATTTGGCGGAACAATTGTGTCATGCAATAAGCTGATTCTAGCGATTCATGTGGAGTCATCGACTTTGGAATAAGTCGGAATTGTAACATTTCCGATTTTTAGGAAATCTTTATTTATATCGAGGATGGCTTTATGCTTGCGCAGAAAATCAATTCCAAGCAATACCTCATCTTCAATAGGCGCAACATAGACACACTCCCTAAATGTAAGTCCACTCATACATAGCGATAGGGGCCCTACATAACTTCCTGTTATCTGTCCATCTCTAGCGGCTGTATTAAAATGAACAGTCTTAATGATAGGAGGTGCCGATGCTAAACGCTCAAAGAAGCGCTCTGACAAAACTGTCACATCAGCAGCTGTATCAACAAATGCGTGAGTTATTAAATTTTCTACTGTTAACTCCACATGAATTGCCGAAGGTGACTTAACACGACGTACGGTTAAATTGTCATCAGTTATAGGAAATCTAAATGAGGTGAGGTCGTTTAGTACATTTGGTGGGGGCAAAATCAGACCTCGCGATTCGGCCTCTTGTCTTTTGACGAACTTTCAAAGTGAACTTTTCTATTTCTACTACTGCCTCTATTCTTCGCTACCCTTGAAGGGCACAGAGATTTGAAGTGTCCCATCCCCTTACATAAATAGCATTGAACAGATTTGGTAGGGGATGGCGAACTTGGTTTTGTATCTTGTTTTCCTCTTGATCTTCCAGTAGCTGTTGGATCATTTGGAAATTTCATAGCTAATAATGAATTTACTTTGTCAAGAATTTGCTGAAATTGTTTGTCATAACTTTCAGCTTCAGCTTCTAAGGCAAAAGTTCTCGACTCTAAATAACTAAGATCAGTTCCTGACTCATTTTTTGTGGGGAATTCTCCTTCTGTGGAGATTTTTGACAACCAGATGACTGATTATTTTTTCCACGGAACTTTGAACGTCCGCGTTTTGCATTAGAAAATTGTCTAACGCGTGTGGGGCTCTCGTCGCTGTCGGAATGGCTCAAACTTTGACGAGACAAACCACCATGCATAGCTAACTGGTTATACCGATGCCATTTTATTAATTTTACAGCCTCTTCCAAATTAGGTGGTCGACAATTAATAACATGTTCGGCTGCTTTCACATCAGTACAGCCATGACAGAATTTAAATATTGCTTGCTGTACAACAAATTTTGCTGGACAATTCCCAAAAGCATGTGTAGCCAGAGATAAAACAGTTTCAGCCCAGTCTTCTATACTTGTATCTACTTTTTGATGAGCGTTTTGGAATTCTAATTGGGTGGTCTCTGGGGTACTATGATCTCCAAAACGAGCTTCTAGCTGTTTCAGCTGCTCATCGATCGTCATATTTAAATTACTTTCAGCCCACAATGAATAAACAACACTTGCCTTACCATTGAGGCACAAACATAAAATATATTTTTGTTCTTCAGGAGTCCATCTTTCAACTAAAGAATATCGCCTAAATTTCGTTTCGAAGGCCTTCCATGACCCAGTGCCATCGAAATTTAGGCCTTTAGGCATGTATAACCTATGATGATTTCCTCGGTCAATGTGTTGGTCCTCCCGTAGCGGTTGGACCTGAAAATTTAGATCTTGATTTGTCATTTGCTCTATTTGTCTATTCATGGGCTGTTGATTATAAACAGGCTGATTATTTGTTTGAACACCAGAATTGACATAATTAAATTGGTTCTGGTTAGGTGGTAACCACTGAGGTTTTACATTTGACACAATAGTTGGTGTTGGATTCTTACACACCCCTTGGTAATTACTACCTGTAGTATTTGTCTGTGACCTATTATGTATTACATTAGTTGGGTGATACCTCACTGAATTCACTAAATTTTGGGGTGGCACCTGGTTTGGGGCCCCCTTGTGAATTTACTAAATTCTAACTAGTTATTAATAAACCAGTAGGATTCAGTTGCACGAGATTGCCTAATGCTCCCTGATGGGCCCCACTGGCTTCTGATGCCTGAGCCTGTCGACTAATTAAAGTTGAAAACTTTTGATTATTGTGCGGGATAATTTCTTTAGGTACTCCGCAGGAATTCCCAGTGGAAATGACTTGATTAGTACAAGATACCCCTCTTGATACTTGTATTTTATTTGGTAGATTTCTAGAGAACTGGCTGCGCTGATTCACAGTCATCTGTGTGTTTGGTTGACAATTTGAATTTGTGGCATTGGGCAGTCCAAATACTGCGCGTGGTACACTACTAGTACCCCTAATTATATTGGGGTTGGGTTGTCCTTGCCCATAATTAGGATTACTTGTACTCACACTCAGGGTTGTCTGATGCACATCCCATAGATTAGCAATACACACATTAGTTGGTGTCGAAGTAGTATAAGTAACAGCACTTCCTCCCACAGCCGACTGCTGCCCAGCCAATGTATAATTGGGTAAGCATCTCATGCTGTGAGTGAAAGTCCCCGCCTCTCTAGATTGGATATAAGTACTACTATTGTTCTGAGGCATGGATGTGGCATTACCAATATCTGAAGTTGCGGACCAGATCGAACCACTTACCTGTGCCTTTAATGCCTTGTTGCATTTCTGTAACCCTAGCCATTTCTGGCTGTTCAGAAACCTTTCTTCTCACATCAGGTTTTGTCTTGAGAACACTTTCCTGAGATGTCAGCTGCATCTCTGCTCTCCTCATTCTACTCAACAAAATATCATTCTGCTGTTTACACTCTTCATACTCCCTCCTGAGTTCAAGTACAGCATCCTGGCTTGGAGTCTGATAGTCATCCTCCACCCCTGCCACATCTGACTGATATCTTGTTGGGTCACTGTTTATAATACTGACATCCTGTGGCCCTGATTAACCACATCAGTATTACCCAGGTTGAGCTGATCAATTGGATAGCCCTCATCATTCTTCTCAACCTGTTTGCCACCCTGATCAAATTGATCAGTCTGGTAAACTAAATATATTTCAATATTTTCATTATTGAATGTTTGATTGCTATGTATCACTTGGGTACTTTGCAACTGGTCCTGCAAATGTCCAAGTTCAGCCTGATCTGTCAGGCTATCCTGACATGGAGACATTTGCCCAAATGCCTGGCTACCCCATGAACTTGGAGAAAGTGCAAGAAATGAATCATGATCTACTGAGAGATTTACCTGCAATTCCTGATCTCCACAGTATGATTCAATTTCAGACGGTGGGGGAGTTAGTCCCTGGGGAGAAGCCTGCATAATATTAACATTGTTTTGGGGATAATTTATTGGCTGTAAAATTCTATTATCCACCAATTGAGGATTCGGTGGTTGCGATAAATCAATAAATCGCCACTGCTCATTTGTTCCTCCAAAATGGGGTATATTTACAAGATCCTCCCTAGTTAATACTCCATATGTCATTCTGCATCTAATTATCTCCCTAGCAATGCTCTCGGTTATGTGAGGGATCTTCAGAAGTTCACTGAATGGTGCAGTGTTAACATTAATCCTACTGATACTAGCCATTTTATATTTTTGCTCTTAGATAATCTTGAAGCAAAAACAAGTGATTTTTTCATCAAAAAAAAATTGAAGTGGACGTGTTGATAAACATTCAAATTATGTGAAATATTTTCATTTCCAGTTTGAATTTTAATCAGATAAGCCCTATTCAAATTCAAACTGTCTGAAATCTACTAATTTCATTTTCCTACTAAATTAATTCTTAGGTACGCACCTACAATTTAGCACTGAAAATTCAACTCAAAATGGCGAATTTGCCATTCGAATTGAATAGCCGATGACGTGAGTATGAAGTAACCCGAGCGGCTGGGTTCGTACAGGCCCGTCGCCTATTAAAGTACAAATGGTCTAGTGGTCTAGTGGTTATTCGTACTTTAGGATATTCACTTAGTAATCTATTCAATTCTCTAGAATGTCAACACAATCACTTATTTCTGGCTGAGTAGATAAGACACGTCTTATTCACTTCCAATCTCCTCAACAAGAGAGCGGTTGGTCCAATCTTCGCCAACTCCTCGCTTGTTCTCGTGCGTCCTCGGCGAACTCCGGATTCCTCACGGTGCTTCCATCCGGTTAAAGGTGATCGGAGGTACCGTCAATGCAATTTCGGCTCCTCCTGTTTGAGGCTGACGATCAAGGGTGTGAAGGTTGCCTTAGGCGTTGTAGACTGCTGAAGTCGTTCCAATACCTTTCGGGTTGGGTCAACCAACATCATTTTCTTGACCTGCTCCATCACCTGAGCAATCCTTTAGCCAGTACCGATAAAACTGGAGCGATACTCGAGCCCAAGAAACCGCCTGTCTGTAATACACTTCTTTTCCTTTTTCCGAAACTTTTTTCTCCGCCAATAGTCTAACTTGTTTTTTCTTCCGGCGAAGTTTAACCAAGTGGTGTTTCGTTAAAGGTATATTTTTGTTTAAAATAGTTTAGCGCACTCGCAGAGGAAAAGTATCCAGTCTCTGTTGGCGTGTCGTAAAATATTTTTTACAATGTGTGGTCTTGCTCTGTGTAAAAACTTGAGCGTTTCGATGTTGCGTTTAACCCTTTGATACTTTTGTACGTATTATTACACACGAAATCAAACAGCACGTTGATACTTTGTGGTAATTTGTTTTGTTATTATGTTTCGATTTTTTAAAGTTCTAATCTCAAATTCCTATTTTCTCCCGAATAGTGTTCAGTGATAACCGTTGAGCCAAATGCTATCGTGGCTTAAAATACTAATATAATCCTGCTGTCAAGACTTCTTAACTGGTTGAGTGTAAGAAGCCACTGCCAGGGCTTTCAAAGATGAGGAAACCCCAGCAAAAGCAAACACTCCCCTTGCTTATATTTCATATTCAGTCAAACGCAAATAATATTTTGTTTAGATAAATTTGTTTTATTACAAATTATTGGAGAGTGCCTGTGGGCACTCTCCAATAATTTGTAATAAAAGAAGTTTTGAATAACAAATTCAGACCACCAATAATAATCTAGCCCTCGATCAGATAATCATAATGTGAAAAATACCTTATTGTTTGTACTTTCCGACGTTTGACGTCGCATTTTGATAAACGTTGAAGAAACTGAATTCCCAGTGACGTTTGAACGTCAGGATAATTGAAGTCTCAAAGTGTTAAGACGATTAGACATAGATATGACAGGTGCGACTATTTATCCCTCCTTTTATACTCTGCTCTGATACACGTAATGATCCTCCCCTGGAAAAATATGGGAACGCAGTCTTAAATCGTCCGGGATGGTTTGCCGGAGGTCAACCAACAAAATAACCGTATGGGGCAGATGTAGCTTCTTCAAATACTTGTCTAAAGAAACGCGCCTTCCCAGGGTACATTTGGCCCATTATCAATAAAAACCGTGCATTTGCTGTCGCCCATGTTCATTTGGAAAACTGTAAGTCGGTTCACTAAAACTATTTGTGCGCTAAGTGTACCCTTGGTGTGAGATCTTAGCACGAAAACCTCGTCGCGGTAGTGCTCAACATGACGCGACTATGGGTGTCCAAATGGGCCAAAATATAACATACGTTACTGTCGCAACTTCAGATTTCTGGCTTTGACCAGTCACCGCGTTCACGGCAGACACGTTACAGTTGTTCCCAAAACAAATATCAAACATCGACCATCGGTCCCTATCATTTACAGTATCTCGAACTATTAGTGCTCGAAAAAGATACCTTCTCGTCCAAACGCCCGGGGTCGCACAAAGTTGTGTAACATGCGTTACGTGAAGTTTGAGCACATTCAACATATCCAAGTACGCTCGTTACTTTGGTTAATATATATATACCCCTGACATGCATTATGATATATTGTGAAAATAAAAATACCTATAATGTCCGCGAAATTTGATACTCACTGGTTATCTCGCAGGAATATTTCGGAAGGCGGGGCGTAGAATTTACAGTGAAACATACGATACAACCTTTTCCCGTAAATCTTGGCAACAGCGAGAGGATACGATACATGCACTTTAACAGGTAGAGTGCAGGAAGCCCATATTTGCAGGTACTACAACATAAAAGCTTCATATTCTGTGGATGTGCTTTGTATTATCTTTGAAGTGGAATTACTTGACCTGTGTGAATTTGCCTTGTCACAATTTATGAGAGAGTGCCCAGAAGCACTCTCTCATAAATTGTTACAAGTCAAAGACATGTAAATAATTTTCGACAACCAAAAATAATTTAGCACTCTACCATTAGCCCATTTCTTCACATGCTATGTTTCCGGGGCGACAATTTGCGAAATGTCCGTTATACAGCCTCAGAAAACGCTAAAAACAACATACGTTACTGTAACATTCGTAACTCTTTTCTTTGAATGACCCCCATTTGATTCCTTATGTGCACGCACGCTACAAAAACGTGGATGCATTGAAAAGGGATCCCCGCGGGAACCCCGGGGAGTGAAGCATTGCCTGTTCACTGCGGTAAACAGGCTCTGTTTTACTGGTAAAATATGACCCAGTCACCAATGCTTGGGAGGTACAAACCCTCTCTAATATGGGCAACATGGCTTATTAACACTCACCCCTGGTCTTGAGTTGATACTCATGTTGTCATGATTAGCCATTGTGAAAAAACATGTGACCTTACACACCAATAAATGATAATAATAATAATTGAAAAGGGAATCTTTGCGAAAAAGAATAACTATCCTCAAACTGATCATTTATAGAGGTATGTATTATGTCTTCATCTCATAACCTCCCTTCTATTGATCCCCTGTTTCTTGAAGACAATCGTGTCAAAACTTATGTCTAAACAACTCGATATTTTCCAGTATGTCCCATTCATTTGAGTAACATAATTTAAATATGGCTCCCCGTCGTACTTTCTTCTATAACACGCAGTGTTGGGACGAGAGTTCCTTTACGCTTTGGTAACGTATGTTTCGTCTTGACCTGATGCGATTGTTGGCCTATGTAGGGCTATATTATACACGGACCCGTGGATTTTACCATCTGGAGTCAAGATGGATAGTTGTTGTATCATTATTAACCTAAAAAATGTTATTTCTAATTTAATTAACGGGAAGAGTGTGTCTGTATATGTGTCAAGTTTATTATAGGGCTGTCATGATTAATCGATTAATCGATTGTTGATCGGTCACGGCGAAATCGATTAGTATTTTTCGTTGTCGAATAATCGGTAAATTGTACATTCATCAAAGCTTTGATGTTCTGAGCTTTTGAACCGTCAGTGTAATAATCAAGACCGGTCGGCAGTTGCGAACTGCCGACCGGTCTTAATTATTACACTGACGGTTCAAAAGTTCAGAACATCAAAGCTTTGAATGTTCCTAAAAGTTGATCGTCTTCGTTGTTTACTTGAGGTAGGTCACCTGACTTGAACTTCATCAAAGAGAGGGAGAGGGGGTGGGGGTCATCTAGGTTCGATTAATCGATTATTTGCGACGATTAATCGATTCCTAAAATGAAAAATCGTGACAGCCCTAGTTTATTACACCTTTCAATTTACGATAAATGGTCCACAGATGTGCTCAAAGTATGAGAGAAAATGCACTGTGGCGAGTACGTACAATTAGACAGACAGTATCACCATATTGCCAGACACTGCTGTATGTGGGTTCTTACTAGTGTAGAGCCCACGTAATTGGATATCTGTTAACTGAATAACCCTGTTAATTGAATATAATTTCCCAACACAAAACTATTTACCATACCTCCAGTACAAATTTAACCTGTTAATTGAATATAGGTTATAGAGTAAACTCCTGTTACATGTAATTGAATAAAAAATCTTGCAGCCTGTCGAGAAATTACCCTGATTCTTCCCAGCTTTCCTTTGTTTATAGACCCATTTGGCCTCAGTACATCCAATACAGGCATCTAATCTATGATATCTCGTTTGACAGAGCTCATGGAGCTCTGCCAAACAAGATATAATAGAATAAATGCTAAGTTTATCTCTAGAATACAGAAAAGTGACAAAAAACCTGTTAATTGAATACTCCTGTTAATTGAATAATTTCCATTGGCAAAGTGGCTATTCAATTAACAGGGTTCCACTGTAATATGCACTACATGCCTTTGTTTTGATATACTATTCGTTGTAACGAATGTAACGTGTTGACTAATACAAAATATTTCGAATTAGCGATAATTCTCCATTATTTTACGCTTACTTGAAATTGAAGCTAAATGACATTTATCGTGATATATATTTTGTGTTTAATCATTTTGAAACCTACATTGTATTATTGTCCAATATACATGTATGCCACCTATGTACATGCGCATTAAGGATATATTCAAAGAACTACGTATTAATCAGTCATATATGTATTTATCATATGACTCGTCCGTTTTGTTCACTTTAAAACATTTGATATTTTATGTTCATATTAATCAGTGATAAATAAAGCCTTCCGTCAATTTCATTGGTCAATTTAATTTCAAAACTAGACAATTTGATTGGCTGAACAAAATACAACTGGGCCATATTTTCATAATTTGCATAATTAGAGTTGGGAGCTTTCATTGGTCAATTTCAAAACTGGACAATTTGATTGGCTAAACAAAATACAACTGATTCACATTTGCATAATTTCAGTAGGGAGAATTTACGTTATCTGTCCTATTTAGGGTGGGTTATATTGTATTAATCCTTTACCTACAAGAAAAACGCCATTCATTTTTTTTATATTTTCACCTTTTGCTTCCAAAACATAGGACATGACCCCTCATTGGAACGATCTCGACGAGCTCGTTCCAATGAGGGGTCATAACCTATGTTTTGGAAGCAAAAAATGAAAAAAATAACTATACGAGGATGTTTTTCCAAGTGCCGTCTGCAACTCAAGTTAGGTGATGGGTTAAAAAGTCATACTAAGTGGCTAAAATGTGCGTGTGTGTGTCTCATATGATAAATAGAATATGGAATGAGTGTTTTTTCTCATATAATATTTATGAAACGAGTCTAAGAATTTTCCGTTTGGGCTCGCCAGAGGCTCGCCCAAACGGAAAATTCTTAGACTCATTTCATAAATATTATATGAGAAAAACACTCATTCCATATCCTCAATATATGCACATGTACATACATACCTATACATACTTCTGATTCATATGTAATCCTTGAAATATATTCTCAACACACGTGTACATAGGTATAGCATACATGTTGCACCCTATTGTGGAAAACTACAGGGAACCAGAGACCCAACATTCGTCCACAAAGCTTCCGTAGCTGTCTCGGATGAGGGATCGCATCGCGCGTCTACCATACTTACCATTCCGGACATTCTGTTTCAGACTGAATTCATTCCACTGTCTGAACTGAACTATGTACATTATTGGACTGACAGCGCTCCCAGCCAGTACAGAAATAAGTACATATTTAACACGGTCCAGAACCATGGAGACTTGTTCGGCTGTCATAGTACCTGGAATTATTTTGAGGCCGAACATGGCAAGGGTGCTTGTGGCGGGATCGGCGACACCCCAAAGAGGTTGAATGACCGTATGCAGTGAAGAGAGATGTCGTTTCAATCCAGGATTCAGATGATATTTTTTGTAAATGGGCAGTATCGGCCGCCTCTGGAATCAAATATTTGTTCGTGCCCAAAGAAAAATGTGTTGAAAAGGCGCAAGAGATCAAAAAATGGCTGGAGACACCGGTAAGCGGTACTATGAAGCTACATTCCAATACCGTGGGCATTGACCGAAAAGCTATTTGAGGGCGTTGTGCTATTCCACAAAGTGCGTGACAGACGAAAAATGTGACACATGGAATGTCTCATCAAGCAATGCACAACATGGAACGCGCTGCGAGCGGAACGAAGGCGACATAACTCAACCCCTGTATTCAACTGGCGATTATGTTGCTGCAGTCTATGACTCAGCGTGGTATGTTGGGAAAATAGTCGACGTGGACGAGACAGAGGTCGAAATATCGTTTATGGAATGCAGGAAGAACATGTTTCGATGGCCACAACCCGATGATGCAATTTGGATGTCACCGGGGCGACATTCTCATGAAACCGAAACCTCCGATACCATCGGGCAAATCGACCCGAATGTTCCGTGTATCTGAGAAGGATGTATTCAACAAGCTTTTGATGATTTACAGGGGAATTAAAAGCATAACACCCCAGATCATGGTCTGAAACTGGTCAATTTAGTTTCCTTTCTGTCAGATTTTATGACATTTAAGTTTCAAGTTTAGCCAATATATTTACCTTACGTATCCCGTCCCCCTATTATAAGTCAAAAAGTAGCACGACCCTTTCCGTTACTTGATATCATGCACATTTACCATTGGTCATTCCACAGAACAGTCAATTATTAAATTTGTATTTCTGAAACAGATCCTGATATTCGGATGCCTTTAAAGTCGAAAAATAAGTAAAATACGTTACATTTGACCTGTCACACTCACGGTCTGTTCAACTCGAGTTATACACCAGTAGTATAGCATGTACCCGGAAGGGCCTTATCGGCCGGATTTCATGCCGGATCTCATGTGACGTCATAGTCACGTGACCCAGAGGCGCCATGTTGTGTTGTCATGGTAACCCGCGTGAGCGGCCATCTTGTGAGATCATCTCCATAGTGATACGTGGTGTGAGTGCGCATGCGCAGCGCGTGTTGTTAGGGTGATACGTGTTTCCGTCGTCCATTTTGTATACTGGAGGCCGCCATCTTGGTTTCTATGGTAGCACGTAAATCATGTGCCTATGTGCCAGGGCACATTGTGCCTTTTCACATAAGCACATATGACAAAAAAGAGGTGCCGAAGGTCATATGTTTTTCAAAAAAGGAGTGCCGAAGGGGCCAGGACTAACAAGAATAGACCAGAAAAGCTAAATATAGTAACAATAAGCAAAGCTGTTTCAGCTGATAGGCTCTTCTACGCTACTGGAGTATACCTCGGAACAAAGGAACATGGTCAGATAGACGAAAACTATTACATATATAGATAGAAGCAGAGAATTCTGAAAGAATTCGAAATAGTAAAATCACTTGTCGAGTTGTTTGTGGTAATTAAACGAGGATTCTGGGGAAAATTGTAAGTCAGAAAAATACTCCTATTCAATCGAACACACCCCGGCACCTCCTTGGTACTATAGCACTACGTGCTACAGCGATAAATTGGGGAAATAAAGTCAACTTCGGTGATTTGGAGGGATTGTCGGGTTGTTTGTGGTAATTCTACAAATCCTACAAATCGGGAAATTACTCCTGTTTAAGGGAACATACCCTACGAACATACCCCTGTCTTGTTAGAAGGTTTTGAGTCACATAGCAACCACGTGCTACCATAGAAATCAAGATGGCGGCCTCCAGTATACAAAATGGACGACGGAAACACGTATCACCCTAACAACTCGCGCTGCGCATGCGCACTCACACCATGTATCACTATGGAGATCACGTCACAAGATGGCCGCTTACGCGGGTTACCAAGACAACACAACATGGCGCCACTGGGTCACGTGACTATGACGTCACATGAGATCCGGCATGAGATACGGCCAATAAGGCCCCTCCGGGTACATGCTATACTACTTACACCACAAACGGGTAACCATATAGTATCATCGTGTTTTTCAAACCCCTGATTCTACGGAAAGTAAGACTTGAATTCGGTGGCATGCAGCCCCTTGAATGTATGGAACATGGAACATACACTTTATATTTATGAGACAAATATGACATGATAAAAATCCTACTCATTGTACATAAAGCTCGATTTCTTGAAAACTTCCGTTTTTTTAAATCGCCATTTTATCTTTTCTTGTGTTGGTACATCCTTACTTTTCGCTACCCACCAGATAGTGTGGTGCAACACTATTTGTTCGACGTTTTATCATTGTTTCTTTGGGTGATGTTTGTTACAAACATAGGGAACTTTATTTACAGGGGCCAAGATAAACAAGACTTTAACAGGAAAAATACACATCCTACTGTGATTCCCATTTTATTTTCTTATAAACGATAAATGTGGCTTTAAAATAAATAAACGGTTCATTCTTTGAGCAACTTCATTTTTTCTTTTTTTTCCAACCCGAAATGCACGGTTTTATTGATAATGGGCCATTTGCGCAGCGAGGCGAGATATTTGCGAACGGTCACGTGGGTTTTTGAACAATACTAAATTGTGACAGTTTCGTGTAATAGTACTATGGTATTTATTTTTACCGAAAAGGTTCTGAACGAGGTATACAACACTCATGTCATGGTGGTGGGAGTCCTTGATAAACAAGTTGACCACCCTTTCGTCCACGTCATGCATTAAATCGTCGGCCACAATTAAAGAGTCCCGTTTGAATTCTTGAGGGAGCCCTTCCACAAACTCAACATTGGGTAAGGTCTCGTATTAGGGCTGCCATTCGGTATAGCACCATACAATATTCGGAGGTACGGGTGTTACCATATCGTCCAGTTTATCAATTAAATTACGTACAAATGTGCTCTTACCGCAGCTGATAGGGCCAGCTACCAGACAGGTGAAGCGATGCACTAGACCGGGGTCCATTTTCAAATGTTTTTGTGCACGTCTTGCGCTTTATAATATAGGGAGTCGTGGGAGAGTTGATTTGTTGGGAGGGCAGGTGGGGGGGGGGGGGGTGAGGCTGGAACTGTACCTTTATGAGGCCTTGTGCATGTTTAAGATTCTCTTTTTGAATAATTTGGTTGGCCCATAACCCTTTACCCAACGTGACGTCCAAAACCGGCCAGCGCTATTCACAAAAGTCGCCAATTAATTTTCATTATTTTTTTCATTTTTTGTCTCAAAAACATAGGTTATGACCCCTCTTTGGAACGAGCTCGTCGAGCTCGTTCCAAAGAGAGGTCATAACCTATGTTTATGTTTTTGAGACAAAAAATGAAAAAAAATAGATATTCAATAATTTTGTTTGCAAGTGTCGTCTCCTTTTCATGTTAGGTAAAGGGTTAAAAGGGCCTTTGTAAGTGCTGCTTTTACCCATCGCCATACCGTGGGTATATTCTCCATAATTAGATTTCCGATAATAGTCATCTTAGGCTCTCTGGCTAATAACGGGGCGTACTCGAACAATTGCGGTGTCGGAATAATGTTGCTCACATTTTCCACCCATAATGGCGTGGCTTCCGCTTTCTCCACTTTTGACATGGCTTCGTCGAAACATCTCCAAACTCGTTCTTCTGGCGTCATCATAAGGCAGACATCGTGTTGTATCTGGCTGGGATGGTCTACTGTGCAGCCATAGCAAAGTTGTGAGGCTACGTCTGGGATTTTCTTTTCAACCAATTCCACATACGCTCGGTTCAGTTCGTGTTCTATTTGCCAATTCCGCAGTTCTGCTGTTGGAGTTTTCTTCCCCTGAGTCGTTGGTAAATCCTCTCGTTTTCTTTTTCCACAAATTTTGTCTCAGCAGCTATAACTTTATTCTCGATTTCATCAATAGCATTTTTAAGATCCCTCCATTCCGTAACGTCTAGGGCAATTCCAGTCTTGGTACGCGTCATCGAATCCTTGATGTATCTTCTTATGTGAATCTTCAATTCCCCCTCAAAAGGCAAAACATCAACAAAGGTATTTCTCTCTCCAATTTTCTCCATTTTTAAATACGTCTCGACTCTTGCGAATGCAAAATTAAAATGACTGGACTTGATCGCTTTTCGAATTTTCCCAAATAATTTTCTGCGCTCTGATTGGCTGAGCAATCACAAAGGAGGTGTGGGTTTCTACTTACAGTAAGGTGATTCGACCCTGAGGGTGTTTTGATAAGGAATTACCGTTTCACCTAGATCAGAACGGTTTATTCCCGTTTCGCCGATGAGGTTAAATAAACAAACCAAAACTAATCGCCGGTGGAGGTGTGAACAAGTTGTTAATCCCACTGATTGATATTAACTCTTCTTCACCGGCTGAGTTCATGGTCCCAAAGTGATTAACAATCAGTTAACATTGATCAACTGTAAACAACTAAACAACTTCAAACATCTCAATAGTATATAATATGACCCTTCATGCTGTACATCAACAACATTTCCTTCAATTCATCATGGCAAGTGAACAAGTAAATGTTTCTTTCATCCCTAATAAGAGAGGTGGTAGACACTTAGTTTATGGTGGTTATAAATTTCGTGTGAAGTCTCAGAATCAACCAAATATACATTGGAACTGCGTTAAAAAAGATTCTTTAGGATGTCGGTCAACTATCAACACGAAAAACGATTTTATCAGTTCGCCGATGGGGCAGCATAATCATCCACCAGATATGGAGCAGATTGTAGCCGATGCTTTCCTAGCAGATTTAAAGAAAACCGTTCGACACGACAGCAAATCAGTGAGCGCACTTTACCAAGAGGAGCTTGGTTCTCTCAGATCGGATACCGACCCACTCATCATTGCTAAAGTTCCTACATTCTATAGCATCAAATCAGCATTATACAGGTCTCGTGCGAAAACCATACCGGCTCTTCCGAAAACTCGCTCAGCAATCAGCTTACCTGATAGTTACATGGAAACAACTGCAGGAGATCAGTTTTTACTGTCAGATCCAAGCGACGTCAACTGCCTCATTTTCAGCACAGCGTCAAACTTACACCTCCTCGACGAAGCGACTTCGTTTTTCTGTGATGGGACATTTGAGAAATCACCGAAACTCTTTTATCAGCTGTATACCATCCATGCTTTCGTCGACAATAAGATGTTGCCATTAGTCTATGGCTTGCTGCCTAATAAAACCAAGTCAACTTATATAAAATTCTTCAGCACCATACGCCAGAAGGCTTCATCTTTAGACATTCACCTACAACCAGCAACAATCTTTACTGATTTCGAAACTGCTGCACAAAATGCTTTACGACAAGTTTTCTCTTCTGCGACCATCAAAGGCTGTCACTTCCACTACGCCCAAGCAGTGTACAAGTATGCAACAGAAAAGTGCAGCCTCAGAGATGATTACAAGCAAGATGACAACATTCATGCGGTCGTTCGACGTGCTATCGGCCTTCCATTTGTACCACCACATATGGTCAGCGACGTATGGCTTCTTGTATTAGAGGCATGGGAAGAAGCGTTGGAGGAGAGAGACGTCGACCCAAGAGTTACCAAGTTCACAGACTACGTCACGACGAACTGGGTTGAGAGTAGCAACCTCAATGTGTGGAACCATCACGAGACTGTCGGCCCTCGCACCACAAATCATGTAGAAGGATGGCACAGCAAGTTGAAGAAGGCAATTGCCGGAACCCATCCTAACTTGTTCTTCTTAGTTGATTTCATTAAGAAAGAACAAGCATTCACAGAATCAACAATTCTGCAGTTGAGACATGGTGGGAAGGTGGCCCCACGAAGAAAAAAGTATCGTGCCATCGACAATGCTTTATCTTATTATAAAAGACTCTTTAGGGAAGGTCAGATTGACGCACTGTCATTTTAAGACAGAGTCAGTCGAAATTCGGGTTTTTAAAAAATGTGCTTTATGCCTTTAAATGTTCATATTATTATATTATACTTGCTCGTTTATTGTTATTTTTAGACAGAGTCAGTCGAAATTCGGGTTTTTAAAAAATGTGCTTTATGCCTTTAAATGTTCATATTATTATATTATACTTGCTCGTTTATTGTTATTTTTAGACAGAGTCAGTCGAAATTCGGGTTTTTAAAAAATATGCTTTATGCCTTTAAATGTTCATATTATTATATTATACTTGCTCGTTTATTGCGTTGATAAATCAATAAAAAAATTACATTACATTCAGTCGAAATTCGGGTTTTTTAAAAAATGTGCTTTATGTTTTAAATGTTCATATTATTATATTATACTTGCTCGTTTATTGCGTTGATAAATCAATAAAAAAATTACATTACATTCAATCAATTCGTCGTTACTTGTGAGTTTCCCTGTGGTACATGGGTTAAATTGATAAAAATTATCTCCCAACATCCAAATTAACAAATTATCGCGGCACTTCTTTGATCTGCGGATTACGGACACCTACCCCATTAGAATCACATCGGCGAAACGGGAAGACCCCATCAGAACATTAGGCATTGTACAGCTGTGTAAACATAGGATGACATTATTTTTATTAATACAATACACCTCTTGACTTTGTGTCTCGCCTATTGGTTTCAAAAACCTGTTTTGGAGTATAATTATCCATTATTGGTATTCAAATGCTTTAATGCTTTAAACATCTTTGTTGGTGTTGAAATTAATTTGATAAATACTTTAAAACTTTTTGCTGGTATTTAAATACTTTAAATGATCATATGTCATTTAATTCCCTTAAACTTATTTAATTCTTTAACGAAAACTACATTTAATTTTTATTTAAAAATTATTTAATTAACGAAAATTATTAATATTTTACGCCAATTGTTAGACGGACTACGTCAATAGCAATTCAAATTTAAAAGAGGGGGTTACTCTATCATAGCAGTGTTCAGCATTTAGAGGGGGTGTGACGTTAGAGCAATTAAAATTATTTAAAAATATGCTACGTCATAGCAATTAAAATGAAAAAAAAATTAATTTTTTAAAAACGTGGCCGCACCCTTGTCTCCTTTGCACCCCCCCCCCCCAAACCTCTTTCGACTCTCCTTGCCGGAGGTGGTTGTACCACCTGCGAACAACCTCCGGTCAATCGATATCTAAAACCTCATTCCCTACTACTAACGGCCACCAAAAACCGATAAGTAGGCGGCACTGTAGGCGCAGCGGCCCTACTCGATGTTGAAAAAAGCGTTTGACTCCGTCTGGCACACCGGAATACGTTATAAACTATACAAACTAAATCTACCAATGAAACTGTTAACTCTCAGAAGCCGGGGAATCGGAATGAATTTATTGAACATGACATACCGCGAAACACTTACAGTAAAGCAGGTGCTTCTAGTCAAGTGTCGTCTGCCTATTCAGGCAGACGACACTTGACTAGAAGCACCTGCTCAGTGTTTAATTCTCACCAGCCCAAAGAGAGCCGAACCGTCACAGCTAGATTACCTGCCGTATTACATCACAGGTAAGAAAACTCGACTCCAGGCTTATATGAGTTAAGATTACTCTCCTCTTTTCTAAACGACTTAAACATAAAAATCAAAGTCAACAAAGAAATATCCGACAGTGTCCCCCTCGAAGCAGGCACCCACAGGGATCCGTTTTTTTTGTTCTCTCTCTATATCATTTATGTCAACGACCTTACAATCACCGATAAGCGTATTCAAATTTCACAATTCGCGGACGACAAAGGGTTATGGAATTCCAACAGCACATCCCATCCAAGTCCAAAAATCTCTTCAACACGCACTGGTGTAAAAAAATGCTATTGTGGATTGCAAGTTACACCGTACCTCTGAGCCAATCAAAACGCAGTATTTTGATTAATTTGGAAATAAAAACTTATATGCAACACAAACACGTTAAAATAACTCAATAGTTATTGCGAAATAACGCAATACTTTTGCGAATTAACGCAATACTTTTGCGACATAACGCAATACTTTTGAGACATAACGCAATACTTTTGCGAAAGAACGTAATACTTTCGCGAAATAACGGAAACATTTGCGAAATTACGCAAAGGTTTTGCGAAATAACGCAAACATTCACCGTTTAAAAAAGTTACTATTCGCATTTGATCGTAATGAGCCTTCATATCAGTTTCGACACCTTTGATTAACTGTCCTTAGTTTTGCTGCGTTTTCTTGAAATTTTCATTCGTGGTGCCTCTTTCACAGGAAATAATATTTCTAATTCATCATCTGTTTTCGTTTCACTTGTTATATCCATATTATATAACAAAGTATATGTTTCCTCATCAAAATCTGGTAAAACATTATCAACAGTCTGATTTGCTGAAGTATTAGGTGTTATGACATCCAGTGGTGAAATCTTTCGTTCTATCTGCTCCGGATAAATACCAAACCCTGTGGTAGGTGTTGGAATAGCTTGTGTCCACCCCCACCCCCCCCACCCCCACCCCCAACCCCCACATTGGTTGATAAGATAATTTTTGCATTCAAATACATTAATCCAATGTCCGGGGGCGCGGTGGCTCAGTTGGTAGAGATGCAGGCTGCAAGCCGAGAGGTCCTCGGTTCGAATCCCACCTGCGGCAACCGCGTTGTGTCCTTGGGCAAGACACTTCACCCCGATTGCCTTCATGGGGGCACGATGACTCTGTGTACTGAGGCGTATTGCACGTCGGTAGTGCGCATGTCTTCAACCAATCTAACCCTGCCTGTGCTGCGGTGCAGAGTTCAGAGTTACGATGTTGGGGAGCTGACAGCTGCTCGTCGTTGCTCGGTGGTTCTCTCCGGGTACTCCGGCTTCCTCCACCCGTAAAACTGTCACGGTCACGATTAGCCATTGTGCATAAGTATGTGACCTTAAACACCAATAAATAAATAATCCAATGTCCTTTTTCATCACAGTAAAATCATGGTCCTCTATTAGGACATGTACTCGCCAGATGAATGATTGCTGTCTTTACAAATAAAACGTTTTTGCTCTTTAGTTTTTTTCGCCAACAAGTCAAGGTCATCGCTGACAGTTCTTGCTTCATGCAGTTTAGTTGGTACCATCGCATAAACTCACTGATAAGTCTTCTTACTTTAACTGTCAAGAGAAGGGTTTGTAATAACTACTCGTTGCATTACTTGCTTTTTCTAATCTTCCATCTCTCTACATCTTTGGGGAAGTGCGAAAATCAGTCTTAACCTCTTGATAGTCTAAAAGCAAGTGTTTGGAAAATGAATGAATGAAAAATTTCAGCGCGCCGAAGGCGCACATGGACGATGTGAGATTGAAATCCCTTGCGACCCGAATAACTTTATTTGCCTTATAACTTTATTTGCTTATGAATCCACGAGAGTCGGAAGCGAGAGATAATAATCTTATTTGGTTTGAGTGTGCGCACTGACCGTAGGGTAGTGGGTTCAGATCCCCAAGAACCTCGAACTGAAAGATGACTAGGAACTGTGCACAAGTACAAGAATTCTGCTCTGTGTTTGCTTAGAGACGTGGGCATGTCTATGATAAAACTGAAACCGCAGTTTGATGGTGGTTTTATAAAAAAGAAAAAGAAACCCAAACAATCACCGGTTTGGGAGCAGCCCCAGCATATTGTGCATAACGGTTACAAGAAGGAAAAAAGTCCACCAATATGTTCAGCCAAAAAAGGAGAGTGGATGCTGAGCCTTGGCCATCTGGCCTGCCTTCAAGGGAAACAGATGACGGGGTGATGGGAGGGGGAAAAAAACACACACACACAAAACAAACAAATAAAACAAACAAACAAAAAACCCACTCACACATGCACACACAGACATACACCCAAAATCCCTTAAAAGGGCTGTTAAATCTTTATTCAAATGTTTATTTATTTATAATGTACACTGGTTCCAGCCAGGCAAGCTTGTTTCAATCCTTGTTTGGTGTTTGGTGGTTTCTTCTGTATGTTTACAGAAAGGTAGGTTGTTCTAATTCCTCCTACGCTTCGTCTACTATTTCCATGCGTCTTCTTGATAAGAGTGTTTCAAGAATGCTTGAGAGTGTTCAATTAGAAAAGGTATAGGTAGAAAGAGATAGGAATCCGCTATTATAATATCAGAACTTTTCTTTTCACGTTCTATAGCAGTATCGATCGATAGTACCTGAGTTTGAGAGATTTCTGAAATAAAACCTGAAGCAGCGAAGCTGCTTCAGGTTTTATTTCAGAAATCACACAAACTCAGGTACTATCGACCGATAGAACATGAAAAGAAATGTTCTACCTATTTTATTATGCCGAACAAAAAATAGCTTTCATTGTTAAGAGTTAACTGCAACATGCCATCAATCTTGTAATAACAATGTAGTCGAATCCAAAAACATGACGTCATTTCGAACGAATGACGTCTCTTTAGGAGTTTCCAGATCAACAAAATCGAAAATGACTTGTCACAAGTGCCGTCACTTTTGGAGTTTCTATATAAATACTAGTGTTTACAACTGCATCATGCTGTTCATGTTATAATTCATTATTAATGCTTGTGTGATAAGTGGTATAAATTAATGGAATATAAATTCATGTTTCTTGGGCGAAGACAGTTGTTAGAATTAAGCGGAGTGAAACAATTTAATTCGAACTTGAGACGGAGTCTCAGTGAGGTCGAGGAGTACTAGACTTGTGGAAATATAATTGATTGAAGTCATAACTCATATTCATGATTCACTGAAGTGGTGAACAACACGTGAGTTTTTAATATTTCTGATTCTTTTGAATTCATTGTTTTCAGTTAAAATTGAAAACACACCCACTAAAGATGATATATTTGTTAGTAAGTTTGTGTCTATCGGTGACGAAAAAAGTTAAACGGACACGGCACCAGCGTTTGGTGTTGAGAAATTGAGGGCGTACGTAATCGACGCTGATCAATCGAAGTGGAGCTTACATTTTCTTTGTTCTCTTGTCTCCAGGGAAGAACGTTCCGATAGTACTCATGTTTTGCACCAAAACTCCAGTACTTTGACTTTTAGAAGGTGTCAAATTAACCAATTACGGCTGATGTTACAAACGTGAGGCATAATAATGTATATTATGACTACTGTGTGATTGTTGCTATGGATGGGGCGAGGGGTGGGTTTCTTCGGAGCCCACTCCCCACGCACAGAGTTGCGAGGCAGTCCGCACAGACTCGATCCTAGATTTCTTAATGAGTAGCGAGGCGATCCTCACTGACTCCACTCCTCCATATCATTATTAGAGAAAGATAGAACTCCGCTATTGCATATTGTAACTGTTGCGTGATTGTTGCTATTGGTGGAACGAGTGGTGGGTTTCTTCGTAGCCCTTTCCCACACGCAGAGTTGCGAGGCAATCCTCACAGACTCAATCCTAAAATTCTCTATGAGTAGCGATGCAGTACTCGCTGACTCCACGCTATTTAACCCTTTACCCAACGCAGACGATATCAAATTTATTATTTTAAATATAATTTTTTGTAAATTTTCAACAAATTTCAACAAAACCATATCATGTGACCCTTCATTGGAACGAGCACAGTGAGCTCGTTCCAATGAGGGGTCACATGATATGGTTTTGTTGAAATATTTTGAAAAATTTAATTTTAACTGTAGCTGAGAATGAATAATATTATCGCTTTACCCAAGGAATCGTCCGCATGTGCCCACGAAATGTACAAATTCAGCAGTTCAAAAAATAATTTTCAAAAATTGTCAATGTCTTGAGTTTTTTAACTGTAGCTCAAAATGAATAATATTATCACTTTACCCAAGGAATCGTCCGCAAGGTTTTTCGAACCGCATCATCAAAACATGCTGATTCGTTCCGACTGTGATGC